>CAUYUJ010015760.1:246146-391146 GCA_963575745.1 Prorocentrum cordatum
CACTCCCCAGCCACGACCATACCCCAGCACGACCACACCCCAGCACGACCAGACCCCAGCACGACCCCACCCCAGCACGACCCAACCCCAGCACGACCATACCCCAGCACGACCACACCCCAGCACGACCCGACCCCAGCACGACCACCCCAGCAAGACCACACCCCAGCACGACCACACCCCAGCACGACCTCACCACAGCACGACCACACCCCAGCACGACCACGCCCCAGCACGACCACGCCCCAGCACGACCACGCCCCAGCACGACCACGCCCCACCCCCAGCACGACCACCCCCCAGCACGACCACCCCCCAGCACGACCACCCCCCAGCACGACCACACCCCAGCACGACCACTCCCCAGCACGACCACACCGCCTTGGTTGAGTGGTTGCCTGTCGTCGTGGAATGTTTCGTGGGGTGTCTCGTGGAATGTTTCGCGGGGTGTCTCGTGAAATGTTTCGTGAGGTGTCTCGTGGAATGTTTCGTGAGGTGTCTCGTGGGCTGTTTCGTGAGGTGTCTCGTGGGATGTTTCGTGAGGTGTTGCCCAGTTGGGTATCATGAAAACGTGTCCATGCTCCACATGTCTATATCCCTTTCCGGGTTCGTGGGTCCATCATGTTTTCCCGGAAAGGGCTTGAGCCCAGGGTTCTCTTTTAGATGGTTTCCCCCCGGGTTTGACGGGAAGAGGGCCGGCGAATTTCTTTTGCGATAAATAACGAGTGGGAAGAGGGCCGGCGAATTAAAATTTGAGGATGTCCCTAGCGAAACGCTTGTTTTTCAGAATTTATTGAGGATGTCTCGAGCGAAACGCTTGTTTTGTGTTGTAGATTGTCCTCTCCTGGGGACCTGAATTCTGAGGATCTCTCAAGTGGATTGCTTGTTTTCACGTGCCCAGGTCTTGAGGATGTCTCGAGCGAGACGCTTGGTTTCACGCCTCCAGGTGGCCCAGACAGATGTCTAGCATGAGGATTTGTTGAGGATGTCTCGAACCAGAGGCTTGTTTTCACGTGTCCAGGTCGCCCAGGCGGATGTCTAGCATGAGCATTTGTTGAGGATGTCTCGAGCGAGACGCTTGTTTGCACGTGTCCAGGTTGCCCAGGCTGATGTCTAGCATGAGGATGTGCTGACAACGTCTTGAGCGAAACGCGTGTTTTCACATGTCCAGGTCGCCCAGGCACAGCACAGCCCTCGGTACGGTACATCAACATCGATACCCTTAGCATTGCAGCCTGGCATGTTGCCTGGCACGTTCCGCGGAGCGTCCCGTGGCGAGTCCCCCTGGCACGTCGCGCGGTGCACGTCCATTGGCACGTTCCGTAGCGCGTCCCCTTGGCACGTCCCGCGGTGCGTGCCCATGGCACGTCCCCTGGCACGTCGCCTGGCGCGTCCCTTGGGACGTTCCGCGGCGCGTCCTCCTGGCATGTTCCCTCTGTCGATCTGGGGCAGCTAGCTCAGGCAGCTCGAGCTTACCTTGGCACGTCCCGCGAGTCGCGGCATGGCACATCGCAGTTCAGCACGGCAGCACAGCACAGCCGTCGGCACGGTACATCAAGATCGATACACTCAACTATGCACCTTGGCACGTTCCTTGGCGCGTTCCGTGGCGAGTCCACCTGGCACGACGTCCCTCGGCGTCGGCGCGTCCGTCCTTGGCATGCGGTTCCCTGGCACGTCCCCTGGCACGTCGATTCCGCGTTCTGGGGCAGCTACTATGCGCTGAGGCAGCTCGAGCTTACGCTCCAGACCAGTTCGGTGAGGACCCGAATGCCAGGGAGGACTCGATCCACAACGCTATATAGAGCACACTCGCGGCATGGCACATCGCAGTTCAGCACGGCGAGGAGGGGGGGGAAGTCCTAGGAGGGGAGGCAGATCCAGCCGCGGCGACGAGGGCGTCAGGAAAGGCCGAACCAGCCGAAGAGGACCAGGAAAAAACGAAAAGCGTCAGAACCCCCTCCCCCCTCCTCCTCCCCCCTCCTCCCTCGTCCTCACTCCTCCTCCCTCCTCCTCCCTCCTCCCTCCTCCTCCTCTTCCCTCCCCCTCCTCCTCCTCCTCCCCTGCGCTCCATGCAGCTCATCACAACTGCAGCCCCTGACGCCAACATGTTCTACTGCGTTGAGAACATGTTGGCGTCACTTGGCTTGGCTTGCCACTTGGCTTGCCTTACGTAAAAAACATTGCTCAACTTATCCTCCTCCTCCTCCTCATCCTACTCCTTCTCCTCCTTCTCCTCCTCATCCTCCTCCTTCTTCTTTCTCCCCCCTCCTCCTCCTTCTCCCCCTCCTCCTGGGCCACGACGTGCGAGCGGTGCCGAAGCGTCGTGCAGGCAGGCAAGACGATACCTTCGATACCACTAAGACCAGCCCAGTCTGGGGCACACCAACGCCAAGGGGGCCAGACGATGTGCCAGAAGCGCCGGACACGCTGGCGGCGCAGCTGCGGAGGTGGGCGTGGAAGTACAGCTCCGCCGGCGAGGTGCGCATCGCCGTTGGGCCCGGCGTCGCAACCACCGCATGCGCGCCGAGGCGAGGGATGGAGGGCGCGATCAGGTTGAAGGCGGCCGAAGCGTTGGTCCTGGCAGACGGGGCCGGGCCGCAATCCTGTGGCGGAGGACCTCCGGGGCCCCCGAAACACAGCAGCAGGCGGCACCGCAAACAGGGGGAGGGACGGGTGGGGCGATCAGGGGTGGGGTGATAGGAGGGCGGGGTCGCGAAGTCGCATCCCCACCAAGATAAAGTCCCATGCCTCCCCTGGGGAATGGAACAGAGTGGGAGGTGCCATTTCGCACCAGGACCCCCCGGAGCCGGCCAAAGCGTGGGGGAGGAGTCAAGATCTCCATAATCGTTCGGGGAATCAGCCCCAATCCGCACACCAGACCAGGAGCCGGAGACCAGGGTCCACGAGGACCCAGGAAAAGGAGGGTCGATCGCCCCCGCCAGGAATTGGATGCCTCCCCAGGTCCGCGAAGGCGCCCCAGACGACGAAGCGACCAGGGCGTCGAGCTCGACCCCGGGCGAGTAGTCCTCCACGTGCAGCGGCAGCACGGCGCGCGGCGCAGGCGAGGGGCCGGCGGGCTCCTCAGGCGGGGTAGCCCTAGAAGGAGAAGAAATAAACCCACTGCCGTACCCCGCGATCCAGACATGCTGGTGCGGGGACGGGCGGGAAGGAGGCAGGGGAGGAGAGAACGGGCAGGGAGGACAGGAAGAGGAGGGGGAGGAGGAGGAGGACGTCGGAATTGGAGTGGCCCCCAGGGGCAACCCGTGGAGGGGGTAGGGAGGGTGGGCGAAAGTAGGCCCCGGAGATCCTGAACCCAAGTGCACTTGGACCATCCCCTGAGTCCACGAACGCGCGCGAGACGGGCCAGCCGCGCGCGCAGCCGAAGCACCTGGATCACCAGAGGCGCCCCGGCAACCCGCAGGACCACCAGGCTCGACGCACTCCTGGTTGCAGCGGCACGTCAGGACCGCGATGCCCTCCACCGAGCTGGGGCACGGGACTCCCAGAGTCAGTGCATTGCTCGCGGGGATGGGCTCCTGCGCCAGCGCAATGTGGCGCCGGGGGAAGGTCGTCGGCGACGGGAAGGGGTCGGGCGTCCGGTTTGGGTGGGGCGTCAGGTATGGCGTCGGGTTGGGGTAGGGCGTCGGGTCGGGGATCTGGCTGGGGTGGGGCGTCGGGCTGGTGTAGGGCGTCGTGCTGGGGCAAGGCGTCGGGTAGGGCGTCGCGTTGGGGCAGGGCGTCGGGTTGGGGTACGGCGTCGCGTTGGGGCAGGGCGTCGGGTTGGGGTAGGGCGTCGGGTAGGCCGTCGGGCTGGGGTGGGGCGTCGGGTATGGCGTCGCGTTTGGGTAGGGCGTCGGGTGAGGCGTCGTGCTGGGGCAAGGCGTCGGGTAGGGCGTCGGGTGAGGCGTCGGGCTGGGGTAAGGCATCGAGTTGGGCGTCGTGCTGGGGTGAGGCGTTGGTCGGACACGGGCGTGAGCTGCGTGGGGCAGTCGATCGTCCTGCGGCCGAGCACACACGGGTGTCCGGAGTCGTGGGGGTCGATGGGGGTGCAGGCAAGCAGGCAGGCAAGAGGAAAAGTGGTGCGGAAGGCAGGGGGGGGGGGGAACAGAGTCTGCTCAGCGCATTCGGAGGGAGAGGAGGCCGTCGAGCGCCGCGACGCCTTCGAGCAGCCGCCCGAGAACGCCGAGCAGGCCGCCGCGAAGATTGCCCGGAAGCTCGGCGCCATCGGCCCTGCCGAGGAAGGCCTTGCTAGAAGCAGCGAGATGTCCTATGCAGATTGCTGGACTTGCGGGCTCTGGGCGACGAGGTGGGCCGAGCGCGCCTTGCGCGAGATCCGGGGCGAGGGCCGCCATCCGCCCATCGGCGCCGCCAGGGCGCGCGCTCGAGGCAACGAGTGGATCCAGAAGTTGCGGGGCGCGAGCGACAACCGCCCCGCCGCGGCCGAGGCCGGGGCCAAGGCCAGGGGCACGGGCAAGGCCAAGCCGCCGAGTGACCTTACAGCGCCAGAGCCCACGCGCGGCAGTCTCGAGGGGGCACAGGCTGCAGCGCAACCGCGCGCGAAGTGCCTCCCGCGCAAGGGCGGCCCCGGAGGGTGCCGAGCCCGCGTGGGCGAATGGTTTGAGGTTGTGCGCGAGAGAGGTTTCTCGGCGAGAACTGCCAAACAGCTCCAGCTTAGGCGCGCTCTAGAGACCAACTCTCGTCGAGCACCGCGAGCCGTGAGAGCGGGGAATCATCATCTTCAACATCTTCGTCGACCTCACCTTCGTGGTCCTCAAGAATCCTGATCGATGTCCATTGAGTTCCTATGGCGTCCTATGGCTTTGCAACGGAATCTCATGGATGTCTTAAAGGGTCAAACTTATTTCCTGTGGGTTCCTATGGATATCCGAAGGGGTCCTATGGATGTCCTTGGGATTCCGATGGATGTCCGAAGAACCCTACATATTTCCAAGTGAATGCAAGAGATTTGCTACGGGCCTTCATGGATTTCCTGAGGAACCTTACGGATTGCCACAGAATTCCCATAGATGTCCGATGGAACCTTATGGATTTTCAAAGGATTGCGTTGGAATTCCGCGAGAATCCGGTCGATGTCCGTAGGGGCCCCGCAGATGGTCACAGGACCTTTATGGCATTTGTAAGGTGCCCCTTGTATTGTGCAAGAAATTGCATTGCTTGTCTCCTGAATAGTTTAAATGTCCATATGAATGGCAATACTGTGTGAAGAAATCTATGGATGTCCTAAGGCATCCCCGAATTAATCAATCGATGTCCTAAGGATTCCTATGGCGATAAGGGTTCCCAACTGATTGTTATGGGTTTCCAAGGCATCTCAGAGATTTGCATCGGAATGCAACAGATGTCCTCAGGATTGCTGTGGATTGCTTGAGGAATCTTATGGATTGCCATTGGGTTTCTATACATGTCCGATGTCGTCCGATTGATTTTCGAAGGAACGCGATGGAAGTCCGCAAGAATTCGATGGATGTCCGTGGGGATCCCGCGGATGTTCACGGGATTCCAATGGAATTCTTGAGGGTGACGTCTTATGACTTGTATAACTGTCCACATGCATTGTAATGATTTGCGAAGCAAGCCCATGGATGTCCTCAGGCATTCCCGCAGGAATCCATCTATTTCCGGAGGGTTCCTATGAATATGTTAAAAATCCCAAGGGTTCCCATCGGATTCTTTTGAGTTTCTTCAGGGATCCCATGACTTCCTGGAGGAACCCTATGGATTCCGAAGAAATCCAATGGATTTCCTTAGGGATCCTTTGGCTATCCTAAGGAATCCGATTTTTTTTTGCTTGGATCATCTTGATCATCCTCATCGTCATCATCATCATCATCATCATCATCATCATCATCATCATCATCATCATCATCATTATGCGGAGATCTCCGGGGAAACGTGCATTATCCCCCTTCGGGGCTCAAGAGATAGGGGTCCATGCAAACGGGGGTCAGCCAGGGCACCGGATCCTGCAGGATCCTTCGAAGACCCCTTCTGGCTGACCCAGGTTAGCGAGCCGCTCGTGGCCACGAGGCGGCCGCGCGTATTGGCTGACCCAGGTTTGCGAAGACCCGCGTTGCAGTTGTTTTTTCTGCATTGCAGTTTTTTGGTATCCTGTTGACCCAAGTTTGGATTGACACAGCCAGGAGATTCCCGACCCCTGGACCCCGAACCTTATTATCCCCAGGGTGTTATTACTTGGAGCTGGCCCCTATCATTATCGTCATTGGGGTGATCAGCATCGGCGCCGTCATTGCCCGTGCCGTCGTCGTTGTCACCATCGCCACCAGCATCGCTAATCTCATCATCGTGTCTGCCGATGGCGACATCGCCATGATACCGCGCTCGTCTGGGTCACCGATTCGGAAGTGCCCAGCGGTCAGCTAGTTGGCCGCTCTGCGCGCGAGCCTTCGCGCGCTAGCGCGGCCGCGTCGATGCGCCGTCAGCGCCGAGCAGTCATGGCAATCGCCAGCGCATGGGTTGTGCAAACAAAGTTGCGGATGGGTGGGTGGGTGGGTGGGGTGATTGCGCGAGCAGTGGTGTTCACAAATTCAAATTCGGTAGGGTGATTTGCACCACCTGTATTGCACCACCTAGATTGCACCGCGTAGACTGCAAGGGAATTATTATGGGGGGCCCTCACTGGCTACCGCTGTCGCAATGTAGCGCGCGTGTTTATTTTTGAGCCGTGCGGCGGCGATGGCTGCCGTCGAGCATGCCGTTCCTTTTAAAGCTTACGACTCCGAGTGGGCTGGTAAATTCCACGGTGGAGCAGGAAAGCGGCAAACCACCCGTTTTCTTGAAGAGGGCTGTTTTTCGACGTGGACCGCGGGGCGCAAGCAGGGCACTGCGCCCGCGCGCACGAGGATAATCAACTTCTGGGAGATCTCCCCGCGCAACCAACCCACCCCCCGCACCCCTAACATTCCTAGCAAACGCACGTGTGCGCTCGGGCATAGGATCACTGGATTCCGGCCTCGTCCCCAATAAGCAATATTGATTGAATTTTAGCGGGGCGCTGCAAAATCCCGACGTGAGAAACATTGGGTTTGAAGACCCTGCGCCATTGCGTAGAGGTCCTGCGAATTTCCGAGTCAGGCATCACGTCGCCGCGACGCTCACGGAGAGCCGAAGAGGGACCACCGTCGGCCTTGTAATCGCCATTTTTGCTGACATTTCTCGCCATCATTCTTGTTCCACCGCGGTGATCTCCCATATCAGAGAAGCCTCATCGTTGTATTGGACGTCCACTCAGAAATCCGATTCTGTGACAGCTGCGCTGGCTGCTTTCCTCGAAGGACGCTGCAGGGTCTTAGCGTTCTGCGTTGAGCGCGCCATCGCCATTTTCTTTTCCACAAATGTATCCAGTCGGGCTCCGACGACGCAGGCGCCACTGAGTTTTGCTGGGGCGTGCTCGAGCCCAGAAAGCGCCGGCTCGAGCCAGTAGCTACGAAGTCCCAGCGGGGGGCCAACACATCGAAAGCAAACGCTTTCCCTTGTCTGCTCTCTTTGGGGCCTCTTGGGTGCCTCTTGGGGTCTCTTGGGGCCTCTTTGGGAGCACCTTGAGTGCCTCTGTGGGCTACGTGGGGGATCTTTTGAAGTCTGCTGGCGGTCTCGGTGACCTTTTGCGGGGAGGGCTCGAAAGATCAGTTCGCGTTCCCTTTGTGCGGTCCCGTTTGAGTCTTTTGGGCGCCTCGTGGGGCCAGTCGGGGCGATCGTGTTGAGCCGTGTTGGGTTGTCTCCAGAGCGAAGATGCAAGAAGGCAGCTCGTAATTTTAAATTATCCCAGTGCGACCCTACCTAGGAGTTGGAGCCTCTAGGAAAGCAACGGGCTGCGCTATGCTATGCTCTGCTATGCTATGCTATGCTATGCTGCGCAATACTATGCTGGGCTAGGCTAGGCTAGGCTATGGTATGCTATGCTATGCTATGCTATGACATGCTGCGCTATGCTATGCTGCGCTATGCTATGCTTTGCTGTGCTATGCTATGCTATGTTATGCTATGCTATGCTTTTGCTTTGCCTTCGCTTTTGCCTTCACTGTTGCCTTTGCTTTTGCGTTCGCTTGGCACCCAGGGAGCGCAACTGGGGGAACCGCGCGTTTGCTTTTACCTTTGCTGTTGCTTTTGCTTGGCTCCCAGGGGACTGGGGGAACCGCCCGGGGCGGTTTCCACTGCCCGGCCCCTTTAAGCCAACAGAGTAAGAACCCTTCTAGGCAGAGCCTAGGTAGGGAAAATCACTCGCCATATCTACCAAGGTTCTCTCGGTGATCCTGCCATCGGAGAGATCTGCCACTAAGGCGATATCGATGCGAGGCTCAGTCAGGGTGTCCACTATCATGGTTTTGCCGGAGTTAAAGGCGTCCTCGAGATCTTCCAATGTCATGTCCTTATCACAGCGAATGTCTTCTAACGATGACCTGGATGACGCACAGCGTAGAACTTCGCCTCGGTAGACAACTAGGACACGCTTCATATCCTGTTCACGCGAACGCCGCTTCCCTGTGCGGGAAGGTGGGCTGTGCAGCACCACCGAGACATCCCCGCTGGCGCTGCATGGCCCTGCTCGCAGTGTGGGCTGTGCAGCACCACCGCTCCTGCGGCGCCTGGCTTCAATTCAGCGAGGCTCATCAGCATGATTGTCGTCGTCGTCGCCGCGACGACGGCGCAGACGGCCGCGATTGCGGCTAGGCTCGCGGCGACCACCGCTTTGACACAGATCGATCACGTCCGCCGCTGTCAGGGGCCTGCCTCCGCGCGACGAGGGGTGGGGCATCACCGGCGGCCCGAGCTTCACCAACTCATCCCAGATGTCCAGTGGCTCCAGCTGGAAGTATTCGGCAACCTGGAACCACGAGTCGCACCTCTCCAGCCAGTCGTCGTCTTCAACAAGCCACCGCCTGCTGTCCACAGGGCGGATGCGCGTGTACTGGATGACGCGGCCCTTGCTCCGCCTGATCGACAGGCCCGAGTTGCCAACTCCGTCGTTCAAGACACTCCACAAGCACTCGAGATCGTTGTCGATCATGTGGGTCAGCTGCAAGTGCCGAGAAGCAACACCCTTACCATCCCCCCCGCTCCTTTGAGACGTCAAATGGATGTTCGCGTCAGGCATCCCCATCTCGAGCAAGCTTGTGCTCCGGATCAGCCTGACGACCCACGCCTCTACTTTGCCCAGGCGGGCATGGTGCGAGTACCACGTGCCCCGCGTCGTGCGACTGATGAAGTGCATGTCTTGCAGGCCGTACTCAGCCGCAAAGAGCATAACGAACGCCCAGAAGCCATCCTCGACAGCCGTGTACATTTTGCTGCCTTCAACCCGCTGGTCGTCGTTCCGCTTGGACGCGACGTCGCCCACATCGATGGCCACAACAGGCCGGGTGGGCTTTGCAGCACCACCTGGTGTGCCGAGGCGGGCTGTGCAGCACCGCTGCGCGCCTCACTCCGCCAACCTCGGAACATGAGCGTGGGCGGCTGTGGGGCAGGGCCTCCGGACTTGAGCCGACATGGTTACGGAAGGCACTGCTTGCGGGGGCTCCGGTCCGGCCATCGAGGCTAGCTCGGCCTCTGTCGCACATTGCTTTTGCTTTGCCTTTCCTTTGTTTTGCTTTTGCTTTGCTTTGCTTTGCGTTGCTTGTGCTTTGCTTTGCTGTCGCTGCTGTTGCTTTGCACTTGCTTTGCTGCTATATTCTGCTGTGCTCTGCTATGATATGCTGCGCTGTGCTGTGCTGCGCTGCGCTGTGCTATGCTATGCTATGCTATGCTGCGCTATGCTATGAGATGCTGGGCTATGCTATGATATGCTGTGCTGCGCTCTGCTACGCTATGCCATGCTATGCTGTGCTCTGTTATGCTAAAGCTCAGCGAGGCTAAGGTGAAGGTAAGCTAAGCTAAGACAAACCTGAGCTAAGATGAAGCTAGGCTAAGCTAAGCTAAGCTAAGATGCGATAAACTAAGCCAAGATGAGGTAAGCAACGCTAAGCTAAGGGGACGAAGCTGGGGGAACCGCGGGGCGGATCCTGGGGGAACCGCCAGGGGCGCGTTCCACTGCCCGGCCCCTTTACGCAAAGAGAGTAAGAACCTTTTCTAGGCAGAGCCTAGGTAGGGAATCAAGTGTTGTGTTCCACTGGTGTGGGCCTCCTTGTGCCAGCTTTCGGGGCCTTTAAGACGGCGCCGCCAGGGCCGTCAAGCCAGCCCAGGATGCGTCCAAGAGGAGTCCAGGACAGTTTCTCGGACCATTTCAGGCCGTGCTGGAACTATGGTGCCCTGGCCGCCCCCCCCGAGGCCCCTATAGAAATCTTGCGAGGCGCACCAGGAACGCCAAATGGAGCCCGTGAATCCGGGCCCTGGCGGCCCTGGCCTCCTTCAAGATCATGTCGCAGAGAACGTGAAGGGATCTCATAACAGTTTGTTCCATGCCGACAGAGCAAAACCAGATCTTCGGGTACCATTCGAGAGTTTGGACTTGCGACTGCCAGTGTTGACAGAAGGGCCCCTGGCACAACCAAGGTGCATGCCGCTTCCATGCCACTCGAAGCCTCGCGCGCCCTTGTGGGCCGCATGTGGAGCCATCTGTGTCACGCGGGCTTCCGTGATAGCCCGGAGGGTGCATCTGGCCAACACCACCCCTGCCACCTCTCGGGAGGAGGGCATGGGGCCAGCCCCTCCGCGGCAGCGCAGGCGAAGCACATGGCGACGGTGTCCGCCGACTGCGCCGCAACGCTGTGGCGGCACCAAGCGGAGGGCATCGCGCGCTGCTGCACGCTGCCTGGGCCTCGTCCCGCCGCGCGCCGCGGCCACACAGCGACGACGTCGCCGCTGCCGCTCGAGGCCCCGCTGCGCGCCGACCCCTCGGGGCCTCGGCCGGGAGGGTCGGTGTGCGTGGGTGGGGCGTCCGCCCTCCGATGGGGCCGGGCCTCGGGTGCGATGGGGAAGTGGGCCAGCTGGGACGGGCGCCCCACGGCACGCCCAGACCAGTCGAGGAGGAGGGGCAGCAGCGGAAGGACGAGCAGGACGAGGAGTTTAGTCTATGCAGTAGGCCACAGTTGGCGCAACCCCTCCCCCTCGGGGGCGGCCGCTGCTTGGCTGCAGGGGGCCCTTGCCTGGCGCCACACGGCGGCTGCTCCCTGGTGGCCGGCGCAGGGCGCTGGGTCTGCGCCGGCACCAAATTTCAAAGATCGCCAGGGCCGCGCTCCGCTGATTGAGGAGGAGGACGAGGAGGGGGACGAGGACGTTGGGGAGGATGGGGAGAAGGAGGAGGAGGAGAAGGAGGAGATGGAGGAGGAGGAGGAGGAGGATCAGCAGCAGCTGCAGCAACACCAGCAGCAGCAGCATAAGCAGCGGCAACAGCGGGAGAGGCATTGTCGGGGGTAGGAGGAGGACGAGGAGGAGAAGAATAACCAGGGCAAACAAAGAAGGCATCAACGATGTTGCAGTAGTCCTCAGACCCATTCCCAGGCAGGTCCTCGCGAGTATGCTGTTTTTGTTACCAGGCGCGCCCCCTTGAAAGACGACCGCCTTAGCACAACCTTTGGAAGGCATGCAGAGTGGCAAATCGTAATTCGGATGGGCCCATGGCTTCCAGTGCAACTAAGGAAGGTAGACGCAGCGGGGCAATCGCATCCCGGTGGTGCGCGGGGTGTCTTGCGCAGCCCGTGGGACACCCTATGATAGTTAGGCAGGGTTGGGAAATCGCAGTTCGATGGGGCACGCATGTGTCTGGAGCAACCTATGGTGCAACATGTGCAAGATAGACAGAGTGGGCAAATCGCAATTCGATGGGGCGAAGCATGATGAGGAACGGCAGATGATGAGGAAGATAGGCGTTCGACGACGGAGTTCAAAAACAAGATGATTTTTCCTCATCCATGGAGGCACGACGGCTTTTTGGTTTGCAGTGCTGGGTGCCACAACAGATTGGGCATAGTATCCTGCTTCCACTGCCGACTGAAGGTCACCTATGGTGCCAGGGTCGCCCCGTCGGGCGGTGCCATGCCGGTCCAAGATTGGCGGGAACTCGGACTGAGGAAGATCCCAAATGGAAAGTCCGCCCCGGGGTCCAGCAACTACGTTACTGCCTCCGGACAGAAGGCTCCAAGACAAAGCCAAGTCGGACGAAGGACGGACGCGACTGTCAACAAGACGACTCAAGAGTGGCAGCAGGAATCGGGACAGCGCCGCTTTCAGGCGGAGGCTCGCGTTGGAGGTCAACCGCCTGGCTCCCTAAGTCGGCCAATGACCTGTGCCCGCCGCAGCGCGACCCGACCAAGCTCGCTATGGCCAAAAAGCTCGCACAGCGGTGGATCAAGCTCCAAGCCATCATGGGTGCGCAGGCGATGGGAAAGAATCCGATCGCGCGGGTGGAAGTCTGGTGGCCTTACTTCACTCGGAGGATCAAAATCGACGGCGGCCGAAGAGATTACTCTGTCCTGGAAGCCGTCGCGCGGGATCTTGAATGCCACGGGGATCGCGAGAAAGATATGCCATCCGCTGGGTAGCAAGAACGGGTCAAAGCTAGAGACGTGGGCAGCATTCTTCCGTTGGTCCTCCTGCAGCCATGTATGAAGAGATCGAGGAACGCTGGCAGCCCGTGGAGAGACCGCCTGTGGCGGAGGAAGCAAGAGGACAGAAGAGACCCGCAGTGTATAGGGTAGCTGCAGTGCCCGAGGCGCTCGGGTCCGCTCGTACGGACCAGGGCTACGCCCTCAGGATCGGGCACGTTGCTTCGTGCTGACCGCGTCAAGGCGGTTAGGGGAGGCGTCGACTTTACCGAGCAGGTTCACGCCATGATCCAATCTGCGATTCGGTTCAGTCAGAAGTACCATGAACCAGATTTCGGTTCCAAGCAATCTTCGTTGGATGTTCTAGCCAAGCTGAACAAGCGTTGGGCGGACCCACCTGCCGTTGCCGACTATGATCCCACGTTTGTGCTACATTTTTGATAGTGGACTATGAAGACGCATCGTGTGGCGAGCCAGAAGGCGAAGGACTACTCGTGGCCGCGCAGCGTGGGAGACTTCGATGAAAACCATCCAGTGTGGCTAAACTACGTAAACGACAAAGGAGCAGCTGAAGATTGCGTGCTCACAGAAAGACCGCCACCATGATTCACGAGTGCGTCGCGGACATGGCTGACGACATCAAGAAATTAGTGGAAGTCAACTTCGCGAGGATCGAAGACTGTCTCCAGTATCTTCAGCAACGTGCAGGCGTACATCTCACTGGCACCAGGATGTATTTTGTGACGCCCGACCGTTTGTTTTGCCTTCCGGCATATGGGGACACAACGCTTCCCAGAGTACGTCGTCGACGCGGCGTTGATCGCGCTCGAAATGTGGTCAAAGTCAGACGTGCCTTATCTGAGCCCGATGGGTCCAAGGCACAGCTCGCGGGGCCCACCTGCGACTCGGAATTCTGTTCCGGACGCTGCGTTTTGGTCCGATGGGCAGCGCGGTCGGACGGGTGGCAAGCGCCCCCGATCCAGCCAGCCTTCGGCACGCCCTGCTCGGGTGACCTCGGCTGGGAAGGGCAGTTCATAGAATCTGGTCGCGGTATCCCGCCTGTTGCTGCTGGCAATGGCGGCGAGCGGGATTCGCAGCTGAAGAGGCGAGACAGCCAGGAGCCTCGCGATCGTCCTCCGCTAGTGCGTCGCCGCCATCGTCCGCCGACGCTGTGGGAGTTGCATGCCCGCGATCGGGCGTGATCGGGCATCGTCAACGGCGGCCCCCTCCGCTCCGCAGCCCTGGCGCCCCTCGACGCAGGACGTGAGGCATGTGGCCAATGACGAAAAGCCCCGTCGGGCCAGGAGGAGGATGTGCCGTGGTCATCGTGGAACGACTCGTTGTGGGGTTGTGGCAGCTGGTCTGAATGGCGCGACTGGGCCGGCCGCTGGGGCTGTGGCGATCGTGGGCGCGACTCCTGGCGCTGAGGGAGGGCGATTCGTCACTATGTGATGAGCGTCGTGGAAGTGAGGAAGGGCGACTCGCCAATATGTGCTGGGGGGCGCGAGAGTGCGGGCGGTAACCGTGGGATAATTGGTCCGCGCTGGTTTGTGTTATGGGCTCTGCCATTAGTATGTGCTATCCCTACCTCGCGTGCCGGAAAACGTTTTTGCCGTTGGCATTTTGGGGGTTAATTCGCCATGGCATGGCGCGACGGCTGGCAACCTTGAGCCGTGCCGAAGGCGGGTCCGCGCGCCCCGCCGCATTATCAGCCTTTTGCGCCCCGGGCAGCCTGCCCAGGACGCGGATCGTTGGCCAATGTGTTAACGTCCGTCTGCGCACAGAGATCTTGTGCGCTGACGACCGCGGGGGGGGGGTCATTAGCTACGCTCCCTTCGTCTTTTTTTCCACGCCGCCACATTCCCTCCAACAGAGGGCCGGCGGCGCAAGATATGACACACACACACTTACTTTGCGCAGCTGTTTCAGCTGTGAGGTGAAAAAGGCCCGCGCGCGCCCGGCCTCCCTTCCCTCGGCCGGCCGGCCCGCTAGACACGTACAATAGGATTGCTTCACGGAGGTGCCCAACCCGAGGTTCAAGATGATACCAGTCACACACGACATACGAGGACAATATGAACAACAAAATCACAATAAACATATGCCTACAAATACGAATCGCCCCCAATCGGGCATTACTGGGCAAATTGCTGACTTCGCAACTTGCAGATGCTCGGATCTGCGGACATCTCGATTCGTTCGGTCTGGCGCAGCCTATTTGGCAACGCATGTTACAACCGACGGCAGGTAAATAAAAGCGGGAAAGCCTGATTCGACAGGGCGCTGGCTGTCTGGCGCAACTTATTTATGGTGCGACCTCTGGCACGCAGGCGGAATGGGCAGGGAAACCGTGCTCAGTGTCTGGCGCAGCGTTTGTATTTTTGGGGGGGGCGATGGGCAACATCTGGCGCAACCCATGACCTATCATGTTTCGTGTTCCTTGGCGGGGTGGAATGTTTGATTCGGGATTGCGATCTACGGTCAGGAACAGTGGCTTAGCGTGTCACTCCGCCGGTCCTAGCCCCCCACGCTTTGGAGCGCGTCCACGTCCCAGTCCCCGAGCGTCAAGGCCCCGAACTTTTCCCAGCCTCCCGCCCCGCGGAGAGGAGCGACACGCTATCCGCTCGCAGGGCATGGCGTGTCGCCAGGGCCGCCGCCGCGACACGTTAAGCAAAACTTCCCGACCTTTTCTTTGCACGTGTGGGAACTGCCAAGGCGGTGTCAAGCAGGACGAAGTGTGTTTCCTGCTCCGATGTTTTGCACAGAGTACGTTGGGAAGGCCAGCTAAATTTCGTGTGCAAATGGACTGCTATCCGTCGACATATGAGGAGCATTGCAGCGAGAGGGCTATTTTGAACATGGAGCCGCCCTCCAGTATGGTCACAGATGTCCGTACGAGGCTCCAACGCACAATAACACACATTTCGAATCGGACAACCCTCCATCCATGAAAATTCGATGCGCCACGTAATGGCGAGTGCTCGCGGTGCTTGCTCGAGAGCGGCATGTCGAACACCGTGTGAAGCCCACCCCCGTAAATGCTTCAACATGATGCGAGACCGCCTTAGCGCCACGAACATTCAATGATTGAATGTTCGTGGCGCTAAGGCGCAAGCATCATGTTGAAAACGTGCCACCATGAACCCGTGCACCTGATTGAAAGTGCAACCCTCGGTTCCGCAATAAGTGGGGCAGCCTAGGTCGAAACGCCTGGCCCGCCCTATTGGCAAGTGTGGTGGCGCGGCAAGGATCGGCGGCGCGCCGAGGGTGGAAGTCATAGGGGGCACGCTTTCTCAGAAGGCGGCGGGCCTTCGGAGACGGCCTGGAAAGATTCTCAGAAGACTGGCGGCCTTCCGAGACGTCTGAGAAGGCCCGCCCCCCTCTGCCTTCCCCCCCTGGGCGTGCCACCGAACGCAGCGCTGCCCACAGGGCAGCGGGACGGAGGGAGGGAGGGCGAGGGCCGGGAGGGAGAGCGGACCCGGTGGCGTTCCTCTGTCCCCCCCGAACCCCCCCGATCGTCCTGCTCCTGGCCCCTCTCGGGCCTTCCCGCCCCCCCCCCTCCTCCCTTCTTCCTGCTCCTCGCCGTTTCTCGTCGTTCTGGCCCTCCCCCCTCCTGATGGTCCTTCTAAGGGTCCTTCTGATGGTCTTTCAGGTGGGCCTCCTCCTCCTCCTCCTCCTCTTCCTCCTTCTCCTCTGCTGCTGTTCCTCCTCCTGCCCTCCCTCCCTGCCTTCCGCCCTCTGCCCGTCTGCCGTGCAGTTTGCACCTTGCTCCGGAGCCCTCCTTCCATGCCGGTCCTCCGCGCCCTCCTACCTCCCTCTTGTTCTCCTCTCGCTCCCCGTAGCTGCGCCGGCTCGCGAGCTCTCGCCGCGGGTCTCGCGCAGAGGAGCCCCTCGGTGTCGCCGGGGCGTCGGCGCGGTCCCGGCCCGCAGCCCCGCCGTCCTTTTCTTTTTCAGCGGACGCCCAGGGCTGCCAAGCGGCGTTCCCATGGCCCCCAGCGTCGTGAAACGATCAGGGTAAGGACACCACCGCATGAGCATACAAACTTTCGGAGATCCTCGCGGCTTCTTCGGTTCAGCGAAACCGCACGGGACCAGCGCCAGTCCAATACAGCCATGCGGACCTACGAACGTATATATATATATATAGATATATCAATTCACCAAACAGCGCTTTCATTTGCAACAGACATCTACAGCATACGCCAATATACATAATTCAGCCACAAGTCACAACATATACGTACAGCATGGACCGTACCGAGAGCGCGCACCGAGAGCATACAGCAGTTTAATACACCATGCACCATATATATATATGCATCAACAAAACAGTAGTAATTTGTGTGAGTAAGCCAAATATTTCCAAGATGGCACGAACGTGCTCCAGGGCAGACATCCTAACCATGTTCAAGCAGTAAAATCAACAAGAGACACCGGCATACACCAAGAACAGGCATCACGCTCATCCGCCAAGGACACACGCCAGCAGCACTACAGCCAATCCAGGATACCAGTGACGATCATCTGCCAGCAAGTGTACCAATACTTCAAAAACACACCACGAGCACACACCCATGGCATACATCAAGCACATACACCCAAATAACATACGCGTCAATCACATTCGCTGTTGTCATGCACCCTTGTTTGCTTCACACCTTATTACAGCACATGCGCCATCATCATGATTTCACGCACCCAGTACATACACCACGAACCTGCAGCACCATCACATATCCATATGACAGCAGCACCGCACGCCCACAGCAGACACGCAGTACATAATGCCAACTTGTGATTAACAAATAATGCGCCCCCTACCCTGGAACTGATGAATGGACCCCACGCGACGCGACACATTGTCGTTTTTAACGCGCGCCAGGGGGTTGTCGCGGGCGCCACCGAGAGGATCGTGAATCCCCCGGCACGGCAGCTTTACAACGATTGCTTTTCTTATAGAAGCTGTGAAAGGAACATATACGTCCGAGGCCAAGTTTTCCCCCCTCTCAGGCTGATTACCGACGTGCCACAGTCGTCGTTGTCGTCGTCGTCGTCGTGGTCGTCGTCGGCGTCGGCTACAGCGGGCCTGCGCAGCACCACCCCCCTAGGGCATGTGCACTTGGTCGTCGTTGTCGTCGTTGTCGTCGTCGTCGTCGCGTCGTCGTTGTCGTCGTCGTCGTCATCCGCCGTCGCCGTCGCCATCGCCGTCGTCATCGCGTTGTCGTCGTCGTCGTCGTCGTCGTCGTCGTCGACTGCAGCCGGCCTGCGCCGCACCCGTTCCCCCTCCCTCAATCGGACATCCGCGGTGCATCGTTGTTGCGTTCATTGCTATCGTCGTCGTCATCGCCGTCGACTACAGCACTACAGTGCGCCTACGCAGCCCCCCCGCACCATGGAGCATCCGCAGTGCGTCGTCGTCGTCCGTCGTCGTTGCCTTTGTCGTCGCCGCATCGTCGTCGTCATCGTTCGTCGTTGTCTTAGTCGTCGACGTCGTCGTCGTCGTCGACTACAGCGGGCCTGCGCAGCCCCCGCCCGTGGGGCATTTGCACTGCGTCGTCGTTGTCGTTGTTGTCGTCGTCGTCGTCGCGTCGTCGTCGTCGTGTCGTCGTCGTCGTCATTGTTGTCGCCGTCCGCCGTCCGCCGTCGGGTCGCCATCGCCGTCGTCATCGCGTCGTCGTCGTCATCGTCGCCGTCATCGTCGCCGTCGTCGCCGTCGTCGTCGTCGTTGTCGACTGCACCTGGCTTGCGCCGCACCCGCCCCCCTTCGATGGGGCATCCGCAGTGCATCGTCGTCGTCGTCATTATTGTCGTCGTCGTCGTCGCCGTCGTCGTCGTCGTCGTCGTCGTCATCGCCGTCGACTACAAAACTACAGTGTGCCTACGCAGCCCTCCCCCCTCCATGGAGCATCCGCAGTGCGTCGTCGTCGTCCGTCGTCGTTGCCTTTGTCATCGTTCGTCGTCGTTGTTCTCGTCGTTGTCATTGTTCGTCGTCGTTGTCGTCGTCGACGTCGTTGTCGTCCTCGTCATCGTCGTCGACTGCAGCGGGATTCGCAGACCAGCACACCCCTCTAGGGCATCCGCAGTGTGTCGTTGTCCGTCGTCGTCGTCGTCGTCGTTGTCGTTGTTGTTGCCGTCGTCGTCGTCGTCGTCGATTACAAGTGGCATGCGTAACGCCTCCGCCCCCCCACCCACCCATGGAGCACCCGCACTGCGTCGTCGTCCGCTGTTGCCGTCGCCGTCGTCGTCGTCGTCGTTGCCGTCGTCGTTGTCGCAAGACATATTGTAGTGGAGAGGGGGGGTGGAAAGGAAACGGAGGAGCCCTTTTCCGCCTGCCTCTGCCGTTCCTCTCCCCTGTTCCTTTTTCTCTTTGTAGCCATGCCGGCACTGCCCGCCAGTTGAGGCGCCTCTTTTCCCCGTTTTTGTTTCGTGTTTGTATCTGTTTTGGCCCAAGCGCCCCGCTATAGCGGAGGCGTTGCTCCCCCCGCCGCTGAAGCGGCGCCGCTTGCGTCGCGCCTGTCGCCCTCATGTTGTCGGCCGGGTGTCGGCGCTAAACCAACAGCGGTGCCGCCGTATGTGTCCATTTGGTGGAAGTCCCATCCGCCATTCGCCCGAGCAGAGGAAACATGTTTTGAATATCACACCCCGCTTGTTTTTGTTACTCATCCACCAGGTGGCATTACACGCGGTATCCGAACCAATAAAAGGCATCACTAACACACGCCGAAGCCGCACACCTACAACATACACCAGTACCGTACATCAGCCACACGCACCGGCAACACCCGCTAAGACCATACAACATTATGTATCAGCAGCAAAACATACGTCCAGACCGTACACGAACAGCAAGCGGAAAGTCTAGAGACGCATGCATCACACGCAGAACATACAATATACACCAATAATGCTCACACACGTCAACCCAACGGCTCTGAAAAGAGACACCATGCAAGTGTACCACTACCGTACGCCAAATAATTTAGTTCAGCAACATGCATGAACAGCAGACGCCTGTTACCTACATGGGCCACAGGCACCAATTGCATACATTCAAAACGTGGTACGTGCACACTTCGGGGACATTCGCCAGCACAGTACACCAATGGCATGCAGAATCCAACGCTTATGTAAAGAAGACTGGCATCACGCTTCACACTTCAGATTTGTGTACCTAAAAGAACGCCGAGAGCAAACACCACATGCATACGTAATTGCAGACACCGCGGTCACAAGTCAAGCACATGCCCCACACCCGGGCACCAAAAGCATAGACCAGTCACAGACATCATGCACACACGCTATGGTCATACATACACGCCATCATGAGTCAGCAGCTTAATAACGAAACCAGTACCACTCACAGGGAAGAGGGGGAATGCATGTGTTGAACAGGCAACAAGACCAGACAGCAATACATTTATCAGACATACACGTCAAGAACAGGCATCATCAGCATTTCTTCCGCCAGACATATACGCCAGCCAACAGCCATTCACAGCAATACCAGTCACCAGCCATACTTCGTACTCACCACACGGACACAGACAACACGCCGAGAACAACCATCGGACCCACATCGGCAACGCACACCAGTACATGAACCACGTCTGTGCAGCAATGCGCTCGGCGCCAGATTTCAAGACCATACGCCGGCACCATACGCCACGAAGAGGTGTTTTGTCGCATCCATCAGAACACGCATCTTTTTCAGCCACCAGGAAATTTCTCGAATTGCACGCATTCGAGACATGCACGCACACGCATACGGCATCACGAACAGTCACATTCGAACCACAAGCGTACATAAACGACATGGGTACATAGTGCGCATAATAGCAAACATGCGTAACGCCTGCACCAGCATCACCTGGCACAATATTGGCGCTTACGAATCATACAAAACATGAGCTACAAACGTGTGTATTCAATTATGTAACATCTCGCGTTGTAGAGTCGCACGCGACTGACTTCGAACCATTCGCAACGGGTCCCTGGTAGGGATTGCCCGCAGCAGCATCAGTTGTTCTGAAAACGACCCGGGTGGCCGCATTCTCCGGACTTGGGCCCCCAGATGCTTATGCTTGTTTCGGGCTTCAGGCTCCAAGTGAAACGTCAGGGGCTTGAGGCTGGGAGGAGGAGGAGGAGGAGGAGGAGCAGGAGCAGGAGGGGGAGGAGGAGGAGGAGGAGGAGGAGGAGGACGAGGACGAGGACGAGGACGAGGACGAGGAGGACGAGGAGGACGAGGAGGACGAGGAGGACGAGGAGGACGAGGAGGAGGAGGAGGAGGAGGAGGAAGAGCGGGGCGGGGGGGCGGGGACGAGTGGGCGAGGGAGGAACAGGGAGTTATGATGAGGACGACGGGGATGATGGGCACGAGTGGCCATGTTCCGTCGTGGGTGGGGGTGGGGGGGGCGAGGAGGGGCGACGGATTGGCGTTGAGTGGTCCCTTGATTTTTGTCGCTGTTTGAGTAAGCCCGTTCGTTTATGATTGTACCTGGTGAGTGCTCCAGAAGCCAGCGAGGGCACCACCCTTGTTGGTTTCTGCATGATTGTGGCTGGCCCATTTCAGCTGTCGTCGGGCCTGGGGCAGTGTCATATGAGAAGTGTTGGAGGTTCTTGGAATTGGTGGCATTTCGCGTGCCCACCCCGCTAGTCTAGAACATATTCCCAGGCGAGTTGCCATGATAAGTGAAGTGGAAGAACCTCAGCGAACCCCTACATAAGCTCCAGGGAGAAAACACAACTATCTATCTGTCTCACTCAGTCCCCCACGCCCCCTGAACACATACGCAGCCCCCGAAGTGACAAACTCCTCCTCGGAGGGGAGTATGGTGTTGTCTCGAAAGAGCTGGTCCGCTAAATGACCTGCGCCAAGAGCAGTGGGATTAGAGCGCGATTGGCCGATGGTATCTCGTCCATCGTCTTGTCGTGGACGCACTCGCTAAACAGGGGGGCGTTGATGCAACATTTCTGACATGTTTCCTGCCCGCCCTCTGCTCCATGGGGCGGGAGGCTGCACGTGATGCGGTGCGTGGAGGCCTGAGAGGAAGCCGTGCGAGGCAAACCTGAGAATCTGCCGCTCGATCCGGGATCACAGCCCGCAGCCATGGATTCGTTAGACAAAACTATGGCGCACGGGAAGGCTCGCGAAGATGTAGATGACGACGAGAAGGAGCCGGAGCAGCTCGACGAGGACGATGTCGACATCATGCGCACCTACGGCGTCGGGCCCTACGTGCGGCCACTCCAGAGGGTGGAGAAAGAGAACAAGGATTACATTGGAAAGATCAATAAGCTCATCGGGGTCAAGGAGTCGGACACTGGCCTCGCCCCCCCGAGTCAGTGGGATCTGGAGGGCGACAAGCAGATGATGAAACAGGAGCAGCCGCTCCAGGTGGCGAGGTGCACGAAGATCATTGACCCTGGCACGGACGACACAAAGTACATCATCAAAATCCGTGAATTCGCAAAGTTCGTCGTGGGCCTCGGAGAGAAGGTGTCCGCAACAGACATCGACGAGGGCATGCGGGTCGGAGTGGACACGTCACACGGAGGCAAGTACCGCATTCAGATCCCGCTGCCGCCGAAGATCGACCCGTCCGTGACCATGATGACCGTAGAGGAGAAGCCAGACGTTACGTACAACGACGTCGGTGGCGCGAAGGAGCAATTAGAGAGGCTCCGCGAGGTCATCGAGATGCCTCTGCTTCAGCCGGAGCGCTTCGTCGCTCTGGGCATCGATCCTCCGAAGGGCGTCCTGCTCTACGGCCCCCCTGGCACAGGCAAGACACTGACAGCGCGTGCGGTGGCCAATCGGACAGACGCGTGCTTCATCTGTGTCATCGGTTCGGAGCTGGTCCAGCGCTACGTGGGCGAAGGCTCGGGGGACGTCAGGTGGCCACCTCACCGATCCTGGCCAGGCCGATCCAGGGCCCGCAAGTGGTCAGTCGGCGTCCCCCGAAAGGTGCGAGGATGGTCCGAGAGTTGTTCCAGCTCGCGCGTACCAAGAAGGCGTGCATATTATTCATCGACGAGGTCGACGCAATCGGCGGCTCCCGTGGCGGCGACGAAGGGAACAGCGACAGCGAGGCGCAGCGGAGCACAAAATCTGAACAGGCTCATGCGATCCTGTCCTCAGCTGGGCGATTTGTTCCAAACCGTCCTGTGGACGAGGCCGCATAAGGGGTTTCCATCGAAGGCTCCAGTGTCGCAATTCGCATGTGTCCTCCCCGCCCAGTTTAGCGCTTCGTGGCCCCATAGGGAGCTCCACTGAGTGCTTCCTGTGCGCAGCTCGTATGCGGCCCCTCCCCACCCAGTACAGCGCTTCGTGGCCCCACAGGGAGCTCCACCGAAGGCCCCAGTGGCGCAGTTCGCATGCGAACGCGTCCCCCCCCCAGTGCAGCGCTTCGTGACCCCATAGGGAGCTCCACCGAAGGCCCCAGTGGCCGCGTCCGCATGAGTCCGCGCCACCCAATGCAGCGCTTCGTGGCCTCACGGGGAAGTCCAGCGCATGCCCTAGAGGCCGCGGCCGCATGCGCCCCCCCGCGGCCGCATACGCCCCCCCCCAGTACTACGTTCCCCCCCCAGTACAGCGCGTCGTGGCCCCGTAGGGAGCTCCACCGAAGGCCCCAGTGGCCGCGGCCGCATGCGTCTCCCCCACCCAATGCAGCGCTTCGAGGCCCCATAGGGAGCTCCACCGAAGTCTTCAGCGGCCGCGACCGCATGCGTCCCTCCCACCCAGTACAGCGCTTCGTGGCCCCGTATGGGGACTCCACCGAAGGCCCCAGTGGCGCAGTTCGCATGCCTCCCCTCTCACCCAGAAATGCGCTTCGTGGCCCCGTACGGGGCCTCTACCGAAGACCCAATTGGCCGCGGTCGCATGCGCTCCCCCCGCCCATTACGGCACACTCCTCACGCGCTTCGTGGCCCCTCGGAAGCTCCACCGAACGCGGTACCCACAACGCTGCTCTCACGATTGCATATGCTTGGTTCCTTCGCCTGGATAATTTCTGATACGCTCTCTCTCTCTCTCTCTCTCTCTCTCTCTCTCTCTCTCCTCCGCATCCCCTTTCTGCAGCAGGTTGCGCGTTGATGCAGCGTCTATCCCAGCGCGGGCGTTCAAGATTGAGCTTCCCCAGTCTCTTGGAAACGGCCGATATCGAACAACGAACGGTTTGCGCTATCGCAAAGTGACGACTGTTCGTGGTTGAGCACGCGATGGCGGAAACCGACGGCGACGTCCTCGCGACGTGAGCTTGCTGTACCCCATCCTCCCCCGATGCCTGCAGAAGGGGTCGCGTAGTGCTCGACTGGAGTCGGTTCTTCCCGGGCTCCGCGAGGGCGGGGCGGTGGTCCGAGACTATTGCCCCGGGCTCAGGCTCACGTGACGGGGTAGCTGGTCGCGGCTGCCTCATCTGCTCCTCCCCTGGCGCTGCCTCGTGGCCACCTTGCCGACGCCGCGCTGCTATCTCATAGGGTCCCCATGGCTTCGTACGCCTCTTCTTGGCCGATGTCAGCCTGGCAGGCAGACTCAATGGGAGGAGTCTGGGGTGCGTGGAGCGAGTTGTGTCCGCCGCGCATACTTACCAAGCTACTCGAACCTAACCCGAAGGGCCCCGACCTCCCCCAAAGAAATCGGATCGGGGGGGCGTGCGGGTTCCATTGTTTTGTTCACTGCTCCCGGACGTCCCCCCTCCTCGGAAATGGACAGGCCCAAGGGCGATTTCGGGTTGTGTGGGGGTGGTCTGGCAGGTAGTCAGTCCGGGGACGGGGGCGACGTCCTCGAGGCTGAGGGGTCTGGACCCCATGTGAGGGTCGGGTGGGGACTGCGCGACATCGGCAGATTCCCAGCCTGGCCTGCGCGCTCCCCGGACTGAGCGCAGGCCAGCAATCGACGCAGCAGTTTGCAGACCGGCGATGTCGGAGTTCGTGGCATCAGTGTCCCGGTTGTATCGAGTCTTGCTAGATAAGCCAGGAGATTCTGAGAGTTTACCAACCAACTGGATATGCGGCCACCCCGTGCAGTTACAGTGCGCTATCGTTTTTTTTTTTTTCAGTTGCCCCACAGCTACCCCTACCTGTTGGCACAGCTTTCTCTGATTGCCAGTTCGATCTTATCACCTTCTTCTTTTATCGCATGCGATACATCTCCGATGACCGGATCATGGTTGCCTCGTCTGCTCCAAGGGAACCTAGAGTCCAGTGCACAGCAACGTTCATATCGTAGTTGCCGCTATACATCATATGTTTTGAAGGGCACGGTCTCGGCTAGGTGCAGCGCACGATGCTGGAGATCGTCAACCAGCTCGATGGATTCGAGGCCCGCGGCAACGTGAAGATCCTCATGGCCACCAACCGGCCAGACACACTAGACCCGGCTCTGCTCCGGCCGGGGCGCTTGGACATCGGGGAGACCAATCATATTGTTTCGTCAGAGCAGGGGTCATTGGGAAGAACAGTTTGATGATGACGATGAGGAGGAGGAGGAGGAGGAGGAGGAGGATTCGGGATAATTCGGCGACGACGATGTCGAGATACGCCGCCTGGGACGCGTGCCCTCTCGGGGACCTGAGCGCTCGGGGCCCCTAGTGTGGCCCTGGCTTGCCCTTCGAAAAACAAGAAATCACATACTTATGTTTTTGGTCGGGGCCCTACAAACCTCGAAGAACCCTTTGACACTCCCCTCGTCGGACGCTGTAGCACGACGGCCACATGTTGTACACCACCAGGTCGAGCAAAACTCAGCATAGCACATGGTGTGGGAGTGGTGGACTGCAGGAGGAGGAGGAGGAGGAGGAGGAGGAGGAGGAGGTGGGCAAGCCGCTGCCACTGAGTGGGGCTGAGGTTGGCGACCCTCCTCAGGACGAGCAATAAAACAGGCTTGCTTACCAGTGGGTATCGGAGGTTGGGGGGTGAGATCGCAGTGGAACGGAGACCCCCAACCGGGAAATCGTTTCGTTTTGTTCGTGTCGTGCGTGCGGGTGAGGCGAAGTTGCGTGGGCGCGCGAGAGGAATGAACCCGCCGTTGCCAGGGCGAAGTCAAGGCAAATGATTCTCCCCCGCCCGCCCGTCCGGCGGTGGCTGGCGGTGTCCCGCGGTGTCCCGTGGTGTCCCGTGGTGTCCCGTAGTGTCCGCCGCTGCTAGGGCGAAGTCAAGACAAATGATTCTCCCCCGCCCGCCCGTCCGTCCGTCCGTCCGTCCGGCAGTGGCTCGCGGTGTCCTACGGTGTCCCGTGGTGTCCCGTGGTGTCCCGTGGTGTCCTGTGGTGTCCCGTTGAGTGAGATCGATAGTGAGATCGATATTGAGATCGATATTGAGATCGGTACTGAGATCGATGTGGTGCCCCGAGGTGTCCCGTAGTGTCCCAAAAAGTGAGAGTGATAGTGAGATCGATAGTGAGATCGACAGGTGTCCCGTGGTGTCCCGTTGAGTGAGATCGATACTGAGATCGATACTGAGATCGATGTGGTGCCCCGAGGTGTCCCGTGGTGTCCCGTGGTGTCCCGTTGAGTGAGATCGATAGTGAGATCGACAGGTGTCCCGTGGTGTGCCGTGGTGTCCCGTGGTGTCCCAAAAAGTGAGATCGATACTGAGATCGATACTGAGATCGATGTGGTGTCCCGAGGTGTCCCGTGGTGTCCCGTGGTGTCCTATGGTGTCCCGTTGAGTGAGATCGGTAGTGAGATCGATAGTGAGACCGATTGTGAGATCGAGGTGTCCCGCGGTGTCCCGTGGTGTCCCGTGGTGGCCCGTGGTGTCCCATGGTGTCCCATTGAGTGATATCGATAGTGACATCGATAGTGAGATCGACAAGTGTCCCGTGGTGTCCCGTGGTGCCCCGTTGAGTGAGATCGATATTTAGATCGATTGAGTCAGATGTTGGTTCCCCCCCTCTCCCCCCCCACAACCTCCTTATCACCCGAAGGGTGGTCGTATAGGTATTTTCAGGACAAGTGGATGTGCAAATTCTGTCGCACAGGAGTTCTAACTCAGGCCACCAATGCCAAACGCGACACACAGAAACGCCAGTGATACAGCATGGCTTGCCCAAGCTCTCTCAAGACAGCAACGGCCACAACATACACGTTCCCCCGAGGCTCCACACCAAGAGTTGTCTGCTAGTTTGCTGGGACGGCGGCGCGTTTTCAGAATGTATGGCCAGAGGTCTCCAGAAGCCCTGCCCCAGTGCAACTCCCAGCAGCAATCAAGTCGCAGCCTTGCCTTGCATACGAGAGAGAAGAAACCCCAAGCAAGGGAAGTCGAGCCGAATCGAATTCGATGATTGACCCCGTCACCATCCGCATGTTTATCTTGGCAGCGCAGAAGGCGCTGGACGAAGGCGGCAGCAGTCAACAATCTGCCTGGCCACCAGCGCCACTCAGGCGCCACCAGGCACAGACCCCTTTCAGTCAGACGCGATGGTCCTCCTCCTTCTCCTCCTCTTTTCTATCCTCTCCTATGTTCTCCCTCCGCCTCCGCCTCCGACCCCCCCCCGCCCTCATCATGCTTTTTCCTCTTCCCAGTTCTGCCCCCATCATTTTCCGTCATAGTCCTCGTCCCTTTGGAAGGACAGAAAGATCGAGTTCGGGCTGCCAGATCTCGATGGCCGCACGCACATCTTCAAGATCAAGGCGAAGACGATGGCCATGGAGAGAAGGAGGAGGCGGAGGAGAATTAGGAGGAGTTGTTGTGCTGGTGGGGCCAGGGTGTGCAGTGTGAATAGCAGCCAACGGCCTCGCGCCGAGGGGCGCGATCAAGGGACGACGGGCACCTCCCAGGAGGGGGGGAAGGAGGGCCAGAAGGGGGACTGAGTGCCACCGTCGGAAAGCACAAAAACTACAACGAACGGGAGCGGTCCCTGGACCAAACCACCGCCTAGGCAACATCCTCATCCGCCGACAGGGGTAGGACCTTGAGGTCCTTAGATTTGCGGTCGAGGGCGAACGGGCCAAAGGGGGTAGGTCTTAGGCCGCTTCCCGCACCCAGAAGCTCGGCTCCATTTGCTCGGGTGTCGGCCACGCCACAGCGGGCAGCTTCCGTGGCAATCTTGACAGAGCTTCTGGGTGTTGTGTTCACTGTAGGCGCCACAGGCACTGCAGAACACAAAAGTGCCAACCGTCCAGACACGGTGGCCAGTGCCTGGCTTACGCGGGCTATCTTTCAGGGTTTGGACAGTGCCGCCAGACCTCAGGCACCCGATGCACCTGAAGCCACCCTTGGGAAACCAGACAGGGTCGTGGGCGCCCTCGGGAGCCGCCCCCCCCTGAAAAACTTTCGGACAAAAACCAGAGTTGGAGTTTTGGTTTGGAGGTTCCCCCAACAAAAAATCAATGAAGAACCCCCGAGTTGGGGGGGTCCCTGGGGGGGTGGCCCGAATCCGATCGCTCCTGGGAACCCCCCGAACCCTTTCCGAACAAAAAGCCCGATTTGTTTTTTGTTCCATGGTTTTTTTTCCGCTGTTTTCTGTGTTTGTTTGGGCTTTTGTCTGGGAGCAGTCTTGTGTTTAAATATCGGGTCCCGGAAGCCTCCCAAACCCCCCAAAACTTCCCCTCTCCCGGGATCTGGGAGGGAAAACCTCAGAAACAAAAACCCAACTCGGGTTTTTTTCTGTGGTTTCCAGGGGGGTGTCCAGGGGAAACTCCCACACTGGTCTCCCCAGTTCCTCATAAAACAGATTCGACCCCCTGGGTGCAAGCACTGTTTTGGGAATCGTCAGAAGACAGCCCTGACAGGAACGCCACGAGGCCATTCCTCACAGAGGCTGTGTCCAGGCGGCGGCTGGCGAGGGACCCGGGACCCTTACCCCAACGCCCAGGGGTCCCCCTGATCGATTGAGGTGGGGACCCACTCGGGTGCCTCTGGGCTTTTTTGGCGGAGGGAGGAGGAGGAGGAGGAGGAGGAGGAGGAGGAGGAGGAGGAAGAGGAGGAGAGGAGGAGGAGGAGGAGGAGGAGGAGGAGGAGGAGGAGGGAGGAGGAGGAGGAGGAGGAGGAGGAGGAGGAGGAGGAGGAGGAGGAGGAGGAGGAGGAGGAGGAGGAGGAGGAGGAGGAGGAGGAGGAGGAGGAGGAGGAGGAGGAGGAGGAGGAGGGAGGAGGAGGAGGAGGAGGAGGAGGAGGAGGAGGAGGAGAGGAGGAGGAGGAGGAGGAGGAGGAGGAGGAGGAGGAGGAGGAGGAGAGGAGGAGGAGGAGGAGGAGGAGGGGAGGAGGAGGAGGAGGAGGAGGAGGAGGAGGAGGAGGAGGAGGAGGAGGAGGCGGAGGAGGAGGAGGAGGAGGAGGAGGAGGAGGAGGAGGAGGAGGAGGAGCAGAAGGAGGAGGAGGACAAAGGAGGAGGAGGAGGACCAGGGAGGGGAGGGGTGAGTGCGGGGAGGAGGAGGAGGAGGACAACGAGATTCCGCTGGCGTCTCAGCGGGGCCTGCCCCCCGAGGACCGGGACATCCGCTACGAGCTGCTCGCTCGACTCTGCCCCAACACCACCGGGGCCGAGCTGACCAGCGTGTGCATCCTGGGCCAAACTCGTTTGAACGCGACCATGATCGCGTTCCGCGCGCGCGCGCCCCCCTCCCTCAATCCTGGCCCTCCTGGGGCCCGCTCGGGTCCAGGGCCGTCAGAAATCGGTCGGGGCCAAATCTGCCAGCATGAACCCTGGAATGGGTCCAGAGGTACCGATTTTGACCGGATCTTGTTTGGCGAAGGAGGGTGAGCAGGAGGAGGAAGGAGATGGGCACGAGGAGGAAGAGGATGATGAGGAGGAGGAGGAGGAGGAGGAGGAGGAGAAGGAGGAGGAGGAGGAAGGTATGAGGAGGAGGAGGAGGAGGAGGAGAAGGAGGAGGAGGAGGAGGAGGAAGGGGATGAGGGCGAGGAGAACGAGGAGGAGGAGGAGGAGGAACGCGAGCAAGGGGAGGAGGACGAGGAGGAGGAGGACCAGTGTAAACCCATTAATCATCAACGATGTTGGAGTAAACCCACCCTCCAAGTTCCCTCTTCACAAGCCCCTTACAACGATTCATTGCCATTGATGGAACTGCCTCGTTGGACGGCACCCGTTTGAAGACCCTGAAGCATGCCAAAACATTGTTCTCGGGATCCCAGCGCCACGGATCAACCTGATTGTCGCGTCTTGACGACCGTGAATCGCACCAGAACGCCATTCCTAGGACTTCAACGCAGAGAATCAACGTAACTGTTGCACCCGCATAATCCTGAATCCTCCCAAAACACCATCTCTGGTACGTTGATGATGGGAGTCCGTGAAACCATGAAACCATTGTAATTTGTTGAAATGAATGTGCTCCCCGCAAAGGCGAGAGCCATATGTTGAAACGGAACCGCCCTCAATCCGTGAAGCTCTTGCAATTCTTTGAAACGAATGTGCGCGGCGCTAGGGCGAGAACCACAGTTTGAAAACGGCCCGCCCTCAATCCGTGAAGCTCTTGCAAATGTTTGACACGAAGGCGCGCGGCGCTAAGGCGAGAACCATATGTTGAAAACGACCCGCCTTCAATTCGTGAAACTCTTGGTAATGTTTAAAACGAATGTGCGCCGCGCTAGGGCGAGAACCACATGTTGAAAACCACTCGCCATCAATCCGTGACGCTCATGCAAATCTTTGAAACGAATGTGCGTGGCGCTAAGGTGAGAACCACATTTTGAAAACCACCCGCCCTCCATCTGTGAAATTGTTGCCACTTGTTCAGCTTCAGAATCATACATGGTGAGGAAGTCTCAGGCTAAACGCCCGGCCCGCCCTAAAAATTGGCTTCGGTGTGCGGCAGGGAGAAGATATGCACAATGAAAAGAAATGGAAGAGGAGGCGGAGCGGGATGAAGAGCAACCTGGAAAATTCTGGAGACCTACCGCAGCAACGCCCGGGGCGATGATTGATATGTTACGTTTCCGTTTTGAAAATCTTTCAGCTCTCCTCCCTCCCCCCCTCGCCGTCGTTAGGCGCGCGCCCCGATCGTCGACGGGGCAGATGGAGCCGAAGCGGAGGGGCAGGAGGGGGAGATGGATGGGGGCAGAAGGGGTAGGAGGAGAGAAGGAGATGGAGCCGAAGTGGAGCAGTAGGAGGAGGAGCTGGAGGAGGAGGCGGAGGAGCAGGAGGAGGAGAAAAGCAGGAGGAGGAAGAAAAGGAGCCGCGGGAGGAGGACAGGGAAGAGGCTGATGGTTATGGTGATGGTCATGGTGAGTCATGGTGATGATGGTGATGATGTTGTTGATGATGATGAGCATGAAGATGAAGAGGATGATGATGATGTTGATGGTGATGGTGATGATGATTATGATCATCATGCTGGGGATGATGATGATGAGGATAATAATGATGCTGATGTTGATGGTATTGCTGATGCTGATGCTGATGAGGATAAGGATGAGGATGATGATGAGGAGGATGATGATTTATCAGAGTGAGGGGGCTGAACCGAACGGTCATTCACTGTCCCTGGGTGCGTGGCTGAAGTGGACTTCCACGATGCGGATTCTCGTTGTTGCTGTTGTTGTTGTGGTTGTTATTGTTGCTGTTGCTGTTGCTGTTGGTGTTTGTTTGTTTGTTTGTTTGTTTGTTTGTTTGTTTGTTTGTTGTGTGTTGGTTGTTGTTGGTTGTTTGTTGTTTGTTGTGTGCTGTTCGTTGTTTGTTGTCTGTTGTTTGTTGTTGCCGTCGTCACACCCGCGACCCGCCCCGCGACCCACCCACGACCCACCCCGCGACCCACCCGCGACCCACCCCGCGACCCACCCCGCGACCCACCCCGCGACCCACCCCGCGACCCACCCGCGACCCACCCGCGACCCACCCCGCGACCTTCCCGCGACCCACCCCGCGACCCCCCGGCGACTCATCCGCGAGACCCACCCGCGACCCACCCGCGACCCACCCCGCGACCCACCCGCGACCCACCCGCGACCCACCCGCGACCCGCGACCCACCCGCGACCCACCCGCGACCCACCCCGCGACCCACCCAAACTTTTCGGCGCCTGCGGCGGGCTGTTTTTGAATTCCCTCCAGGTGGAGGTGGAGAGCCCGCGACCCACCGTCGACCCACCCGCGACCCACTTACGACCCAACCCGCGACCCACCACCGACATTGTTTTAACAAAAAATCGGCGCCTGCGACGGGCTCGTTGTATAGCTTGAAAATGTTACGCTTGCAGCGGGCTTCTTCAGAGCCTCGCAGACTGCAGACGTCCCCGCCGCCCCCTCACTCTTATCCGCAACTGCGGGGTGCTACGTATGAAGACAGATGAGGATGAGGACGAGGATGAGGATGAGGATGAGGATGAGTATGATGGTGATGACGATGATGATGGTGAACATAATGATGCTGATCATGATGATGCTGGTGATGATGATGCTGATGGTTGTGATGATGATCATAATCATCCTTATCATCATCATCATCATCATCATCATCATCATCATCATCATCATCATCATCATCGTCATCATCATCACCATCACCATCACCATCACCATCACCATCACCATCATGATGATGATGGTAATGATGATGGATTGTGATGGTGGTAGGTTTGGTGGTGGTGATTATGATGGTGATGGTAATGATGATAGTGATGTTGATGGTGATGATGCTGCCGCTGATGATGATGTTGATGATGCTGATGATGCTGATGATGCAGATGATGCTGCTGATGATGATGATGATGGTGATGATGATGGGGGTAATGCTGACGATGATGAGGATTGGAGGAGGAGGTGGAACAGGTGGACAAAGCGCAGGTACGGGACGAGGTGGAGGACATATCGTCATTGCTGTGACCGTTCCCCACGCTCCTCCCTGCTAAGTCTCTGCCCTCTTCTCCGTTCCTCCTTGCCCCCCCCCCCCGCCCCCAGGTGCACCGAGGCGGGGATGTACGCCATCCGCGCGCGCAGGAAGAGCATCTCGGAGAAGGACCTGATCGATGCGATCAACAAAGTGGTGAAGGGCTACTCAAAGTTCTCGGCCACCCCGAAGTACATGGTCTACAACTGAGGGCCCCCAACACACATAGGACGGCGGGCCGCTCTGGCGTTGACCCTGGCCCGCGCCCTGAAAATAGCCATCGGCCAAGTTGCACAGAAGACGAGTGAACGTCGCTCAAGCAGAAACAACATGCAGGCTTGCAAGTGCGATTCAGTTTGTTCACACGACGCAGTATACATCAGCTAAGCTCTGGTGAATAGAGGACATGTTTGCGCTACAGTTGTATAAGCTGCAGCCGCTGACGTGCACACTGTATGGCACGCTTTTGTGAGAGTTGATTCCGCATGCACGGTGGAGGCATCGGTTGGTGGATTCGGTGATGAGGGCTCAGGTTCGTGTGTCCTGGTGTGATCGCTCCCTCGCGGAAGCCACTGGGGTGGTCCTCGACTGCTCTTCAATCGATGGGCGTCGGCAGTCGGCACGTCTATTATCTATTTAGTTCCTGAAATGCAGGAACCTGGCTAACATATAGATTTGTTTATGGCTGCTGGCTGCTAAGGAAAATGACAGCTCATGACACATGATGGGTTGGGCCTTCACCTCAAAACATTATATCTTCGATTGGCTACCAGCTGCTTGGAAAGGCGGCAGTGCGCTTGATAACGGCGCTGCCGCGTACACTGGATCACTTGACCCAATAGCACGTGTATTCATGTGTTATTTGTCACGCTGCAACTCCATTTCGTATCTGCCCCTGGTTTTCCCTTAGGCGTGTCGGTCGTTCGGTGCGCTTCCTGTCGGCGCTCGCGTTTCTGATTTTGTCTCGTCGCTTCTGTCCTCTACCAGTGCGGTGGTGGCGCTGCGCCGCGAGAGCATCAATTTGAGACGAGTCACTTCGACCATCGCGGCGAGATTCGGCATGCGCGCCTGTGGAGCAGAGTGCAGGCGGCTCTGAGCGGTGCTGCTTTTGCTTTTCAGTGTCTAGGTAGGAGAGAACAGTTGACCACCGCTCTGGTGGCCCGCTGCCAACCCATGCCGCATCGGTACGCTTAGGAACCTCTGCTTAGTCAGTCGCGCCGCCAGTTCTGGCCCACCTCGTTTCGGCGCGACGGGCTCAGCACGTCGTGACCCCGAAACATCACCGTCCCGAGCTTTTCCCAGCCTCCCGTTTCACGAAGCAGCGCGAAACGCCATCATATTGCAGGGCACAGAGCCTGCAGGGCACAGCGTGTCGCGGGGACCGCCGCCGCCACACGTCGAGCAAAAGTCCCCGACCTCAGATCCCCTATTTCTGCGCCAGGCAGGGAGCACAAAGGAAACGGCGTGGGCGACGGCACTGCCCTTGCCAGGGGCGGGCTCCGCGGGGAGGCTCCCTTCGCACGACGCGGAATGACCTCGGCACAGCCGCGGCTTTCGCACGCGCAGGACGCGGCATGAATGTCCCCGGGAGGAGGCACAGCCACAGCCACCACCGGCACCTCCACTTCGCGGCTACGCGTGAGAGTGACCCTTCGCCAAGGCCCCCCAGTTACGTTGCATCTTCGGGGGGACCTCGTCTGTCCCCAAAATTGGTGTCTTTTCTTGTGCCCGACGCGGGCTCGATGCGGACTCGACGCGGACTTGGCGTAGCGGCATCGATACCTTCCCCTCCTCTGATGAGGCGGATCAGCCCACCCGACGCTCACCAGGGCTGCCTCCTCCCCCCACCTGGCCGGGTGCCAGTCGGGGATGCGCGTGCACTCCTCCTGCTGCCGGGCCACCTGGGTGGCGGCCGCCCTCTCGGCCTCCTCCGCGGCACTCTCCGTGGGCGTCGGCAGCGGGCACTCGTTGGGAAAGGCGCGGTGCAGGAAGTGCCTGAAGTCCGCGCTGTCGGAAGAAGCAACAGCGGCAGCAGCCGAGAGGGGACAGACAAGGCCCCCCGAGGATGCAACATAACCCCTGTAGCGGCCTACGCGTTTGGAGGTGCCCCCCCCTCCCCCCCGCGGCCCGGAAAAGCCGCGAACTACAGGTTATTCCCGACCTAGGCTCTGCCTAGAGGGTTCTTACTCTATTAGCTTAAAGGGGCTGGGCAGCCCCGGGCGGTTCCCCCGTCCCCTGGGAGCCAAGCAACAGCAACAGCAAAGGTAAAAGCAGACGCGCGGTTCCCCCAGTTGCGCTCCCTGGGTGCCAAGCAAAAGCAAACGCAAAGGCAAAAGTGAAGGCAAAAGCGAGGGCAAAGCAAAACCATAGCATACAATAGCATAGCATAGCATAGCATAGCGCAGCATAGCATAGCGCAGCATAGCATAGCATAGCCTAGCCTAGCCCAGTATAGCAATGCGCAGCATAGCATAGCATAGCATAGCATAGCATAGCATAGCAGAGCAGAGCATAGCATATCATATCATAGCATAGCGCAGTACTACCACCACTACTACCACCACTACTACTACTACTACTACTACTACTACTACTACTACTACTACTACTACTACTACTACTACTACTACTACTACTACTACTACTACTACTACTACTACTACTACTACTACTACTACTACTACTACTACTACTACTACTACTACTACTACTACTACTACTACTACTACTACTACTACTACTACTACTACTACTACTACTACTACTACTACTACTACTACTACTACTACTACTACTACTACTACTACTACTACTACTACTACTACTACTACTACTACTACTACTACTACTACTACTACTACTACTACTACTACTACTACTACCGCTACTACTACTGCTACAACTACGACGATGAGGAGAAGGAGGAGGAGGACGGCGTTTACCGCTCCTACTGATGTTGCTTTCCTAGAGGCTCCAATTCCTAGGTAGGGTCGCACTGGGATAATTCTTGGACAGATCGAAGAAAGAGAAACTCTAAACAGAACTGCTCGGAGCTCCGCGCGGATTTCTTGGATCTGCGCTGGGCCTCCCTGGCGGCGCCTCTGGCGCCGCCCTTTGTGCGCTCCGTACTCCAGGGAGCGGGGTACAACGAGAGGACCTCCGAGACATTATGTGTACAATAGTAGGTTCGTGTCGTGTCGACCGGCGGCGACCCCGCCGCTGGCTTTCGAGGTTGAACGCCGCCTGCGACCCAGGCAGCCTGAAGCTTGGGAACGGCCGAGCCTTCAAGGTTGAATGGTTCCCGCGGTGTCAGGAACCAACTCCGAAGTCGGCACGACCCCGCCGTTTTTCGTTCCTCTGCCAGGGCCAGGGCCACTCTTGCGCGTGGCCAAGCCCGGCGGCGCGCGGGCTGGGGGGGGGGGGGGGGGGGCGAAGGCGAGGGGAGCAGCAGCCGCACCTGGGGAGCACTTGCAGCGCAGGGGGCTCGCCGCCGCGCCGCAGCGCCGCGCGGTGCCTGCCGAGGTCGGGTCACGCGCGGTGGGTCTGGGACTGCGCGTTCAGCAGCGACGGTCCGGGGGCTTAGAGAGACTGTGTCTTTTAGGGCACGGCGATCACCTGGGTCATCGATTCCGCCTGCCCCCCCCGTTTCCCCCAGATAATTTGACTTTGTCGGCTGCGCAGGCCGGAAGGGGATACGCAGGACTCGTACGCGTGGGCACACGTTGGGCTGCCCAAAGCGAAAAGTTCAGGTTATCGGCCAGCACCACCTCCCTCCCCCCAGATAAACCCGATGATCGCCAAAAATAAGTCGACATCTCAGCTGTTCTTCAAACAAGCGCGGGGGAGTGTTTCCCCCCTCCCGTTTTCCATTTTTCGCTTTCGATTCGACCAGAACGTTCTCAAAACATTACCCTGGAATGTGGACGTCAGCCAGGCGGCATTGTGATCCTTGAAAGCGTATGGAAAACGCAATGACAACGGAGTGAACACGAGCAGGTGGGCCACAGGCCGATCCCGTATCCGAAAACGATATCACAGAAACGGCACCCCAAACGACAAGACAATGTCAATCTGGAAAGCGGGAAAAATGCTTCCCAGCCGTTTCTAAGATCATCTAAGTCGGGGGGGGTCCTAGGCCTCCGGGATGGGGTCGGAGTAGATTGGGTCGCTGGATTCCGCCGCATCGCCGATGCATCGGCGATATGGCTCGATGTGGAGCCAGATGTCCTCAACGCCGACGGCGTCGATGCATCTGCGACGTCGCTGGTACATCGCCGATGCATCTACGATGCATCGGCAATGCGGCGCGATCTTCCGACTCTATCTGCTCGGACCCCATTTGGGATGCCTCGGTGGGACAGAGCGGTCCGATCGGCTGTTGCCCAGGGTGGCCACAGGCACAAGGCGTCCCCATGATGTCCCCCGGGAGGCACCTACGTCCTCCAGAGCGCCCCTCGCAAGACCCAGGGGGGTCGGTCCCAGGGGCTCCAGAGTCGCGCGAGAGGCTGGGGACATCCTGGGCCAGGGCCACCCCTGGCAACCCCTGATCCGAGGAGCAGGGAGTGCCGCTCGGAAGCACTTCGCAGTCCGCATCGGAGTCTACATTTTCTCACGCGCGTGTGCTGTTGCATGGCCCCTCGCCGTGACTGGGCGCGGCTCTGAAAACCGTGGGATATCTTGCTAGTGAACATGTATGGCCAGACTGCGGCGACGGCGAGGGTGGCGACGACGACGACGACGCCAGCGGCGACAACGACGTCGACGGCGGCGGCGACATCGGCGACGTCGGTGACGTCGACGGCGCCGACAAAGTCGCCGACGGCGGCGGCGTCGACGACAACGACAATTGCGACGGTGACGGTGGCGATGGCAGTGGCGCTTGCGACGTCGTCTAAAGCTGGCGGCGACGACCACGGCGGCGACGGCGACGGCCATGCCACACCCTTATGTTCTGCTCGACCAAGTGGAAGGCTCGCGCTCTGTAAGAATGCAGTGCTGGAGCGCACTGGAGCGCTCGCGCTCTGTAACAAATCAGTGCTGGAGCGCCGACTTGGTTTCGGCATGGGCGCCTCGAGCCCAGCACATGTTCCTGCGCAAAGGGGACCTACGTCTTTCTGCACGCCATGTGGTCGTCAGTTGTACGACCTGGGAGAGACTGCCTGCATCTGCTCACCGTCGGCTGGCGAGGCACTCCGTGCAGTCCACATAGCCACCGCAAGTCGCCCAGCTCGCAGATTGTCCTTCTTGTGATAGCCCCCTCCAGTACCCAATCCAGGCCAAGGCGGTTGAGGACTTCAATGCACTTGTAAGCATTTTGGAGGATTGCGATGTTGCGGTCCGACATCCCCTCGCCCACGTACTGGTACATCGTTATCATGGCGAAGGCTCCTGGCACACCCTGATGGATGAGCGCCGCCATTGCTCGACCATTGGCCCAGTCTGCTGACTTCAAGGACAGGTGGGTGCCTTGACAAAGTGTTGTTCTTTATGCCGATATAGCGCCACGTTCTATCAGATTTCGGTTGCTAGTGTGTCGAGCCAGCGTCTACAGACCTCTCCAGCTTGCGTCAGCTATGGCGTGCTGGACGTCAGCTAACCGATCGATTGGAACGTGGTGCTCCTGCAATGCGACGACAGTGTGAGTGCAAACAGCGAGGTAGTTTGGACATGTGACATTCCCCGGCGCAGTTGTGGGACATAATGGGCATTTTCTTGACGCCCTCGCTGTGCTCCGCTGGGACGTCACCGTCTTTCTTGGACCTCGGGTCTATTGGACTCGCCCTTGCAGAAGCTATGTCATTAGACATAGAGTTCGTGAAATCTGCTCACCTGGATACTGTGTCATCAGACATCAGGCCTGTTAAAGATTACCCCTGATAATACTTTATTCCGCCTTGTAGCAGTAGGCGCCGATGGAGGTGTAGACTGACAACCGAGGCGTGTAAGCCGTGCACCTTGAAGCTCCATCATGCACATTGCCATCAGGTGCATTCGGGGGGGAGGCAGGCGGTGCATCGCGGCCTCGTTGACCAGCGGCGGCTTCGACCGAGGATGCACCGCTGCTTCGGGAGGGGAGGAGAGGATCTGCGTCGGTACTGCGTGCCGCTGTGCCGAAGGAGTTCACCGCTTCGCCATCAGGGCTCAGCGCTTCAACGTCGGTGTCTTGGCCTGCCGCCGGCCGAACACCGACTCGTTGATCATGTGGACCTGACCTCGGAGGGGTGTCTTGTCTGCTGGACTAACCACTCCCGCTTTCTGTAGAGATGACCGTCGTTTGTCGGTGTTCTTGGTGTGCATCAGACAGACGTGCATGTGCTGCTGGTGCAGCAGAGAGGTAGCTGGCGCAGAGACCGCCGAGCCTGGGCGACTTTCGCACGCACATCTGCAGCATGTTTCGCCACGCCCTGGCCAGGTTTGTCTAAGACTGTATTCTGGCAAGCACGTTGCGTGCAAATGCATGTCGGCTGCCGGAGCCTCTGGCGCGACCTGGCTTACATTGTATTTTTCCCAGCTCGTGCATTCTGTGGCCGCCCCCCGTGGGCATACGGGCCTGATCCTGACCACTGTCGGGATCGGCGCCCTAGACATTCGGCCGCTCCAATTTTTTCGATGCGTGGGCCCCAGAGATCTGGACCACTTCCCTGGGGCCAGTTTTTCGTCTTGTGTCGTTGTTCGATTGTCCCGAGGCTCAGCGAGAGCCCCTGGAGGCCGAACACGGCCAAAAATCCGCCGCTTGTATTTTTTTGAGCGTCGGATCTCTGGGGAGATCTGGGTCGAGAAGGTCGGGCACCGTGGTCTCCTTGGACAGTGGCCTGGTGCTGCGGCGGCTCCAGGCCGCTGCCGATTCTGCCCTGCTCTTGCGCCGCTGCCGCCGCTGCCTTGCCTTCTCGAGCGCACTGCTCTCTTCCAAGACTTCGGATATCGGAGAAGCACACGACTCGAGTGCGCCAGAACTCGGATTTGCCGACGCTTTTTGACGGGCCCGTCCTGAATTTTGACGGTCCAGTTTTCGTGGGATGTTTGCAGCGGGAGTTCGCGTCAAATGTCAGACTGGGTCTCGTCATTTTCTTGACGGCCTCGCCAGGCCAACCCGAGTCCCCCCTAATCCGAGTCTGACGTCTCCCCGAAAGTAGGAGATCGACTGCAACATCGATTTACCCTAACATTGATTTCCTCGTCGAATCTGCGAACAAATAATGAGGATGCCTGTCGGGTCTACGAACCATCTACGCTTTTGTTCTATATTCGACGAGACATAATTTTGGGTCAAGTCAGTTATGTAGCCGATCCCCTACTCGAAAATGTGCCGAGTATCGTAGCGAGCTGGCTGTTGTCACACGACCAGCACGCCGACGACGTCCTCCTCGGGGCCCTATTCTCCCGCTGGAGGCCGCGAGACCGTGGCCGCGAGCTTGGTCTGCTCCTCCGTGAGCTCGTTTATGGCGCGGTCTGTCTCATCGACGGTTGCCTCTCGGCCGTTGATCTCCAGCCCAGTTTCTTCCATCCTTTTCTGCGCGGTTGCCTGGAGATCGCCGTGTCTGGCATTCTTCTCTTGCAGATTAGCTATCTGGTTCGAAAGCGTGAGCAACTGTGCAGGAACCGGCTTGGAGCTCTCCGACTCCACTCGTGTCTGTTTCCTCTCCGCTTCGAGCTCCGTCTTGGCCCGCGCGACGACGGATTCCTTGAGGTCATTGGCCGCACGCAGGGAAGCATCGATCTCTTCCAGGCGTTTTTTTCCTCCGTGTCCAGGTGCTGCGTTCATCCTGCGTCGGGCTGTCGCCGTTCGCCGCCATATTGTTCGCCATCTTGGGGTGGGCCGCCGTGGCCAGCTTGCTGTTGGCCTCCGCCAGCTGCCAGCTGCTGCTCGACCAGGACCAACCTGCTCGCCACCCGAGGCGGCTCGCGGGTCTGCTCCTTGGGGCACCCGTTTGATTCTAAAGTGAGCTGGGGTACATAGGGAGCGGAAGCGAACGTGTGCCCGCGGCCGCCTGGCTCAAGCGGCCGGCCGCCCAGATCTGAATACGTTTCAGTGCGAGGTGTATTATTTGCCATCGATACCAAACTACTGCTTGAGATGGCTTGCCCCCTACTTCTGGGAGTATCGTTACCACGGTACAACAGAGCGGGAGCTGGGCTTCGCGTAAGGCGAAGCTGTTGGTTGGGTCTCCCAACCCCACTCAAACTTGGTACTGGAGCAGGCCTATGGTGGTCAGGTTTTGCTAAACTCCTCACCATCCACGGCGTTATCTGGTGGACTACAGACATGGTGGAACATCAGGTTGCAGTGGGTTTGCGCGGAGGAATGTGTATAACTACGCTGTATAGCAAGGACACTTGCAGTGGCACCTCTGCTTACGCGGAGGCCTCTTTACTTTCGTCCTACATCCCTGCGTTGCTACAATCCTGAAGTCCACCCACCTACTCTACTTGGGAATTTCTTCGATGATATCATGCATGGAGACATGCGACACGATGCGGTGCCGCCTCCAGCCCCACGCAGAGTTACGACCACACATCGGAAGCCTCAACCGATTACACCCGACTACAACCTACGAGGCCATTGGATTGGTGTTACTACCTTTGGGCTCACATGGGTCGCTATCGGGCGTGCGGTAGGACATATGCGTGGCGGAGACGACACAAGAACGACCGGCCCTCAATGGGACCCAGCCAGTCAGGTACCTTTTCGCGAATTTGTCCGCGAGGTACATGCTTGGATCAACGTGACCACAGGCAACGTGACGCCCTCCCAGCAAGCTGCAGCCCTGCAGCGAGGTTTGGGAGGTTTCGCGCGGACCATAGCCATGAGAGCCCCCCCATCAGTCATCAGTTTTGGCGTTAACATAGGTGGCCGCCATACCGACGGCGTCACCTACATCATGTTCCTCTTAAGCACGAAGTTCGAGAACTTAGAAGAGGAACGCCAATTCAACTCCGGTACAGCTCTCATTGACTTCCGAGTCCATGCGGGAGAACGAATCGACCAGACATTCGCACGCTTCGAGATAGCCCGCTATGAAGCTGAATCGGCAGGCTTCAACATCCCGAACTTCCGAATCTTAATAGTTATTATATTCAGAGCTCTTGGAGTTATGACATCGCGTGCACAGCAACTCCTGCAGCCACTAAACCACCACATGCCAGGAGACCAGCAACAGTTCGACGCCCGACTTGAACGCGCGAGGTCACATGCACACATTGCGGAGAGAATCCCTGGCAATTTTGGTGTTATTTTCAGTCACGGTCATCGAACCGAGACCATCCATGCGGAGGCAAACGCATGGCAACCTGCAACTATCGTCTGGAATGACGATCCACGACCTACTGAGACCACTTCACTACTGGCTCAGAACGGTGGATCGGCCTCGGGGTCGCGAGACTCCTGGGCCAGGTTTCGGGGCCTGCCCGATGCGGTATCCCCCCGCGGGCCGCAGCCCTAATGGGCTCAACGGGGCAACCTGCTGAGCCTGACTTCGACTCCGGTACTGACGCCGATGCGTCTTCGGACGACGAGGCCACAGCCCTTGACTACTCCGATATGCCTACATACCTCACGGAAGAGCAACGGGCGCAATGGTTGTTCTTAGGATACCAGAAACATTAGCGCAGATGGAGGCGATCCATGAAGAAGCCCGTCCGCAAGTTACGGCGCATGGCACGACGAGCACTCGAAGGAAATTGCAGGGGTCGAAGTAAGGGTAAAGGTAAACGTCGGCGGTTGCACGGTAGAGCATATTCGCATTCCTAGCATCCCTTACCGGGCCACAGTACGAAGATATATTTTAAGGCGCAGGCAGGAATCGCAGGCATGCATCGGGAAAAGGCAAGGGGCGTCGGGGGAACCCGAAGGATTCCAATGGCAAAACTATGGAGTGTGACATATGCCATAACACACAGCACTTTCGCCGCGAATGCCTTCAGGGCGATGGGAGAGGCAGAGGTCCGTCGATACACGTGGCTCGAACTGATTCAGATCTACAGCAGGTTGACTGGGAGTCACTTTTAGCCGACCCTGCCAATTGCTCGGTTGCAGCGGTCAACTCCACGGCTACCAGATGTTTGAGTGCCAGTGTGTCCTTCGAAAATGGCGCCGACGAGCGGTTCGGGGAGGTATTCGCTGGCCACAGTGGTATTGATCTGGCGGACTGGCTGGGCATGCCCATCGCGGGGCAACCTGCAGATATTGAATTTGTCGAGAGATCCCATATGCCCGCCGAAGGAGATGCCGAAATGGCGGGGGCACCCGCGGAGTCAGAGGCCATTATTCCTGCAACAGAAGAGGGCGCGCAGCTGATGCTTGATCCTCGGGCAATTGGAAATCCGACAAGCATGGAATCGAGTGGCGATGACCCTTTGCGGGGAAACCCGCGTGACGCTAGTGCTCTGTCTGAGCGCGTTCAATCTGAACTTGGCCATCATGAGGGACTGCAATGCACATTTGTAGCTTCGGGCCGCTCCATGAGCCGCCAGGAGCGATCGACAAGTCGCCAGGTCTGGAGAGACAAGTATCGCGCCGACGACGAGGTCGAAGAATGGGAGGCAATGATCGCCTGGCACGTCGCGTTCGGATCCCCGGTCGCTCACCCGACCGCGCGCGCGCGCTCCAGCGGCGCTCGCTCTGGCGGCCTTCAGCGCCCTCATCCCCCTGATACGGGGGCTCCAAAGGCCCCTCCATGGCGGACCAATAGACCCGACGCCCCCCCGAGGAGGGGGCGTCTGCGGGGGCGCCCGCCCCAAGAGGGTCCGCCGCAAGAAGAATATCCAGAGGGCGGAATGCAGCGCCTGGCTGGCTACGCAGAAGCTGGTTTGGCTCGTCAGCGCGCGTCCCCAGATACGATGCGATATTGGTTGAACAAGGGTTGGGCTGAGCGCCAGATTCGCCACTGGTATTCTTTTCGCAATGTTGAACGAGGTGAAGGCGGCAAGATCATTCGCTCAACAAGGACAGGACCTGTCAAAACACCAGAGAAGATTATCAGGCGCGACCTCAAGAGAGCGATCGTCGAGGAACGGAAGTTGCACAGAGGTGTTTGTCGTTCGTGCCCCGAATGCGCCGGCCGCGGGCTTGGCTGCCCCATGAGACGCCCATCAAGAAGCCCGAACTTTTTTTTTTTTTTTTTTTTTTAAAAAAAAAAACAAAAAAAAAAAAAAAAAAAAAAAAAAAACAATGATTTTTTTTTTTTTTTTTTTTAAAAAAAAAAAAAAAAAAAAAAAAAAAAAAAAAAAAAAAAAAAAAAAAACGCCGTGGGTGCGGTCTCATGGCGATGGTCGGGGTTGCTGCGCCGATCCCAATGCAACTTCATATGAGGAGCAGTTGACGGAACAAAGATTACGACCAAGTTACAGCCGAATAGATATCCCGATCTCTTAGGATATGGAAAAACCTGTCACCTCTTCATCATCTGAAGCAGTTAAGTGCGAATGACATGCGAGGGCGCCCGCTCTGTATAAATCAGACGAAGATGATCATGAATAAGCTGATGAAGCTGAAGTTGAAGCGATGGCCGAAGAGGTAGACCCTACGGAAGTAGCTCTTGCAGGGTGCGACTCGGACCTCTCCGACGCCCTCACCACCGGCGCGGACATCACGGACATTTCGTGCGATGCGGACACCCCTATCGATTCTAAGTACGTCGTCGCAGAAGAAATGGATCTTTCTCCAGGAAGACGCATTGCCTACCGTGCTGGAGGCGTAGGCCGGGTACAGACTAGAGTAAAACGGAGGATTGGCTCTACTAAGTATCTCTTGTCTGGGAGGAAAAAGGCCGCATATTATTTATCTGGCACTCAGAGCGCCTGGCGGTATAGACCTGAACCCTTGCAAGGATCCCGCGCGCCATGCGCCATGGGTACTTGCAGGGGCAGCGGCTAGGGCAGCTCCCAAGCCGAAGACAGATCCGCCTATTGAGATTTCTCCACCTTCGGATTCGTCGAGCCCGTCTAAGTCGGTCGGACCTGATCAGCGCAGACGCCCACGCAGAAATAGAGGAAGAGCCCAGATAATCCTAACCCTGGAGATAGCAAGCAACAACGACCTGCGGGGCAACCTGCTGATCGACGTCGATCCAGAGGACCAGCAGTGGCCGCCGCATCAGCTGCATTTCAAGGCTCCTTCACTCCTACTCCGAAGGGCCCTGTACCACGTCGCGGCCCTACGCCTGGCCGGACACACAGGACTGGCTGGACGCCGACGCTGGAGGGGGCATCAAGGAACGCTCCTTCAACACGGCGTGACATCGATAAGAAACTATTGAACATTACATCCAAAGTATCAGGGGCAGCTCCCAAAGATATGACAGCCGAGTACTGCAACATCAACGAGAAGAAACGCCAGGACTTTGACATCAGTACCCCGCTAAGGACTCTTCGGACGCCCAGGGGAACAGCAGGCGCTGCCTCGTCATCGGCAAGCGCTCGTGCGCACGCAGCATCAGCAGCAGCTCAGGGTTCTGCGGGGCAGCCTGCTCAGAGTTCTGCGGGGCAGCTTGCTCTTACTTTGGAAGTGCCCGTTGAATGCCGACAGTATTGGGAACGTTTACGCACTTCCAATGATACGAATATCAACCCAGCATATCACGCCAATTATGATGACGGGTCTGATCGATACATCGCGGTGAAGTGCGATATTCCGGATACCGCCGTCCTTGCCGACAGGGGAGCTCATGCGCGCCAGATGGAACGTAATATTTTGCGCAGACGCCCGGCGCTCACGTATCATTCGGAAAAGGATGACTTGATTGGGCCCGTTAGCGCAGAAGACATTAAAGGCCCAAGGTTGAGCCATGAGGAGCAGCGCGATCGCTCATAATTTCTTACGTCTGGTCTTCGCCATAAGCCATTTCATAACAACCATCTCTCGGATAGGTTTCTGCGAGCAGTACCGTTTTTCGATGAATTCGATGGGTGGGTTGAGCTTTCAGAGCTGCCCAACATTTGGCCACCTGAAGGATGTGATCGTCATTATCACAAACACCTGGAGACCGTGCGCCTGTATCTCAGGAACCCCCATTGGGCATGCCAAGCATTGACTGTGCTGGACTTGATTGGCATGGTTGACAACACTGGGATGCAGAACAACAGGCTACAGGTCAAGAAGTGCCAGTGCGCTTCTGAGGCGCATGAGACATATTTCATCCGCCCAAGTAATGGACACAACAGTCCTGGGATAAAATGCTTTGAATCATTGTATATGAGGATAACAGGTTTGATGATTCCAGGTGCACCTTGCTACTTTATTCATGGTACCCAGTGGGCAAACATCCCGAGTATACTTAGCATAGGGCTGTCATGCCGCGCAGACGACACCATCAAGAGAAAAGGCAGACAGTTTGTTCATGCTTGCCCAGATTTACCGGGCGATAGCAGAATCCAGTCCGGCCTGCGCGTCGACTCCGAGGCATTGGTTATGGTTAGTTTGAAGAACTTGCTTCGGGATAACATTGCTATTTGGCGCTCAGCAAACGATATTATAATGTCGGCAGGCCGGAGCGGCATAATTCCTCCGACTCACTTCGTCCAATTCATAGGTATTCTGCCCAACGACCAGTGCAGGTGCAACCGCGTGGGACACGTATGGATCAATCCCTTGTACCTTCGGGACAACGACCAGAAGTATCCGAGCAGTGGTCTTTCTACCGAAGACATGGGCGAATTTCGGAATGATGCATCGTCGTTGAAAGATGGGTTTATTCCAAAACCCCCCGCAAGTTGAAGTGCCCCGAACCGACGCCCATTCAGGAAGTCGAGTTCTCTACAGCATTTATGTTGCAAGATCTGTATCAAGCGGGGGCACCTGCAGGGGGATCTGACGGATCATGGATTCAGGCCCAAAGTGCGGACGTGACAGGTAAGATTTCGAGTGGCATTACTCCCACCGACATGCTGTGCGCCAACGATCCGTGGCGTGCTCAGGCGCAGCAACTGCCAGTGCCTTCAGGGCAACCTGCGTCGTTCGCACCTATGAGCAGAGCCTCACTCCATTCGGGGCTCCACAGAGTGCTGGGAGCACCAATAGCCCACAGGCCAGGCTCCAAAGCATTCGGATGGACCCGCAGCTCTACCAGGCTTTATAGGCGACATCGCCATTCGCATCGCCGCGTCCACATGCGGGGCAACCTGCTTTTCCTGATTACCACGCTGCACAGAGGGCCGAGAGGCGAATTCGCACAGAGCATGCGCATGGATGGCATCGACCTCCCTAACGCCAACTGGACGCCGCCATGGGAGTATGTCCCGGACCCAAATCCATCACCGGACAACCCCAATCGGTACGGATACGTGCCAGCATTTTTGGGTCATCCGACATATGATCCGACAGCTGCAGAGCGCCTACAGCGCCACCGATGGACTTCCCGTTGTATCCTGACTACCATGCTCAGGTAACTGGTAATCCTCGTGTGGGAATGCAGCCGGAGAGCCCGCATGTACGAGCGACGGCCGACGACTTCTACCAGTCTCAGTTGACGCGCGGCTCTGGTTACGCGCCAGGTGTGCTGGGCCAGATTCCTCATAATGGATATTTGGCTACCCCTATGGACTCAGATGTGACGCAGCAAGCCCCCCGGCCTGGTATTGCCATCATCCATGGGGGATCTGCGCCCAGAGATTCTGGCCACTCACGAGGCGCAGCAGGCCAACCTTTTGATGCAATCGACCCGCCAGCGTCGCAACCATGAGCGTCAGGCAACCATGATGTTGGGCCGTGCGGGGCAACCTGATACTCCAACCGCAGCAGGGGCACCTGCACGTAACCCGGCAGCACTTGCAGCCAGGCAGCTACCGTCGGCCCCACCGATTCGATATGAGGTAGGTAAAACCACTCTGGAGCGCCAGCCGCGTATCAGGCCATCGGCAACAACACCAGTCATCAGCGACGGTGACTTTAACAAGTGTGCCATATGCCTGGAACACTTCATGCATCGCGACAAGGTCTGGAGGCTTCAGTGTGGTCACATATTCCATGCACAGTGCTTGGGCCGAGTTGCACATGCTCATGTGGACAGACAGCTGGCTGGCAATATGGAAGGTACTGCAACTGAGGCACCCTGCGCTATTTGCAGGGGCGTTGGGTTAATCACCGCTGAGTTTCATTATGCCCTTGCTGGAGATCAGGACGCATGGAATCGTCGTGAAGGGATCCTCCGAGGGACTAATGAACTTCGAGACCTTCGTGAAGAGCTCCACCGCGTCACGGCGATGATGATGAACAGCGCGGCAGCTCCCGCAACAACACCAGCGGGGCAACCTGCTTCGTCAGCCAACGCGGGGCAGGCGACGGAAGCCACCGTGCCTGCTTTGGATACGCCCATGCCATTCATAGCAGAAGCAGCCAACAATGCAGGGACACCTGCCGCGACTGCACCTGCCGCGCTGCCGGCCAACGACGCGTGGCTGAGGCGCATGGAGAGAGCCACCGAGAGGAGCGCTCAGTGGCTTCAGTCTCCACGTACCTACATGCCACGCGGGCGAGATACCCGCCCGCGCAGCCAACGCAGGACGGAGAGCCCGGTGAGCGCGCGCAGTGGCATCAGTGTGAGATCCGAGCGCGACATGCTACACGCTGTGTTAATGGTAAACACAGATGGTCAGGTGGGCGCGCGTGCTGACGAGGATACGTTCATGAACATGCCGACTACATCTGCATCGCGCCCGTACGCGTACGACGAGTATTCTACGGCCTGGACTTTTAAGAAGGTCCCAACTACGGAAGAGGAGGCCCGCGGATACATGGACGTCTTCACGTCTCTGTCAAGAAACATGTGGTGTTGGAGCAGAGGCGCCGCAAGGGCATGTATGGTACGACGCTGTCTGAAGTGCCAGGAATATTTGGAGAACGCCATGCGTTGGCTCTGGCAGCAAACAGTGGGGCCATGGTGGATGGAATGCTGACAATCCGTTTGGGCATCGGCAGCAACATCAACATCATTGATCTAAAAACGGCACAGACATTCGAACAGGTATCTCGCTCCCATGGACACGCTATCAAGAAGCTGAGCCTGACGAAGAGGCTCTAAGTGTCTGGAGTAGGACATGGCGCCGCGGTGTGTGACAAGTCCTTGCGCTGCAAAATTGCGTGCAAGGAAAGGGGGTGCCCGGCGGGGGCGCTCCTTGTGCCGAGATTTGATACCTACTCAGCAAACGTGGCTGAGGGTTCAGGGGAAAATCCCCTTGCTAGTCTGGGACAGAGGAGTGCGTCTAACATGGGGACTATCCGGATCCTGGAGCAGGGGCACGAGAAGATGATTATCCCTAGCTCTGAGATGTATAAACTTCTGCTTGGAAAGGGCGCCTGGGTATTTGATTCGATGAAAACGCCTGCTGGGCATCTGGCACTCAAGGTCGACGAATGCGGGACCGCAGCTGAGGATGAAAAATCGATGTCGTTTACTATTACGGCCGACCCTCAATGCGAGGATGATCCGCTGCTCGTCAAAGAGGCATCTGACGCAGAGCCAGCCGCGGGGACACCTGCTATGAGCGATGCCCATACATATATGATGTCACAGGATACCAAGGGCATGAGCTTCTCCATCGACGAGGAGACGTTCGCTTATACGATCCAGTCTTTGGTGAATCGCACCTTGAAGACCTGGCATCGCAGGAATACGTCTTTCGGGACCAACCCCACCTCGACTGATCGGGACTTCGCCTTGCGCAACTTGCAGGCGAAGGTATATCAGGCCATCTACGAGGAGGGCAACAAGTGGATGCCGCCCGACGCACAAGCAGGGACACCTGCGGAAGTGGATGATACCGCTGAGAAGTTTGATATGCTTATTTCGAGCGGCGGCTCTGCAGCGCAGCATGGCACGGGCATTTGAACGCCCCGCATCGCCACATGAGTGACAGGGGCAGGCGCGTGCCACGGCCACTCGCGCTTGCTCCGACAGGCCGAACACTCAGGTGCTGTCATCAAGTGCGGGGAAACCTGCATTATTTTCTCAGGCGCCGGCTGTGCGCGCCAGGGACAGTGGCAAGCCCGGCTGCGCGGCTGCCACGGATAGCAGTGGACCTGGCTGCGTGGCCGCTGCAGAAAAAGAGTGCTCATCACATCATTATCATACTCGTGCTCTTGTCATTGAGGACATACGGGCAGCTTGCGCTGAATTCCGAGCTCGTGCTTGCACGCGTGACCTTATTACACACAGAGTTTCTGACCTCTACTGGTACACAATATTTGGGTGCTCTACTCTCGGGAGATTACCAACTGTCATGGGTGGCAACGCCCGCTGATTGGCACGTTCGATTGCTTGGAAAGCGGGCAGGGCCACATTACCAACGCATCCAGAACTTAATGTCTAAGGCTTGGGCTCTACGTATGTCTACTGTACTTGTGGGACCGCCAGGTTACTTCTGGAAACAGGGTCCCATACGAGATGCTATTGGAGATCTCGACTTGCAGGTCATGCGTATGCGATACTGCAATTTCGGAGTGAAGCACGACCGTTCAAGTAAGTTGCCTAGCGGATCATATCTGCAAGTGGCAACTACATGCGCGCGCATCCCTACCAACCTGTGGAAGTCTACGTGCCAAACAGCAGGGGCACCTGCACAACTTACTGAGCATGAATTGGACTGGCATGGCCAAGGAGCTCGCAAGGCCGAATGGCGTAGCAAAGCGTTGGCTATCATGACCGCGAGATTGATTGATCAAGTGGATTTAGACAAGACACAGAGAAACCACACGAGTGCTGTACAATTTAGCTTCCACACACGTGTGGATAAATCAGTTCAAACGTATGTTCAGTCTCCGAAGAATGACCCTGAATGGGACCATGTCGTCCGACGGGTAACGATGAACCTGGGTGATAATCAGATTATACAAGACATCGAGATCCAGGACCAGCCTACCGGGTACAATTACAATGCACCGTTGCCGACTGGTGTAACTAACATTCGTATTCGATGTTACTGGGGGCAGCCTGAACCGGCTCTCATCGGACACGGGGACCCACGTCCACGCCCAACGCGAGTTGCGTTCGTCGGTGACGATCGCCCCCTCCCCCCCTTCGATTGAGCGCGGCCGCGTGCTCCCCTCTACTCCCGAAGTTCCGACGCTAAGTTCAGCTGATGTTGAACAACAGACAGCAGTGCCGACCGATGCCCGAATCAAACAGCAAGAACAACAGAAAGCCGACAAAGAAGCGGGCATCAAGCCACGCAAGATACCCAAGATAGTCGAAGAAGGCAGCGATGACTGCGGAGATGACCTTAAAGGTCTCGGATGTAGTGCGTACTGCACCGACGTACCCCTTGACTCCGACACGGAAAGCGACGCTGAGGAGATTCCCATCAGATTACTTGCGGGGCCACTAGCTGAATCTTACGCAGACGTATTCTCCTCAACCCCAGCCTTCTGCTATGGACGACACAACAAGGTTGACATGTTGGAATTATGTGGAGGAAGTGGAGGTATATCGCAGCTAGCGTTCAGCCGAGGTTTGTCCTCAGGGGGAAGCCTAGACAAACGCTCACTGCTTGACTTTGAAAACAAGGATGTCCAGGACGCGGTGCTGCACTACCTAGACTTTTGTTTCGTCAACACTGTCATGCTACAACCCAACTGCAGAACAGCTGGACTACCTTCATATTTCAATTACAAGGTCAACTGTGATACCTGGTATGAACACCACAAAGAAGATCTGCCGCATATCAGATTTTGTGGTAAGGTTGATACATGTCAGAACGATCTTCGACGATTTTATTTACGAGAACAACCAGTGGGTGCGCGGGTGGATCAGATACCACCGTGGACTACATTGGCCAAATGCAAGGGCACTTGCAATATGCACATGGACCAATGCACTACTGGCCTACGCGATTCCCATGGGGTGTTGATTCGAAAACCGACCGAGATCATGGCCAACCACCGCCTTCTACGTACCCTTTTAGAACGAAGACGATGCGCTGGTCATCATCCGCATGCGTCGGCATGTAGCAGAGAGCTGTCCATGGCTGCACATTATACGTCAAAGATGCAGTCCCTCTTTGTTGATGCAGTTCAGATCGCACACGATCTTTTCCAGGTAAACCGTGATCCCTTCCATGGTCACCCTTATTCTTCCACCGTGCTAGCTACCAGCGTGAGAGGATATGATTTGGACGATCCAACTCTCCCTCGGCAACCCGACAGCTCGATCACGAGACCGCCCTCGGGAGGGTTTGGATGTCCTGCATGTGCGGATAGCGTTAACATGCGCTCTCCCTCACATGACAGAAATCCCCAGCATTGCAGGTGGTACGATAAGGAACACTACTATTGGGAATGTCCGAGCTGCAAGGAGAAACACGGCTAGAACAAGTCTGGACATGTTCTGACACCTGGCAAATGCAAGTTTGCCAAACCCTGGAAGCTGCCGGACAATCATGGACAGGTACCAGCGGCTCCTGCCGAACCAGCAGCAGGACCAGCACCGCCGGCTCCTGCTGAACCAGCAGCACCACCACCCGAAGCGCAAGCCGCATCACCACTTACGCGGCTACGAGCACCAAGACCCGACTCTAGAGCCGGATCCACGGCGGGCGCCAGCAGCCACGATATTACAGTAGGTAGACATGCTGCTAAACCGGCTGCAAGGCAACTTGCCTCGAGTGGAGCTGGGAGTTCGGATGGTCACCGCCGACTGCCACAGGGTAGAGTCAGACGTGGCCGACAGCAAGGTGGAGATGCACCTCCTCCGCCACCAGCGGGTAACCCTGCTGCACGACCACGACTACCAGATTGGTCACGGTTCGATGTGCAAATCAGTATCCAAAAATATACGAAGCCTTGACCCAAGCGTGGTAACATGTGAGCTGCGGAAGGTACACTTGCCTTGGTTCCATGCGAAAGAACGTAAGATGAGACTCATCTTAACCAAGATAGGTCTGGACAGCGTCAGACTCAACCTGACCAAGGGTGTTTGCGACACATGTCGGGAGTGTAGGGCTTGGGACAAACCAGGGCATACGGTTATGCCATCTACTGCGCTTGCCTGGCAAGTTCAGCGAAGAAGTGGAATGTGACCTGGTGTTCCACAAACAAGAACACAACATATTTCATGTCATCGATCGTTGCATTCGATATGCCATTGGAATCGAGATACGAGACAAGACGATAAGCAGTTTCCTAGAAACATACCTTCAGTGCTGGCTGCAGTTTGGACCTGCAAAGGTACTCTACTCCGACGGAGAGGGTGCCCTCAACAATGACACTGCGAAAGCGGTTTTTCAGGCAAAGGGCACTGAACTAAGGATACGTGCGCGTGGACAACACGCTACAACGATCGAAGCCAGAAATGGCAGATTGCGCCATCTACATCATGTCATGGAAGCTGAATTCAACAGGTTAGACATACCTCTTGTGTTCACACGACTATTGCACGAGGCCCTGTTTGCCGCCAGCGCGCTCACCTTCTATAACGAGGTGTCTCCATGCAACGCCCTGTTTGGACGGCAACCAGCAATGCTTCCTGACCTACCTGTCCTGGAGCACGAACAGCCGACGGCAACGTCGGATCATTCTCGTGCACAGATGATGCGCAAGAACTGCATTGAAGCTATCACACAGGCCAGAGCAGCAGCCCAGACCAATCGTGCATTATGCACCAAGGCAACTGTTACCGGCCAGCATTACTACGATTGAGGAGATTTTGTCGACTACCATTGCCCCACAGCCACGATAGACGACTGGGGAGGCTGGAATGGCCCATTCCCAATTGTCAGGAGCGATCCCGAAAGAGGTCAAGTCATCATTCGAGTGGGAAACCGCGATGTCCAGGCACAGCACGGCAATGCACGACATTCACTCTATATTGAAGCCCTAATAACCAGAGAAATTAGGCTCCGACAACACTGCGCTGCGGACTGCGTTGACTTTCGTGGCCAGTTTACCTGCGGGGAGACCTGCTATGACATGTGGCCATGCACCGACCAGGAAGGGGGCGCTTCAGATGACGAGCGCAAGCCGTCTATCTCCTAAGGTACATCTAGCTTTACAGTACCTTATCAGAGACTTCTTCCGCAATGAGAATGTAGATTTGGTCAGGTTAGCTAAAAGTATATATAAGCTACCTCCGATTGCTTATGCTGACACTTGCACATTGGCCCACTATGGCAACGATGCGAATCCAGGATTATGATTCAGAAGGCACCTCGCTGAACATTCACGATATATCTGAATCAGCACATTCGAGAATCATCCAGTGCCGAAGTCCACCGAACGTCAAGCAGGTTTTGACCAGGACATGACAAGGTTTGAGGAATTGGCGGATGCACCGACACCGGCTGGAATTGCAAGAGAAGCTTCATAAGCCGAACCACCACATGAGGGCGGACGGCTTCCCACGATTTATGAGGAATCGGAGTCCGATCTCGGGTCACACGTCATGGAAGTGCGGCATGCAGAACTACAAGATGAAAAGGAACTGCTGGAGGCAACTCCACTAGAGGACCTTCTCACAATACCCACGCATATGGTTCCATACCATAGTGTGCTGATCACTGCAGCTGCAAAAACAGCGGGGAAAACTGCCTAAGTGGGGGCAGCCGCGCGACTCCGACACTGAGGAGACGTATCACGTCCCACTGTGCTCCATAGTCGAACTCTGCAGCTTCGGACAGGACCCAGACGAAAACGGACAATATGTCGAACTCTTAGCTTCACGGCAGAAATGTCAAAGGTAGTCCTGTCCGGACAACAGCACATGATACTAGATGCCGACCGTGTGACCACTATGCGAGTATGCGTTACCGCCGCTGCAAAGCGAGCTGCGGTCGGCAAGGAAGACGACCTCCTCGCGAAGGCTGACGCCCAGGCGAATCCCGAGCAAGTATCGAAGGCCCTCTACACCGAACTCAAGACATGTTTTGACAACAAGTGTTCCAACATGCAAGACATTTCCAAGGCGTCAAACAGCATGACTTCGAGGTATGTGTACTAGTGGAAGTTTGCGACGAGAAGGGCAAGATGGAACGTGCCATCATATGGCGCCTGGTGCTCTGAGGCTTCATGGACCTTGAAGCCTCCGACGTGAAAGCCTTTTCGGGAACGGCGCGGCGGTCAGGCCAGAGGGTACTCGCGAGCACGGCAGCGTGCAGGAAGCAATGGATCACTGCTTCCCTCGACATCAGCATGACCTTCCTGAAATGGGTTGGCCTGCCAGGAACTCGTTGAAGCAACTGGTTAAAAGGAGTGGGTCGTGTGTTTTACTTTGCCGCCTGGATCGGCCACGGTGCTTCGGGCTCTCCCAGGAATCGAGCACTACGACGAGTCAAAGCACTGCTTACAGTGCCTCAAACCAGGCACTGGCACCGAAGACGCACCCCGAGCTTTCTCATTAAAGCTCAGAAGGACCACCAGAGGGCTTGATCTCCGACCCACGTCCTACGACGAGGAGTCCGAGACGAGCAGCAAGCTGCTTACGGCCAAACATGTTGATGATAGCAAGATGGCCGGCACAGAGAGCACCAATGACAGGTCTGTCAAGTGCGTAGAGGACACCTTCGGCAAGTGCAAATTCAACAAGAACACCTACACCACTTGTGTCGTGAGATATACCAAGGATGAGGACGGCCATGTTACCTTGGACCAAGACGAAAACATCAATCAGGTCCGTCCTATACAACATCCTGGACTTACTGGCGCTGGCGCAGTACAACATCCAATACAACATCATGGACAACATCCGGCACGTCACGCTCAGGCACCCAAGATGGTTGCAGACATGTTCGTCAGCCTCAGAGGCGCGCTGGCGTACGTATTAATCAGCCAGTTGCGGTTGATGGTGTATGTAGTATCTCTACAACGTGTCCAAGAACCGACCAATATGCAAGCACGACGACTGCGCGCGATCATCAGGAAACTGCAGGCTCGTCCCAAGAAGATCGTCTATCAAGCGATGACCACTACAGCGAGGTCGACCTGCGCAGCGACTCAGGTTACCGACGCCTGACTGGAGACGCCGATGACGACGTCAAGGGCTATGGTATTCGCGGGGCAAACCCGCTACGGCGTGGAAGCCCGCCATCTGGTAAACCCGTCGTCCACTTGATCGACGCGTTCTGCAAGTCTCACCGCTTGCAAGCCCGCTCGAGCTATTCAGCAGAGACACTAGCAGCTGCTCATAATTTGGAGGATTGTTATCCCACGATCGTGATTGCGCGAGCTCCACGCAGGGCCGCTCACTCCCACTCAGTTGAAAGACATACTTGAGTTGGGTGGCCTGAGCGTCAAGGTCACTTTGGCCATAGATGCTGAGTCTGCTTTTAAGTTCTTGTCAAGCAAAGATTTGAAGAAGCCGACTGAGTGTACCATTTTACGACTGATGTTGGATACGACAGATGATGGATTGCGGAATCGTGCACAGCAATCAGTGGTGCGACACCCGCGATATGACTGCGGACGGTCACGCCAAGGGGAGCATCGACAGAGAGATGCTCCTACAGGTCATGGGAGGTATAGGATCCTTCAAACAGGACTTAAAGAGTCATACTCCCTATCGGGCTGGCCAGACATATTGTTCTGCTGCCGCCTGAGGAGTATCTTTATGCACAGAATAGTACAGGCAAGGCAACCTGCGTGCGGGCCCACCTTCCTTACGGCCCCGCCTTTTGCTGTCTTTTTTGAAGATCGTACCTGCTGCGCCTGCTGTTTAGGGGCGGCGGACCTACGTCTCGTCTCCCTCCCCCCCCGACTCTAAAGTGAGCTGGGGTACATAGGGAGCGGAAGCGAACGTGTGCCCGCGGCCGCGTGGCTCAAGCGGCTGGCCGCCCAGATCTGATTACACTTCAGTGCGAGGTGTATTATTTGCCACCGATACCAAAGTACGGTTTGAGATGGCTTGTCCCCTACTATTGGGACTATCGCTACTACGGTGCAACAGAGCGGGAGCTGGGCTTCGCCTAAGGCGAAGCTGTTGGTTGGGCCTCCCAGCCCCATTCAAACTGCTTGATCTTAGCAGGCGTCGAGGGCGGCAGCGGGTGGCTGTGCGCGGCTGACTTTATGTTAGAGGTGCCTTAATTGCCCCAGGTTGCCACTTCCCCTCGGGGAGTGAAGAAAGCAGAACAGCACACGGCAACGATTGGAATCTGTCAGTGTGAGGCCGGCCCACGCGCGAGACCCTGGCCTCGGAACGCATGCGCGCGTACCCGTGGGAGCCATATCTGCTCTGCTTCGCCACGCCTGCCCTGGGTCGGGTGCACGCGCCGCTTGCTGCACCACGCCTCCGCTGCCGCTCGACGCCTCTGGGCGTGTCGGCGGAGCGGCGGGGTGCCGCTTGCCCATGTGCCATTCAATGGTGGCCAGCCGCGGAACAGCGGTATTCACCAGGATCGCTTGGAAAGCTGAAAACTTGAGCCGAAATGGTTTCGGATTGGCGGAGCAGCAGGATGAGGATGAGAGGGAGGAGGAGGATAATGAGGAGAAGGATAAGGAGGAGGATGGGGAGGAATGGAGAGGAAGAGGGGGAGGAGGAAGAGTGAGGTGGAAGATTGAGAGGATAGGAAAGGATGAGGAGGAGGAGGAGGAGGAGGAGAAGGTTGTTGGGGGACGAGGACGGGAAGAAGACGAGAGGAAGCGAGGCGAGTACCTCGCGACTGGCTCCAGCGACTGCTCGTGCCGCCTGTGGGACGTCCGCACCGGCAGTTCTCGCCTCGAGCACATTGGCTTCGAGAAGGACGGGCCCTGGGGTGCTGGACCCAGGAGCAGGACGAAGCAGATGTTCTACCCATTTCTTCCTCGTCGTCGTCATTCGGCGGCGAGCCCGGGAAGGAAAGGAGAACGAAAAGGCCTTATCAGAGTGCTCGGAAGTCCCTCGGCTTTCTGAGAAGTTTTCTGAATCTCCGCGAAAACCACAGAAAGCTTGTCAGAAAGCGCGAGGGTTTCTGAGAAGTCCCAGCGCCTTCTGAGAAGACGTTATCTTTCTCACTTCCCGTCCCCTCGTTCGCCGCCGAGTCATCCTCCCCCTCCTCCTTCAGATGCCCCCCCAGGCGTGAGGGCACACGCGGGGCAGCGGCGGAGTTGGCCTTTGTAGGGACTCGGTGTAGGCGCTCTGAGGTGGGAGGGCGCGTCCCTTCGACAGGAATTGCTCCCAGTACATCAGTACTTATCCTCCTCCTCCTCGAGAACGGGGGATTGGAGCCCCTCGCCCTGTTCATCTGTTTTTTTTATCAAGTGAAACGCTTCTTTGCCCTCCAATAGTGTTAGATTGTTTGTCAGTTTTGCATTTCGCCGTGATCCTCTTCCTTCTCGTTCTCAGTCTCTCTCTCTCTCTCTCTCTCTCCTTCTCGCTCTCCTCCACCAACTTCTCCTCCTCTGTCAATACCTTTCCTTTTTTTGTTTCGTCCTCCCTCCACCCCCCACCCTCCCCCACCCCCGAAGCAAAAACAAACAAACAAAAAACCAGACGAAGGACCCAGCCATATGCAGCCGCGAGTACCGCGAAGGAGATGAGACGGAGGAGGGGGGCCCGCGGTGGCCCAAGCCCCGTGCGCGACCGTTTTGTTTTCATTTTCTTCCCCAGCGTATTCTCGTCTCTCTGTGTTTCCGTTGCGTGTTGCACGCTTGTTTCCTTGATTTGGCCTGAGCCCCTTGCACGGCCGTTTTGTCTCCATTTTCTCCCCAGCTTTTTCTCCTCTCTCTCCCTGTTTCCGTTGCGCGTTGCATTATTGCTTTCTTGCTTGAGCATGAGCCCCGTGCGCAGCCGTTTTGTATCCATTGTCTTTCCAACCCATTGTCCACACTCCATGTTTCCGTTGCGTGGGCATTCTTGGTTTCTTGCTTTGGCATGAGCCCCGTGCGCCGTTTTGTCTCAAATTTCTTCCCGTCTCATGATCCTCTTCTCCCTGTTTCCGCAGCGTGCTGCCGCCGTAACCACCTAGCCCGCGGTGGCCCCAGCCCCGTGCGCGGCGGTTGTGTCTCTATTTTCTTTCCAGCTCATGTTCCTCTCTCTCTCTGCTTTCGTCGCGCGTTTGCCTGCCTGGCCTGAAATGCTGCGAGCCCCCTGCGCCGCCACTTTGTCTCCTTTCTCTTCCCGCCTTCATCCTTCTCTCCCTCTCTCTCTCTGCCCCCCTGTCGCGCGCAAACTTGCCAGGCCTGAAACAAGGCGAGCCCCCTGCGCCACCATTTTGTCTCAATTTTCTTCCCGTCTCATCTCTCATTCTCTCTCTCTCTCTCTCTCTCTCTCGCTCTCTCTCTCTCTCTCTATCTCTCTCTCTCTCTCTCTCTCTTTCTCTCTCAGTCTGTTTCCGCGGCGCGTTTGCGTGCCTGGCCTGAAATGAGGTCAGCCCCCTGCGCCGCCATTTTGTCTCCATGTTCTTCCCGCCTTCATCTCTCTCTCTCTCTCTCTCTCTTTATCTTTCTCTCTCTCTCTCTCTGTTTTCGTCGCGCTTGCCTGCCTGGCCTGAAATGACGCGAGCCCCCTGCGCCGCCCGTTTGTCTCCTTTTTCTTCCCACCTTCATCCTTCTCTCAATCTCTCTCTCTCTCTCTCTCTCGCTCTCTCTCGCTCTCTACCCCTGTCGCGCGCAAACTTGCCAGGCCTGAAACAAGGCGAGCCCCCTTCGCGTCACTTTGTCTCCATTTTCTTCCCCTCTCACCTCTCTCTCTCTCTCTCTCTCTCTCCCTCTGTCGCTCGTTGCGTTGGCTATTCTCTCTGCGGTTCCAGCTTTTCCTGGGTTTCCTTACCCCTGCCCCCGATTCAGCCAAGGATAGGTTACCACCCCCAGCCCGGACGCAAGGGGCTACACCTGCGCCCGATTCGGCCGTCGATGGGTTACCGTTGGCGGCCCGGAGACAACCCTGCCACCGATTCGGCCGAGGATGGGTTGCCACCCCCGGCCCGGACACAAGAGGTTAGCCCTGCGCCCGGCCGCTGTCTCGTCGTCGTCGTCGTCGTCGTCGTCGTCGTCAGCTCCTGAGTCGCCCTTTCGGGCACGCGGGCCCATGACAGTAACAAGTATTCTGGCGATCAGCTCGGACGAGGCGACCCGCAATTCACTCACATGAGAGGCTCCCGCCTCATACTTCCCCAATGTGCAGACCTCAGCGGCCCGAAAGTGAGGCGAGTCACAGTGACTTCCCCGCAATTCACTCACAAACGAGGCTCCCGCCTGATACTTCCTGAGGGAACCAAAAATGACGACAGTTACAGGTATTAGGATGACCCGTTCGGATTGGTAGTTCGGATTACAGGTATTAGGATGACCCGTTCCTTATTCACGGGACTCGCCTGGGCGGCTGCAGTTGCATTTCGCACGTCGAGCCTCCACATACCGTGCGTGGGGTGTACCCAAATTGGCGGGGGGACGCATGCGGACCCTGCTGTTGGGGCCTTCGGTGGAGCTCCCATGGGGCTACGATACTAGTGAGGGGTGTGCCGAAATGGGCGGGGGGATGATTGCGGACCCTGCCGTTGGGTCCTTCGGTGGAGCTCCCCAGTGGGCCACGAACCGTGTTAGGTGTGTGCCAAAGTGCGCGGGGGGACGCATGCGGACCCTGCCACTGGGGCCTTCGGTGGAGCTCCCTATGGAGGCACGGTCCTCGTAAGGGGTGTGCCGAATGGGCGGGGGGACGCATGCGGACCCTGCCATTGGGGCCTTCGGTGGCCCCCTACGGGGCCACGATCCTCGTGAGGGGTCTGTGCCGAAATGGGCGGGGGGACGCATGCGGACCCTGCCGCTGGGGCCTTCGGTAGAGCTCCCATGGGGCTACGATACTAGTGAGGGGTGTGCCGAAATGGGCGGGGGGATGCATGCGGACCCTGCCGTTGGGGCTTTCGGTGGAGCTGCCTATGGGGCCACGATCCTTGTGAGGGGTGTGCCAAAGTGGGCGGGAATACGCATGCGGACCCTGCCACTGGGGCCTTCGGTGGAGCGCCCTATGGGGCCACGATCCTCGTGAGGGGTCTGTGCCGAAATGGGCGGGGGGATGCATGCGGACCCTGCCGTTGGGGCCTTCGGTGGAGCTTCCCAGTGGGCCACGAACCGTGTTAGGTGTGTGCCAAAGTGCGCGGGGGGACGCATGCGGACCTTGCCACTGGGGCCTTCGGTGGAGCTCCCTATGGGGCCACGATCCTCGTGAGTGGTCTGTCCCGAAATGGGCGGGGGGACGCATGTGGGCGGGGGGTCGCTTGCGGACCCTGCCGCTGGGGCCTTCGGTAGATCTCCTTGGGGCTACGATACTAGTGAGGGGTGTGCCGAAATGCGCGGGGGGACGCATGCGGGCCCTGCCGCTGGGGCCTTCGGTGGAGCTCCCTATGGGGCCACGATCCTTGCGAGGGGTGTGCCGAAATGAGCGGGGGGACGCATGCGGACCCTGCCGCTGGGGCCTTCGGTGGAGACGCCTGCGGACACTGCCGCTGGGGCCTCCGGTGGAGCTCCGCAGTGGGCCACGAATAGTGTTAGATGTGTGCCAACGTGCGCGGGGGGACGCATGCGGACCCTGCCACTGGGGCCTTCGGTGGAGCCCCCTATGGAGGCACGATCCTCGTGAGGGGTGTGCCGAAATGGGCAGGGGGACGCCTGCGGACCCTGCCACTGGGGCCTTCGGTGGAGCCCCCTATGGGGCCACGATCCTCGTGAGGGGTGTGCCGAAATGAGCGGGGCGCATGCGGACACTGCCGCTGGGGCCTTCGGTGGAGCTCCCGATGTGGCCACGATCCTCGTGAGGGGTGTGCCGAAATGGGCGGGGGGACGCATGCGGACTCTGCAGCTGGGGCCTTCGGTGGAGCTCTCCACGGGTGCCAAAGTGCGCGGGGGGACGCATGCGGACCCTGCCACTGGGGCCTTCGGTGGAGCTCCCTATGGGGCCACGATCCTCGTGAGGGGTGTGCCGAAATGGGCGTGGGGACGCATGCGGACCCTGCCTCTGTGGCCTTAAGGGCCTTGGGTGGAGCTCCCTATGGGGCCACGAACCGTGGGAGGGTGTGCCGAAATGGACATGCGGACAACAAAGTCACCACGCTGACGATGGCGATGTCAATGACGCCGATGATGGCGATGGTGATCACAGTGAAGAACACGATAATGATGGTGAGGACGGCACGCAGAGATAAGAGGCAGGGATGGGAGGAGGGAGGAGGGGGAGGAGGGGGGAGCTGTCTCTTCAAAACGTAGACCCAGCACCACAGGATGGTTAGGAATCATCGGCCGCGCGGCCGCCAATTTTTGGTTTGTTCGGGTGGGGGGTCGTGTTGAAAGCACTGATTGAAACCGTCCACCTGAGGATTTCTATTGAATCCGTCCACACAAGGATTTCTATTGAAATCCTCCACATAAGGATTCCTACCCGCCCCCCTCCGAATAAACAAGACGGGAGTGGTGGGGCAAACTGAAAAAACGGCTGCGCGGCCGCCGTGTTTTGTTGTGTTTGTTTTTTTTTCTCGAGGGGGTATCGGCGGCGGAAAAATACGACGTGGCCTCATCTGCCCTCACACCTAGAAGGACTCCTATTGAACGCCCCCACAATAAGGATGCGTATTGAAATCCTCTACAAAAGGATTCCGATCGACACCCTCCTGTGAAGGCTTCCGATCGAACTCCACAGATGGACTCCTGTTGAAGTCACCGGCAGAAGGATTGCTATTGAGATGCTTCGAAAGAAAGACCCCCCCGTTGGCATTGCATTGGCATTGGTTCGGGAATGGTTTGGCATCGTATTGGCATTGCGTTGGCATTGCGCTTGGCAGTGCGTTTGCATTGCGCTTGCATTTCACAAGCATTGCGCCTGCGAGTCATAATGGAACTTTCCACAGAAGAACTCCTATCGAAACCCTCTACAAGAAGGACTCCCATTGAAGCCCGGCAGAAAAAGGGTTCATATTGACACCCTCCACAGAAGGATTCCATGCGAAGCCCTCCACAGGAGGATTCCTAGTGAAATCTACCACAACTGATTTCCCCCATCGGCGCTGCATTGGCATTGGGTTGGGGTCGCCGTGGCATTGGTTTGGCATTGCGTTGGCACTGCTTTGGCATTGCGCTGGTGCGCTGGCGAGTTCCAATACCTCCCCTTCGCATAATTATTCCTATTGAACCCCCACAAGAAGGATTCCGAGTGAAGCATTCCACAAGCAGATCCTATTGATCCCCTTCACGGAAGGATTACATGCGAAGCCCTCCATAGAAGGATTCTTATTAAAACCGAACACAAACGATTTTCCCCATTGGCATTGCATTGGCATTGTATTGGGATCGCCTTGGCATCGGTTTGGTATTGCGTTGGAATTGCGTTGGCAAGTTTCAATGCTCCCTCCACACAAAGATTCCTATTAAAACCTCCCAGAAGAAGGGATCCTTTTGAAAGCCCCCCCATGAAGGCTTCATAGTGGAACCCCCCACAGAAGAATTCGAATCGAAACCCTCCACAGGAGGATTCCTACCGAAATCCTCCGAAGAAGGATTCGTAACCAAATCATCCACAGAAGGATTCCTATGGAACCTTGTTGAAAGACAGGAATCCCGCCATCGGCATTGCATTGGCACTGGTTTGGCAACGGTTTGGCATCGCATTGGCATTGTGTTGGCATTGCGATGGCAGTGCGTTAGCAGTGCATTGGCATTGTGTTGGGCTTGCGCTGGCGAGTCCTAACCACAAACTTCACAGAATGACTCTTAGTGAACACCCCCATCAGAAGGATGCCTATTGAATCCCCCCACAAGAAGGATTCGAATTGAAGTCCTCCACGGAAGGGTTCCAGGCGAAGCCCTCCACATAAGGCTTCCGATTGAAATCCCCCGAAGAAAGGGTTCTCAGAAGGATTCCTCTGTGGATGACATCATCCACAAGGGTTCTCAGAAAGATTGCTATTGAAAGCTACCACAAAGGATTGCCCCCGTTGGCGTTGCATTGGCATTAAGCTGGGATCGCCTTGGCATTGGTTTGGCATTGCGTTGGCACTGGTTTGGCATTGCGCTGGCGATGTCGAATGGCTCCCCCCACAGAAGGATTCCCAATACAACCTTCCACAAGAAGGGGTCCTCTTGAAAGCCCCCAAATGAAGGATTCATAGTGGAACCCTCCACAGGCATATTCTAATCGAAACCATCCACAGGTAGGATTCCTTTTAGACGCAACCACCAAGGATAACCCCCATTGGAAGTTCATTGGCATTGGATTAGGGTCGCCGTGGCATTGGTTTGGCATTGCGATGGCACTGCTTCGGCATTGCGTTGACATTGCGCTGGCGAGTCCGAATGGCTCCCTCCGCAGGCGGACTCCTACTGAAACCTTCCACAATACGTATTCCTATTGATTTCTTCCACGAGAAGGATTCCCAGTGAAACCCTCCACAGGAGGATGCCTATCGACACCCTCCACAGGAGCATTCTTATTGAAGTCCTCCGAAGAAGGATTCGTAACGACATCATTCACAAAGGAGTAGTACGCTTCCTCGTGCTGCTCGTCCTGCTGCGGATGAGTCTGACGCACCCATGGGTCGCGCATGGAGCCGCCAGCAGACCCCTTGCCTCCACCATCCTTGCCTCCGCGACTCTGCTGCCTGCCACGTGCTCCCGAATGTCCCTGATGCACAGCATACCAAGGGCGACACGTAAACCGTTCCGAGAAATAGAAAGTACCGCATTCCGCACAGTTCCACGTACTCATGGGCTGAGCCGAATGATGTTCAGATAGTCGTGTCTGAGCGGCGTCCAAACGGGAACGAAGACTCCAGTCCGATTGCCGATCGTTGGGAGCCGCAAGCCGCAACAGCAGCCTGTCGTCGGCCCGTCGATAGAGAGCTCGGCGATGGGCGGCAGTCTCTCTGTGGAGCTCCGCCGCCGTGGGCCAAATATCGCGGCTGAAGGCGCATGAGGGCGTATGAAACGAGAAATCACTGCAATGAAAACGCACCGCCGGGAAATGTCTCCGACGGCCCGAGCCTTGGAGGAGGAGGGAGCAGGAGGAGGAGGAGAAGGTGGTGGAGGAGGAGGAGGAGGAAGAGTTAGGGGCATCGTCAGGGGGGGGGGTCGGCAAAGGAGGGGGGATGCAATCGCCCATGGATCGCCGACAGGGGCCCGAGAGCCCACCGCGCCCAGGAGCGCGGGGATTCGCTATCGGGGGCATGTCGCCGATCTATCGGCGATGTGTCGCCGATTCTACGTCGGTGTGTCGCCCCTTATGCCAGTCCCTCGTATCGGGGCCCCCCAGGGAGTAGGCGGAGGAGGAGGAGGAGCGTCTGGGTTCAGGGTGGCATGGGGTCTTTTTGGAGGTTTCTATGGGGGCTTTGGTAGGGGGGCCTTGCAGCGAAAGGTGGTCTTGGAGGTTCTCAGAGGCTCTCTGGCCGTCACCCCTTCCCAGCTTTCGGGATCACAGCCCTGTCGAGCCCTGCAACGCGATTGATGTACGCGTGGCCATTGCCATTCGCGAGACAGTCACTAAAAGGTCGCGGGCAACCTGAGCGTTTCGTGTGGTGCGCGATTCGCGAGTGACGGTGGCTCAACGTTCTGCAGCGTGTTTCATATCATACTTCAGCTTCTGAATGCGTTGGCCTGATCTGCCCCCCCTCCCAAAGGCACGCTACTACCGCTCTTCCACAACCGCTTCGTCTGCGCACTCCGCGCTTGCATGCAATGTTCCCGTCCGTGCAGTATCCTTTCTCTTGCTCGCACGTGATTCCGCGCGCCACCCTCGCCGCGTGTGGGCGCCATAGAGGCGATGCTGCCCGTGCATCCGTCCTGGCAGGGGCGCCCATCCACATCCGCAGCCTGGCGGTCTGAACCCCTCGGCCGCGACCCCGTAGACACGGGGCGGCTCTGAGCGCGGGTGCCCCCGCGCGGACCGCATCCACGGGACCGCGCCTCCAAGGGGCCCGCGCCTTGGTGTCCAAGGCCCCGAGGGCGTGGAGGTGGACGTGCCTGTCGCCCCGCACCATCCGGGCTGGGTCCAGGGTGTCACCGCCGTGGCGCTCGTGGACGCGCTGGACAGGAGGCGCCGCGGACAGGGGGAGCGAAACGCGCGGGTTATTTCTGAGCGCAGCGCGAGGGCGGCAGACAGCGGGCTGCCGAGAGGCAGGCGCCTGCCAACGGCATCTCGGAGCCGGGAGCGCACGCACCAGGAAGGGGGCCATCGGGGCTCCTCGTGGAAGTCGGTCCGTTCCCTCGGATCCCCTCTGGCTGGCCAGGGTTTGGGCGCCACGCCGAGCGCTCCAGAGAGGGCCTCGCCTCCGGCGCATCTCGCCTTCGGCGGAAGCCGGCAGGCGAAAATCGGTGGCGACTTCGCCAGCAGAAGCTGGCGGAGGGTCGGCGGAGGGTCGGCGGAAGTGCAGGTAACGACTATACGTAGGAGTGACCCTTCGTTGGAGTGGCCTTTGGTGCGGACCCACTGGGATCCCCCCGTTCGCCGAACGCGATGCGATAGTAGCGGCCTGCGCGCTTGTGTTTGGTCTAAGAGCCGCGCACCAGAGGTCACTCTTACGCACGGTCACTCCTGCGTGTAGCCGAATGTGGGGCGTCAGCATGTTTGGCTTCTGGGTTTGCGGAGTTGGGCACGCGAAGCCAAGTCTCCTCTTTTGCGCCCTCCTCCGACCCAGCATTTTGGGGCTACTGTGCGGCTGGCCCGAGCTCGCGACACGACCTTGGTTGTCCTGGGTTCTCGTTGACCCGCGCGTGCGCGTCCCCAATCGGAGCGCGAGGGGGTGCTCGGGGGCGGGGGGCTGCTGGATCTGAGAAGGGTTCAGATGGGAACGGCAGTCCAGAGAAAGCTGCGGCACGGAGGCGCGGAGCAGCGTCAGATGCGAAGTCGGGGCATGCGCTCAGTTGGCGGGATACTGCCTCCCGTGTGGGTCACCTCACTCGCGTGGGCGCGAAGATAACCGCGCGTCTTGCGTTGCGGTCTGGGCCATAGAGCCAGCCCTCCTCCAGGGGGGCGGTATGAGGGCGCGAAGTTGGGCGACAAGTCACGGAGGTATCCTCGTTTTGTTCCAGCTCCCGCGCCGCGATGCTAGGTGACGCTGGTGAGCGCTGGGCCGCTGGTCTCTCGACGCGGCGCCTTCTGTCCTCCCGCATGCCACCCATCCCTCCTCCGTTGCTCCATTGCTGCCCGCTCGTCTGGACGGTAGAACTTCCCTCGAGGGTTCTTGAGCTCCACAAGCCTGCATCCTCTCTCTCTCTTTCTCTCTCCCTCTCTCCCTCTCTCCTTCTGTCTGTCTCTCTCTCTCTCTATAGTTATCTCTCTGTCGATATATAGGTATGTATGCAAGAATGCATTGGCGCTTCGCGCCATGCACCTTGAAGTTTGGCATGCAGGCGGAATGGCAGGAAGGTCAACCAGGCAAGTTAGCCATAACTCCTTGTTGCCTTTTTCCGACATCTTCGTTATAACGACGTGATTCGTTGTCTTTCCACTATTTGTTCCCTCATTATCGCCCTACCCTGCGAATTCTTCCCCATCCTCCTAATCCTTTTTTGCAGAGGCTCCTCTTTGGACAGCCTCTAGGAGCCTCACAGAAGCTTGTCCAGCTTTTTAAAGTCCTTCTAGAGGCCGCCTGGGCGTCTTCTGGGGGTTTCTGGGGTCTTCCACGGGCCACCCTGCCTCCAACCGCGGTCTCCCTGAACGACCTGGTCACGATTTGGAATGCTTCGGAGGGCGTCTTGGGGCCATCTTGGGCCGTCATGGAGCTCTCTTAGGCCATCTTGGAACCCTATTGACCGGTCTTGGGGCTCTTTTGGACTGCCTGGAAGCCCTTTCGGATGGTTTTGGGGCGATTTTCGAGGCTCCCAGGCGGTCTCGGACGCCCAGAAGACCGAAGAACAGGGCATTCCCCAAATCATGCAAAAACCTTGGAAATCAATGCTTTTCTTTGGTCAGGAAGCCTCTGGGGGGTTGATGTCTTTTTGGCCCGTCTTCGGGCGTCTGGTGGGTATCTGGGGTCTCTTGGGGCCCTCGGGGGGGCGTTCGGCCGCCTTCCTGACCGATTTGGGCCCGTTGCCTGGGCCCAGCAAGGGCTTCCAGGAGCTCTGAAACGCGTGGGGGGCTTCCTGCAGGGGCGTCCAGGGAGTCCCCAGGGCCACGGGTCCTGGGGTCCAGAGAGTCCCGGGGGCTCGGTATTCGAGGGGTCCGATTTCGGGGAGGTCGGGGGGGTCCCGGGTAAAAAATGCTAATACATGGGAATCTATTAAATTTTTACTTATCAGCACATCCGGGAACATTGTGCCCACCGAAAAAATCGCCCCCGGATCCCTGGCCCCGTGGACCCTTGGACGCCCTTGCAGAGGGTCCCCCGGGGCTTCCTGGCCTCCTGTACTTCCCTGCTGGGCCTAGCCAGCGGGACCAAAGCGGTCCCGAGGTTGGCCAAACAGCCCGGCGAGAGCCCCAAGCGGCCCGAAGACGGCACAAAGACAAACCTCAAAAGGCTCTTCAAATTCAGAAGACATTGATCTTTCAATGGCTGTTGCAGGATTGTTGTTGATACTCGGTTCTTCTTCCGAGTGTGAGAACGCACAACGGGTCCCGAACCCGAAGAGAGCCCCATGACGGCCCAAGATGGCCCCACATCGAACCTCGAAGAAATTAGAATTGCGACTGGGTCGTCGCGGGAGACGCTGGTTCGCAGCAAGGTGGGCCGAGGGAAGCCCCCAGAGGCCCCCCAATGGGGTCCAGGAGGCCTCCAGAAGCCTTCGAGAAGCCCTTCCCCTAGGACTACCCTGGGCCTACACCAAGGCCCTTCCCCTTGGCCTATGTAGGTCTACACCAAGGCCCGTCTCCTGGGCCTACCCTAGGCCTGCCCCAAGGCCCTCCCGACCCGACCCGCCCTGCCCGCCCCGCCATCTAGGGTCCGCCCGCCAAACCCGACTCGCCCGCTGCGCACGCATGGCAGTTCGATGGTGCACCATGCTTTAGTGACCCACCCGCCCTGCCCAACCCGCCAATCATGGTCCGCCCGCCCCCGCCCTCCCGTCAGGGTCCGCCCGGCCCGACCCGACCCCCGGGTCTGACTTGACCCGCCCGTCAGGGTCCCCCCTTCCCGACCCGAGCGGTCCGCACGCCCGACCTGGCCCGCACGCCCAACACACGTGTCAACTCTTTGATACATCCTACCTGAATAATCCGCTTGCCGGACTCAACGCGCGTGCCAATTCGATGGCGCACCATACCATGACCCGCCCGCTCCGACCCGACCCGCCCGTCAGGGCCCCCCCCGCCAGACCCGACCCGCCCGTTGGGGTCCCTCAGTCCGACTCGGCCCGCCCGCCCAACACGTGGGCCAACATGATGCATCCTGCATGAATGGCCCGCCTGCCCGAAGCGATGCGCGTGGCAACTCGATGGTGCACCATGGTTGAATGACTCGCCCGTTCCGACCCGACCCTCTCGTCAGGGTCCCCCTGCCCGACACGACCCGCCCTTGAAGGTCCACCCGCCTGACACGGCCCGCCCGCCTGACACGCGTGCCAATTCTAGCATGTTCTTTGAATGACCCGCCTGCTCGACATTACCAGTGGCAGCTATTCAGATCGATGATGATAATAAGAATAATAATAATAATAGTAATAATGATAATACTAATAATAATAATAATAATAATAGTAATAATAATAACAATAATAATAATAACAAGAATAATAGTAATACTAATAATGATAATAATAATAATACTAAAAGTTGTAATACTAATAATACCAATAATAATAATAATAGTAGTAATACTAATGATACTACTAATAATAGTAATACTAATAACAATAATAATAGTAATACTAGTAATACTGGTAATAATAATAATAGTAATAGTAAAAATGATAATGCTGATGCTGATTATGCTGATGCTGCTGGTGATGATGTTGCTTCTGCCGGCGATGGTGATGCGGATGATGCGGATGAGGATGATGATGATTTGCTGCTGGTGATGCTAATGCTGACGATGCTGATGATGAGGATGAAACCGGCGATGTTGAACATCTCGATGATGATGATGAGGAGGAGGAAGAGTCGGAACATCATCATGATGCCGATGCCGATGGCGATGTCGAAGACGGCGGTGATGACGATAGTGATGATGTTCATGATGCTGCTGCTGATGATGATGAGATGATGACGGTGATCATGAATATGATGGTTGTGATGATGATGGTTGCCACTACGACGTCAAAAATGCGAGGGCGCTGAACGTCTGGGAGGGCTCGGGACTCACACGCCGCGAGCCTTCGCTGGGCAAGACTCATTTCGAACGGTGCGTCAAGTCTTCGATTCCCCATGAAGGCGTCACGAGATGTGCTCTGGGTGCTCGAGGGCCGCGCAGAGTCGAACATGGGAAAGATCAAGCGGATCTTGGCCAAGCATCACCTGCTCCATCAGACTTTCCACCTGTGCTACAGCACGAAGCAGATGATGCAGTGCGGGCGCTTCAAGCAGCAGCGAGGCGTCGCGAATTCGCGCTGTCGCGAGTGGATGTGCCTTTGCCGAACGGTGGGTTTCGGCCCTTCCGCCAGCGTGCCTGGACGGTGGGTCGGAGGCATCATTGATGTTAGTTGGGATCTCATGGTTCGCCTCTCGGCGGCCTCTGGGGTGCTTTCTGGTGCCTCTCGGGTGCCCGTCCGAGCCCCCCTGGGACTTCTTGGGGCTTCTTGGTGCTCGAGAGCTTAGGTCTCTCGTGGCCTTTCGGGGGCCTCTTGGGGCGGAGGGTCCGAATTATCGCGCTCAGAGGCCGCGATCGTCGTGATGGGCGTCGAAGACTTGCCCTTCCAAGCGTCGCGCCCACGCCGCGCACCTGCGCGCGGCGGCGGGTCTCGGCCGCTCGCCGAAGCAGATCGCCAAGTTCAGGAGATACGTGGGCCCGGCGAGCCCCGCGTTCAACTTCGCGGCGCGGAATGCGCCCGCCCCACCGTAAAAGAGCCACGCGCCGGTGACGAGGGGGGTTTGCGAGGCCACCCTTCAGTCGATGATCGGCGCGGACGTCGCCGAGCTGGAGGCCCGGGATCTCCCCCCTGAGCAGTCGGCCGCGGCGCCCATCGACGACGACAATGCTGCAACAGCTGGCGGCGATGCCGATGCCGATGTCGCAACAGCTCCGCCTGAGAAGGCCCCCGTGGCTACCGCCCAAAAAACCGGAAACTGCGCAGGCAGCTGACAGGCACTGAGGTACCGTTGTTCTCGAGCGACAACGCCATCGAGTTTCCCGAGGAGTTCTGCCGCGAGGCGGGAGGGCCTAGGCGGGTCTATTTCGGAGCGCCTGCGGGCGGGGCTGGCATCCGTGGACGCGTTGAGATGGGGTGCTCGGTGCTGGCGCTGTGCCACGACGTGTACCGCACGGAGAGATTGGGTTCGATTCTCGTGGGGCGGGCCGCCGAGGCCGCGCTCGGAGTCAATGCCGCGGCATTCGAGAACGAGGTGCTGGCCGCGCGTTCGGCGCAGTTGCGCTCGACGCAGGAGGAGGCGAAGGAGGCCGAGAATGATGGCGAGAAGGATGAGGACGAGAAGAAGAAGGGCGACAAGGAGGACAAGAAGGAGGAGGAGAAGGCGAGCAAGCCGAGGGCACGAGGAAGAAACAGGGCGATGACTCCTCGCCTCGGATCCGACCTCGCCCTCCGACGACGGCGACGCGCTTCTTCCCCCAACGAAGAGGAAGCATAATAATGCTTGGGCACAGGCTGCAGCGGCTCCGAGGAGGCCGGCCCCTGATGGAACAGCTGCTCCTCGTTTTGATTTCGGCGAAGAGTTTATATAGGCTGCAACGGCTCCGATGCATGGGCCGGCAGCGCGGCGCCGCGCCCGCGAGGGGGCGAGTTCTGGAAAAGAGCCCCCCGTCATTCTGCAAGTCGCGCGCGCGTAAGGTTCGGGGCAGGATGCCCGCGGCGCGCAGAGCAGGGGTGATCAACTTTCCGAAGGCTTACCCTTGCATTCGGCAGTCTGGAATGGCGCCTTGCAGTTTCGCTTCTTAGATGTGCAGTTGCACCGTCGTTCAATGGGTTTCGCACGCTTACAACGCGGCCAAAAGGCGAGCCAAGAGAGGACGAAGGAGGGGGTGCTACTGCGCGCGAGGGAGAGGGAATGGGCGAGGTAGAGGGGCCGGGGATTCAGAGGCCAGAGGAGCGCGCGGGGGGGATGATGAGGGTGGGTTCCGAAGCTGCGTCGGTGCAAAGTCGCCGCGACAGCCGCCGGGGCGCTTCGGGGCGCCTGGCCTCCGCGGGCTCTGGCGGCGACGCCTCCAGAGGGCCTCGGTCGCGGCCGCGGCGAAGCGGCGATGGCAAGATTAACAGTGACATCGCGAAGAGATTGAAAGAGGCCGTTGCCAGCTTGAACGCCAGAGCGCCAGGGGGGCCGCGTCGGACTTTGGCGTTGGAGAAGCTCGCGAAAAATAGGGCGGAGGTGACGTGGCCCCGCGCAGTTGTCGCAGATACCTGCGCTCGGTATCTTGGGGCCAGCGCCGGGCGCTAACTGGAAGGGCCCCGCGACCGGGCACGCGGGGGCGCAGGGGCGCAGCGACGCGCGGGGGGGCTGCAACAGTTGAGGGGCAGTCCGCTGTTTCAGAGGCGCCGCAGTCCCAGAGGGAGGCAGCTTCGCCCGCGCCATCCGCCAGCGCCACCTGGAGCCCCGCGCGCGGGGCGCCCGCTTCGGCGGCGATCGCCTCGAGCGCGGCAACAGCTGAGGCCGGCAGCGGCGCCGGTCTGCTTTCGATGCAGCTCGAGGCGGTCCACGCGGCGCACGGCGCCAAGAACCCGAGCGAGCACGAGGACCTTTGACATGCTTGCACTGGGGACTGGGCAGCGGGGCTCGGCCAGGGGACTCAAGGCAAGGTGCATCTCGGCGCGAAAAGCTCTCCTGGGGGAGCTGGCGACAGGCGAGGCTGCGCCATCAAGGTGCCGCGGGGCTCCAAGGAGGATTGGCGGACTGAGGGGTGCAATGCCGATGCCCAGGGAGCGGCCGATGGTGAGGTTGGGCGACGCGTTGCTCTGGGCTTGAACCCGATCGTCGTTCGGTTAGTCGACATGGTCCTCTTCAGGCAGTTGAATACCTGTCGACAGAAAGGCCTGGCGCGGTCGGATCACGTCGGCCTCGCGCTCGACCTCTACGAGATCTACGCGCGCCAATCTTCAGAAATCCAGGCTCGCACGGGGCAGCGCGCGTCGCTGCTGCAACGGTATTCTCGACGGGGCGCAGTTCATCCACAACAGAGGCTGCGTTCGCAGCGACCTCGAGCCAGCGAACATCTGCATGCGAGGGGCGATGCAGTTGCGCGGTTGCTTCGAGAAGGAGCCGCTGACAAAACTGGAGCTTGGCGACTGGGGCCCCGCGACGCTGGCCCCCCGCAGCAAGCTGGAGCTCGAGTGCCAGATCCCGAGATTCCTTGAGGCGCCAATCAGGGCTGCAACAGCACCCAAATCGAGTTTTAACGTGGGTGGTCAGAGCACAATCGAGTTCGAACATGGGATGTTAAAATCAACCGAGATCTTACATTGGGTGTCAGAGCTCACATCGAGATCTAACGTGGGTGCTTAGCTCCAGTCGAGATCGAACATGGGATGTTCGAGCTCAAATCGAGATCTACCCTGGGATAGTATGGCTCAACCTGAGATCTAGCATGGGATGTTAGAGCTCAAACCGAGATCGAACATGGGATGTTTGAGCTCAAACCGAGATCTAACATTGTTAGATTTCGATTTGAGCTCTAACATCATGCTAGGTCTGAGCCCTATCATCGCACGTTAGATCCCAATTTGGGGTGTTAGAGCTGGAGGTCGTCGTCCTGCCGAAATTCTTTTTCCCCAGGAGGTCGTCGTCGCCCCCCTCCCCTCCGTCCGCTTCCTCTCCCCGCAGGTGGTCATCGGCGATCTCGGCCGCGTGGAGATCGTGAACCCCCGCGTCAGGTTGCAGGAGAAGCTGCGCGCCATCGACGTCGAGATCAGCGCGCGCACGCCCCATTACAGGCTCCCCGACGTCTTCCTAGGGAACCGGCGCCTCCAGGAAGATCTGGACATGTGGTCCTTCGGGTGCTTGGTCGCGGAGTTATGCGCGCGCCGGCCGATCTCCTCCGCTGCGACGGCGAACGGCAGAGACTTCGTGGATGCCGCGACGAAGACCCCGGTGCCACCAGGCAGCGAAAGAGAGGGGGCGCGGATGACAGAGCGCGCAGCCACGTGACTGGATTCCTTGCCTGTCTTCAAGAAGTGGCATGGTCAGTCGGGCGAGGCTTGACAGTCGGCTGAAACAGCGAAGTCTCCGCGGGCGCGGCCCCATCCCTGCCTCGACGGCTGCCCCAGCGGTCTCGCCCAGCTCGTCGATCAGTTGTCGGCGTGGCTGCCGTCCGCGAGAATGGGCGTCGCCGAGGCGAAAGCCCGCTGCTTCCTGTCGCCTGGCCAGGTGAAGTTGCATGTCCGCCTGGCGAAGCAGCCCGGCAAGACCGGCGTCGGAACGATAGCGGGGGGGGACCTCGACCCAGATTCGCTCCGCTTTTTGCACGCATGCCCCAGCTGGAACATCATGGCCAAGGGCCGCCTGCAGACGGGGGCAACCCGTTCCCACTGCGTTCGGGCGAAGGAGAAGGCATTGGGTCCCAAAACCGAGATCGCAGGCATCGTCGACGAAGAGGACCCCCTCGTGCGCCGCACCCTGAACAGGGTCGCGAACGCGCAGCTGGCCCCGTCGGAGCGCTTCGCCGCTTTCGCGCGAGCGCCACGGGCTAAGCTGCGCCATTGGCTGCACCGGCTGGGCGGCAAAATGCGCGAGGCGGTCCGCTCCGACAATGCACTTATAAGACGGACGGGGGGCCCATCCAGTAAGAGGGCTTCGCGGACAAAGCGTTCGCGCACGCGTCAATCCATCTAGTGGAACCAACTGCGCGGAACGATTGTTGGCGCGCAGACGGCGGCTGCGCCTCGCTGCGCGCGGCCGCTACGCTGTTCGGCGCGCGCCCCGTGGAAGCGAAGGTGGAAGGTCTTGAACAAATCGCCCTCTTCCAAGAGCCAGGGCCCTTCTGCGCGGGGAAACTTTCCGCCCTGAACCCCAGCGTGCTCCGCCACGAGGAGCGCCTTCGTACTTTCGACGGATCTGCCGCAAAAGCGAAGACCGACGACGCCGACGACCTGCGGCTGCAGATCGCCGCCGTGCTTAGCTCCGACGTGTTTCGGGAGGTCAGGGCGCGCAGGAACGACTCCGCGCCTGGCCCTGCGAAGTTCTACCGCGCCATGAACCGCGCCGTGGCCCAGCACTTGGCCGAGGTCCCCGCGGCGCCCCCTGACCCAGCGGAGGTGCCAGCCGAAGCGTCGCGCGCAGACCGCGCGAGGGAGCGCCGCATTTCTGGTCATAACATTTGATCCTGCATGGCGACGGCGACGAGGGCGATGATGAGTCTTGGGAGCCGCCTCTCAGGGGCCTCGGGGGTCCTCTGGAGATTGGAGGCATCGGGGATCCTTTCGAACGCTTCCCATTCGCCGCGCACAGCATATCGCTTGTGCTTCCTAGCCAACTTCCCACTTCTCCGTTGCTGGGTTGCGCGCGTTGCAGACGCTTCCGTAGATGTCGGCTCGCCTCCCAGGCCGTTTGCGCGCTCGCGATTCCTGCTTCGGCCCTCCCGCCTGGCCTGCCGCAAACGCATTCAAGACGAATTCTAGCCGATGGTTCGTGAGAACACGACCAGGGAAGGACGGCAGGAGGATGGGGGGGGATGGAGAGAGGAGGGGCGGGGGAGAAGGAGCTGGGGTGGGAAAGGAGGCGGGCGGGGTGGGGCGGGGGGGGGGCGGGTGGGGGCGGTGGGCGGGGGTGGTGTGTGTGTGTGCGTGTGTGCGTGTGTGCGTGCGTGTGGTGTGTGTGTGTGTGTGTGGGGGGGGCAGGGGGAGGGGGGGGGGGGGCTGCGTCTGAGTTAGCTGTGACACTGCCCGCCCCTTCCCCCTCGCTGTGATATGAGTTCTAACATGGGCCGTTGGAACTCAAGCCGAGTCAAACATGGGTTGTGAGATCTCAAAGGAGTTTTAACATGTGCCATTCGATTTCAAACCGAGAGCTACCATGTGACGTTCGAGCTCTAAGTGATATTTAACGTGGGATGTTAGAGTTCAGACTGGGATCATGGGAAGCTAGGGCCCAAATCGATATGTAACATGGGATGTTCGAGCTCAACTTGAGAACTAGCACGGGGCGTTCGAGCTCACATCGAAATCTAACATGGGATGTTCGAGCTCACGTCGAGATCTAGCATGGGATGTGAAAGCTCAATTCGAGATCTAGCATGGGATGTGAGAGCTCAATTATAGATCATGGGCTGATAGAGCTCAAATCGAGGTCTAGCATGGGATGGTCGAGTTCAAATCGAGATCGAATGTGCGATGTTCGAGCTCAAATCGAGATCGAACATGGGATGTTCGAGTTCTACCACGGGGTGGTAGAATTACATCGAGTTCTACCACGGCCTGTTATAATGCAAATCGAATCCTAACATGGGCTGTTAGAACTAATGCTGAGGTCTAGCACGGGCCATGAGAATTCAACTCGAGTGCTGTCAGCCCACCGCCCCACCACAGGTGGGATGATTGATGGATACGGGGGAGGAGGTATGAGGAGGAGCGATCATCCGGTGTTTATTGTACCCTGGGGGTCTTAAAGCTCATGGTATATTCAGGCATAGGTTTCTTTTCATAACAAATGGGAGAGTCTGGGGGCCGCCTCTCGGGCGCCTCGGAGGCTCGCTGGAGATCGGGGGCGTCGGGGGCCCTCTCGAACGCTTCCTGTTCGCCGCGCAGGGCGCGCAGCGTGCCGGTGCATCGCTGGCGCATCCTAGCCGCGCTTTCCGCTTCTCCGCGGCTGGGTCGCGCGCGCTGCAGACGGCTCCGAAGCTGTCGGCTCGACTCCCGCACCGCGCGCGCGCTCGCGCCCTGCGCCTTTGCCCCCCGGCCCCGCCCGGCACGCTGCCGCGGCGCCAATGGACATGGGGCGCGAAGGGATTGGGCAAGAACGCCAAGTGCATGGGCGCCAGGGGCAAGGGCACGGGCACGGGCAAGGACGAGATAATGCCCTGGGCTCGCGAGGCAGGGCCAGCAGTTCGAGTTCTAACATGGGTTGTTAGGATTCAAATCGAGTTCTAACATGGGCTGTTTGAGCTCAATCGCGTTCTATCATGGCTGTCAGAATTCAAACCGACTTTTAACATTGCCTGTTAGAATTCAATCGAGCTCCAACATGGGCTGGCGTGTTTTTGGACACGACCAGCGAAGGGCGGCAGGGGGGGGGGGGATATGGAGCAAGCTAGGTGCGCTCGCGTCATATCTGACGTCCTACCCCTCCCTCCCATCCCTTACCATGGCGCTGATTTTCTCTATCCGCGGACGCGTGTCGTAGCGGACCTGTGGCTCCGCGCTCGCGTGCGTAGTGGGTGGTGGTGCGCGTGCGTGCGTGCGTGCATGTGTGCGTGGTTGTGGTGGTGGTGGTGGTGGTGGTGGTGTGGTGGTGCCGGTGGTGGTGGTGGTGCTGCTGGTGGTGCTGGTGGTGGTGTGGTGGTGGTGGTGGTGGTGGTGGTGGTGCGGCGCGGTGGTGGTGGCGGGCGGATGGGCGCGCGAGAAAGAGGCCCGCGCTGGGGCGAGAACGCCATCCTGAACGACGGAGGCCAAACACCGATCCGAAAATGAGGCCCGCGCTCGGCTGCAGCGGGAGCACGATTCGGAACGATTCGGGGGCAGAAATGAGGCCGGCGCCTCAGCGAGAGCAGCATGTTTAAAACAAACAAAAAACAAACAAACAAAAAAACGCGTGCGAAAACCCAATTCCCGGGAATCCTGTGTGTAAAAAACAGTACGCGGGGGGGGGTCGACTTTTTTCAGGCCGCCATCGGGGGAAGAGGGAGAGTAGTATTCATATTAAGTAATTGTAGAGGAAGGGCGGGTGGAGAAGGAGGCGGGGGGGGGGGCGGGGGAGGGGGTGCAGGGAAGGCAGGGGGGGGGGCTGAGCTATATATGAGTTAGCTGTGCCGCTTCGCGCCCCCCCCCCCCCCCCCCCCTCGGCTTATTGTTGGTCCTAGCGTGGGTTTTTAGAACTCATGCTGAGGTCTGACATGGGCTGTTATAATTCACGCCTCATTTTAAAATGGGTTGTTATCCAAACCGAGTTCTAGCATGGGCTGTTAGAATTTAGAGTGAGTTCTAACATGGCTTGTTGAGATTTTATTTTGGCGAGAGAGGGGGGGGGGGGGGGGCGCGGGAAAGGGGGCGGGCGAGGGGGGGGGGGGAGGAGACAGGGAAGAAAGATAATAATGAGAGTGAGAAGGGGGAGGAGGAGGAGGAGGAGGAAGTGGGGGAGGAGGAGGAGGAGGAGGAGGGCGTCGGCGAACAATGGGCCACAGCTCCTCCACATTTGGCTAGTCCCCAGGTCGGCAACTACGCCTACCCCAAGAATTATCGCAAGGGCTCGTGGCAGTAGCGGGAGAGGGTCCTGGACGAGCTCCGCAACGGCGCTCCAGATATTGCAGCAGTTCGCGAAGCCCGCCTTCGTTTGCTGTGGATCGACTTCGAGTATGCGCAGTTGGACAAAGAGAACCGCATGTATAGGGACATCCCGCATGGCGGCCGCAATTATGGTTGCCAAGCAGAAGGGGCCTGGCAGCCCCTCATCGCGGATGAGATCATTTGGAGCAGAACCGTGATCAGGCAGACCAGCCGCTGGCCTATCCAAGGCAGGACGAGCCTCGGAGGCCCGCAGCTGCACCGGCTCCTACGGCTGCAGCAGCTCCTGCTCCAGCGTCGCCAAGTCTGACCGCGCGGTCGTCTTCGCCCTTTCCAGCAAGGGCAGCGGCTGCAACGGCCTCGGGATCATCGTCGTCGGCGCCGAGCCACGGCGCTTCCCGCGTCGCAACAGCCTCGGGGACTCGTCCTACTCCAGGAGCAGCGTCGGTGAAATTTTCGAGCAATCCTTCCATTGATGGCCGTGCGGCGAGAGGGCGCCGGTAGCGCCGCCGCCCCCGGCGGGGCCGCGAAGACATGCAAGAGGCCCGAAATGGCGACGCGACACCTCTGGGCAGGGGGCCTGGCCAGCGGCGAAGAGCAAGACGCCGGCTGGGCCTCTGCCGTGGCCTCTGCCGTTGACGGCTAAAGCTCCAGCCACTTCGCATCCGACAGATATGGAGCGATCACCTCCTCCGAAAATTGATGCCGACCAGAAGAAGCTCTCGACCTCCAGCAAGGGGTTTCAAGGAGGCGAAATTGTCGCCAAGTTTCACTGGGCGCTCGCCTGCGCCCCCACCAGAACTCCCCGCCACCGCGGGGAGGGAGCTCCCTGGGCCCACCCCCGCCGAAGCAATTCCCCACGGAGACGGCGGGCGCCGCCGCCGAAGGTGAAGTGCCGGGTTGAAGCCGAGATGGAGCGCGACATCGCTCAGGCAGAGCTAGATCGCCAGGAACATCTGTCGGCAGAGCGGGCCCGCGGATCAGGCAAGCGGGCGACGGCCGCCACGCGCGACCGCCAAGCGGAAGCCCTGCGCCTGCAACAGCAAAGCAAGGCGGACATTCACGCGTGCTGAGCCAGAGCTGCAACAGAAGCCACAACAGCGCTGCGCTCGCAGAAGTGCAAGTCCGTCGCCAGGTTGCTTGCAGGGGAGGCTGCCGAGGCCATGAAGACGAAGCCAAAGCGGCTGCCGCCCTCGGCGTTGGAGAGCCCGCGCGAGGCAATCCTGATTTTGCACGGGGACTGGGCGATCGCGCCCCGTAGAAGCCCTGGTCGCCGGGGGGGGGGGGGGGGGCGAGGCTTCGGGGCTCGGGGAACAAGCTGATTCGGGAAGCCCTGCAGGCGAAGCGCTTCGTCTTCTACTCGAGCACGGGGAACAGCATGCGGCCCCTGGTGCAATCGGGTGACTACTGCACCTTTCACCCAATCGGCGCTGTAACAGCAAAGGATGGGCGCCGCGCAGTCGGCGTGAAGCCGGAGTCCGAGCTGAAAGTCGGCGACGTCGTGTTCTGCCTCGTCCGGCATCAGAACCAGTACTGCGCCCACCTCATCCTCTCCGTCGCGCAGGATCTGCGCCAGAGACGGCCGAAGTATTAGATCGGCAATATCCAGCAGCAGTTCAACGGTTGGTGCTTCAGGGATCATCTTCGGCATCCTCGTGAACTTGCAGGTCCAGTATCGCAGGAAGTATCGCTCCCGTCCGCGGCCCGTGGACGCGCGCCAAATGGCGCAGTCCATGTTCTGCGCGGAGCATGGAATGCACGGGTGGAACCGCGAGGCCGGCGAGCTACGTGAGGCCAGCTGGGGCGATTTCGCAGCTCCGAGGGAGTAGTCGCCGACGGCTTGACTTTGCTGCAACAGCTCCTCCATCTGCGCCGCAACAGCCCCGTCAGTTTTTGGGTGTGCCGAAAAAACAGAAAGGCACGCCCACTATAATCAGAGCTTTCAGTTGCCCCAGCTCAAATCGAAATCTGACATGGGATGTTACAGCTAATACCGAGTTCTAACTCGGGATGTTAGAGCTGGAGGTCGTCGGCCTGCCGGAACTCTTTTCTTCTCCCCCAGGAGGTCGTCGTCGCCCCCCTCTCCTCCGTCCGCCTCCTCTCTCCGCAGGTGGTCATCGGCGATCTCGTCTGCGGGGGGTCGCTAACCCCCGCGCCAAGTTGCAGGAGAAGCTGCGCGCCAGCGACGGCGAGATCAGAGCGCGCACGCCCCATCACAGGCTCCACGACGTCTTCCTTGGGAACCAGCGCATTCAAGAAGATCTGGGCACGCGGCCCTTCGGGCGCCTGATCGCGGAGTCATGCGCGCGCCAGCCGCCCTTCTCCGCCACGAACGGCAGAGACTTCGCGGATGCCACGGCGAAGAGCTCGGGGCCGCCAGGCAGCGAGAGAGAGGGGGCGCGGATGACGGGGCGCGCGGCCACGTGGCTGGATCCCCAGCCTTTCTTCAAGAAGTGGCACGGGCAGTCAGGCGAGGCTTGGCTGTTGGCTGCTGCTCCTTGCTGCGCGCGGTCGCGACGCTTTCCGGCGCGCGCCCCGTGGAAGTGAAGGCGGCAGGTCATGGGCAGATCGCCTTCCGCCAGCAGCCTGGGTCCTTCTAATCGGTGAACCTGTCCGCCCTGAACCACAGCGCGCTCCGCCACGGGGGGTGCCAGCGCACGTTTGACGGACCTGCTGCGACGGCGATCGCCGACGACGCCGACGACCTGCGGCCGCAGATCGCCGTCGCGTTTCGCTCCGACGTGTTTCGGGGGGTCAGGGCGCACAAGATCGACTCCGCGCCTGGCCCTGCGGAGCTCTTCCGCGTCGCGAACCGCGCCGTGGCCCAGCGTTTGGCCGAGGTCACCGCGGCGCCCCCTGACTTGGCGGAGGTGCTTTCCGAAGCGTCGCGCGCTGACCGCGCGAGGCCGCGCGCCGCCCCCGTTCCTGGCCAAGCCGCGTTGTCCTGCGCGAGTAGGCCCTGGGCCCCGTTCATTGCTTGTCACAAAATTTTGATCCTGCGCGACGACGGCGACGAGGATGATGACGATCGCGACGGGGATGACGATGACGGTGACGATGATGATGAAGACGGCGATGTGATGATGATGACGCTGACGATGACGGCGGTGATGATGTGAATGGTGATGATGATAGTGAAAAACCATCGAAAACCGATTGAGTTAGTTGAATCCCAAAAGCTCGCCCTAGTCCGAGCCAGACTTCCGCTGCCCCCTGGCCTGGGAGGCGGCAGAGCGCCCCCGTGACAGGCGGCGGTGCACCCCGCCGGGCGCGGGGGGGCGCGGGGGGGCGGCTCGCGCGGGGGGGGGGGGGCGAGGGGCCGTGAGGGGGGTGGCCCGGGCTTTTTGAGGTCGGCTAACTGGACAAGAACTTTCGTAGTGGCTCTTTCTGTGGAGACGAGAAGGGGCGCTCACCGGAATCCATTCCAAACGAAATTGAATTCTTGTCGTGGTGTCAGTGTACAGGCGCGCCCTGCCGCTCGGTGGTTCCCCAGCGCGTCTTAGAGCGCGCTGGCGCATGCTGCGATGCATTCGTTCTGCGCGTCGCGCATGCTAGCGCGCGCCAATCGCGCGTGGTTTGAGCTACTTCGCGGGCGCTTTCTGGCGAGGCCCTTCGACGGCCCTCTCGGGGCCCGCCGGGGCCGCCGAGTGCCGAGGGCCCCCGACAGCCGTGGTCGACAGTTGGCAAAAGCAACGCCGCCGAAATTGCCGCCGAAATTGCCGGCGAAAGATCAGTCGGAAGGGCCGCCTGAATTGCCGCCGAAATCGCCGCCGAAATCGCCGCCGAACTTGCCGCCAAAATCGCCGCCGAAATTGCCGCCGAAATTTCCGCCGAACTACCGGATTGTGCTGCCGAAAAGAAGCCGAACTTGACCTTGGCTGTGACTCTATGCCTGTGCCCGCGGCGTCATCATGCTTGGCGACGCAGTGACTTCGCCTGGGACAGGGCAAGGCAAATTTCGGCGGTTGAATTTCGGAGGCCGAATTTCGGCGGCTATTTGGGCGGAGTTCGACATTATGTCGGCGGCAATTTCGGCGGAAATTTCGGCTGCAAGGTCGGCGGCAATTTCGGCGGCCATTTCGGCGGCAATTTCGGCAGCGATTTCGTCGGCGATCTCGGCGGCAATTTCGGGGGCGGTTTTGGCGACGATTTCGGTGGCCCTTTCGGCGGCCCTACTGGAGGCCCTTTCAATTACCATTTTGGCGGTTTTGTCTTTGAGAGCTGTCGACGAATGCTGCTGGAAACTCGCAGCATTCGGCCGTAGCAAAGAGTCGATGTGCGGCGACGCAGGCTGACGTGCCCTCGGCGCGATGATGATTGTAATATGTGTTTTCTTGTGGTCCTGGCGGTGAAGATGGCGACGGCCGCGGTGATGTCTGGTTCAATACAGATGCTCGTCACGGAGTGTTTCAGGCGGGCCTACGCGCCCAGCGCTGCATGCTTCTAGAAAGTGCAAAGTTGCCGCGCAACTCCTTCAGAATTCGGCGGCTATTTGGGGGGTCGTGGTGGCTCCAAAAGATGTTCTTCGTGAGAACTATGGCCGATAGAAACACAGGGGTGAAACAGAGGGGCTTGGCACAATTGTTTCAGCCCTTTCGGCCTCTGTGCCGCCGATCAGCTCCGCCACCCCCGCTTGTCTTAACATACATACACATGTATGTGTATCTTCTCTGCACAGGATCTGTACGTTTGCCTGCCCTGCCCTGGTCAGCATCAGCTTTTCTCGCTCTCTCCCTCTCACACACACACTCTCTCTCTCTTGTTCTACATGTATAGCTCCACGTCGGTTCATATACACATACGTATATATATATACATCAACGTACATGTCGTAGTCTCTCGCTTCTCTGTACACATACACGCCTATACATACATACACATACATAGTTGTCTATGTATACATATGTGTATATATACAAATGTATGGAATGCCTTGGGTACGAGCGATATATATGTATATATATATACATATACATATGTATGTATATATATATATATATGTATATATTTACATATATATATATATACACCTATGTTTATATATATACACGGCATGCCCTTTCTATCTCGGTCCTCCACTTGCTTATTCATTATTCCCCTGCGTATGCGCGTGCCCTGTCTGGCTCCATCTCTTCGCAATGTTCGCCTTGATGTCAGTTTCATCAGCGCGGTGACCCGCTTGGATCGGTGTGGTACAGTCGAGCGGATGCGAACATTGATTCAAGCGCAAAAGGAAAAAGCGAAAGTCGCGTGCGCGCTCCCTGTCCTGAGCGCCGGTTCCTTAGGTTATCGCTCTGGTGTGTCAGTGGCCTCGTTTCATGTTCACTGCTCTCTCCGTTGCATGTTGTATTTCGGAGAGGGATGACTGCATGGGGAACCCAGTGGCTGGCAAGATAAATATGCTCATATGCCAGACTCAGGGTCGAAGTCAAACACAACGTCGGAGTACAGTATCGAAGACGCATACGGCGAGTCATCTCCGCACCCTGCCTTTTGAAATGCCTGTGTCGTGACATGTCAAGTGAAAGCGCGGCCACGCTAGTGGACCGCATGCCCCCCCCCAACCGCTGGGGAACATCTCGGGGTAAACGCTGAGGAAGGCATCCTGGTACATTTTCGGGGCCTTGCTGGACCGTGTTTAGGCATCTTGAAGCCTTTTGGAAACACCTTGTTCAATTCTGGGGTCACCTTGGAGACTCGGGAGGCATCTTGGCGCGTTTGCGGGACATATTGGGGCAATGTTGGGCCGTCTTTGCAACCTGCACGCCGTTTGCTTTTTGTATTCTTGCCATGTTATTGGCTCCATGAAGGCAGTCGTGAAAGCTTGTAAGGCTCTGAGGCCCTAGGGCACGTTGGGAGGCTCAGAGAACATTCGTTTAAAGTGTACGTTCGGGGCCTTGGGGTCGCTCATTCAGTACCGATCTGTATCCAGCCACTGGACGGGTGTATCGAATGATTTGATTTGCTGGAGTACGGGCATACTGTGCCCTGGCGGCCAGCTCGCAGGATACACGAATACACCGTACCTCGAATCCGTGCAATTTGCAGGGCATACGGGCGCACGACTCGTGCGCTTCGCGTACCCCCACCCGCTCACCCAGCGACGATGCCCAGGCGAGTGGCAGTGATCAGGGAGGTGGCAGCACACACTGGAGCAAAGAGGGGGGCAGCCGTCAATCCGAAGATCGGGATCAGCCTGAGCAGGCCTATGAGTCAACCGTACATGGTTTTGCACATGCGTCGATACAGGAGCCTCTTGGCAACTCACGTGGGTTATCTCGGGGCCATTCCTGAGGCCTTTGTCGAACATCTCCCAACACATAAGCACCGGGTATCCTTGTCAAAAACCAATGCGTAGTGGTCGTTGGGCGCCCGCGCACGCTCCAGATTTGGATGTTAAGTGAATTTCGCATATGAAGTTGACAAGGATTGTTGGCCCGCGCGCAACCAGCAACACCGGAGCACCCCTGCAGCGCGTTTCAAACACCGATGCAAAGTAATCGCGGGGCGCCCGCGCATGCTCCAGATTTGGAGGCAAAGTGAATTGCTTTTTATAGGGGTGGTTGGCCTGCGCGAAGCAAGCAATATGAGGGCCCCCCCGCCGTCCCTGTCAAAAGCACATGCGCAGTAGTCCCGGGGCGCCCGCGCATGCTCCAGATTCGGAAATCGTATGTTTTAATATTGTTTTGGAAGGACATGTTTGGAATGCGCAGAGCAAGCACTATGAGTCCGCCTCACGCCGTCCCCTTCAAAAACCAACGCAAAGTGGTCGCGGGGCGCCTGCGGATGCTTCAGATTTGGAGGCAACACGTGTTTTTGTTGGCAGGGATGGTGGGGTTGTGGGGGGGGGGTCGGCATGGGTTCGGGTTGGCTATCGGTCGCCTGGGGGAGGAGGTGTTATTTATAGGGAATCGTGGTAAACCCTTCCCCGCAGGGGAAGAAGGGGGTTGGAGGAGGAACCGCTCTAGACCACATCCGCCCATAGGGCTGGTGGGATCCCATGCTGCCCTAGGGTTGATCGTGCCATGCGCCTTGGAATTGTAACTGACAGGGCCATGCACGTCTGTGAGCACATTTTCTTTCACGCGAGATGACTTCAACTCCGTCCATACTTCAATTGTGGTGACTTCTATCTGTCCGCTGCCCATTTAGAGTGACCTCAAGCCCGCCGACTGTGCAACGCTGCAGTATGCACCGCGCGGGCATGGGGCACGAGGGTGGAAAGGGTGCCAGTGGTATGGGCCGCAACGGGTACAGGCGCGATTACCGATCAGACCGCGGCGGGTATGCTGATAGCAACAGCAACAGCAGCGCGGAGAATTCCATGTCCAAGGCCCTAGCGGGTCCAACCGCTCCGTCGCGCAGCGCAGGGCTGGACGAGGGGAGCTTGCCCTCACTCTGGCCGTAGCAGGCCAGCCACATCCGCGGGAGCTGTGTTCCTGACACCCTGCGGTGGACCCATCGGCCTGCTTCGACACCCCTCCCGAGAAGTCGTCGATGCGATGGGTTCCCCCCTGGGGCGTGAGGAACTCAATTCCCTTTTGTTGTGGGCGGTCGGCGCAGACTCGCAAATGGTTGCTGCACCCGTTTGTGAGTCGACGCTTCGGGAGCCAGACCTGCTGGTGCTTTGCGCTGGTGGCCGCCCCGCCACATCTCGGGCCAGGGCGGCTGACCTGCGCAGAGCTGGCAGCATTTCTGGTCCCTGCGATGTCGAGGCTGCTGAAGACGGCCCCCCTGCCCCGTTCAGGCCCTTTGGCGCCCTTTCCTTTGGCATCGCTCAGGCGTGGGCATTTTTTCTCGGTGAAGCTAGCGCTGGAACATCTGGACTATAGTTGAACATTTGGACTATAGTGGAACGTCCCTCATCGCCGTTGGGGGTCCTCCGCACCGCGTCTGCAGGAGATTGGGCAAGTGGAGTGTTCAGGGGGATGTTCGTTAATCAGGAGGGGCAAAGAGAAAGAACATCAATGACAGCACGCTGCCGTTGGTAGCTCGTTAGCATGCTGCTAGTCTTTTTTGTCTACATGTCTTGCGCAGCAGTACCACGTTGATTGACTTCCCACGGCGGCGTTTCGCTGATGCTGTTTTTGATCCCTTGGTGAAGGCAGAAGGGCCGAGGAGGCTAGGATCAAGATTGGACGGAATGTGGGGGCGAGGGTCTGGACATGTGCCGACCCCGTCTTTCTGAACCCCCCTTAGGCCCATCCAGGGTCGCAGGACCCTCAGTGCTTTCCAGATCGCCTCCCTCCGAAGCGCGGCGCCAGGAGACGAGTAGCCCCTCACACAGACCGAATGACCGAATTCAACGATGTTAGCATTCTCTCCTCCCCCGCCTGCGCGAGTCTCTCATCCCGTATCAGCGTCCTCGGCCTTCTCCTCCTCCTCCTCCTCTTCTTCTGCCTATACTTCTTCTTCTCCTTCTATCTCTCTTCTCTTCCCTCCTCGTTCCTCGACCTTCAATATATTATCCTCCTTATTCTTCTCCTCCATGTTGTCCTCCTCCTCGTCCTCCCTTCACACTTACACAGTATGAGTACCACGCTCCTCTCTCCCCTGACTCTGTCCGGATAGTGTCCCGTCCTCTCGGCGTGTTTTTTTAACAGGATTTCATGATTTGGTTTGTCCTATTTGTTTTTTCGTTTTTTTCCAATCCGGTCGTTTGTTCTTCCAAACATGGTGTTCCCGCTGCAGCCCCGACCTCATTTTCGCGCTTCGGTCATTCAAAATCGTGCTCCCGCTGCAGCGCTGGCCTCATTCCCGCGCCTCGAGTTGTTCCACATCGTGTTCCCGCAGCAGCACTGGCGTGTTCGGTCCTTCCAAGTCGCGCTGTCGCTGTAGCGCTGGCCTCGTTCCAGTGCTGCGGTCCTTCCAAATCGTGCTCTCGCTGCAGCGGTGCCCTCATTCCCGTTTTCGGTCCTGGCCTTGTTCCCGCGCTCCAGCCCTTCTAAATCGTGCTCCCGCTGCAGTGCTGGTCTCATTTCCGTGCGACCGACGGCGTCGGTCGCCACGCAATGCCACGCCATGATATGACATGCTATACTCTGCCGTGCTCTTCTACGCCATGCTTTTCTATCCATCGCGTACCCTCTTGGGATCATTGCCTTGCCCGACATCCGACTGTGCGAATACGTAGGAGATCTACGCCATGGTAGGGGATGGGAGGGAGGGGTAGGAGGTCAGAGATGTGACGCCAGCGCACCTAGCTTGCCTCCTCCCCCTCCTCCTTTGCCTTTTCCTCGTCTTCCTCCTTCTACTCCCTCCCCCCTGCTCCGCATTTCCCGTCTCCCTCCCGTGTCCATACCTCATTTTTCTCGCCCTCATCATCTTGGCTTTCCTCTTCCCCCTCCAGTCTCCTCCTCTCAGGCTGCGAAGCATACTGGACCTGCTGGGTGGGATTGGAGGCCCAGAATCTGAAACGCCAGGTTGATCCTAGGGTTGCCTCGTTTGGGTGTTCGAGACGCCGCCACGAGAGGCCTCTGAATTCTCGTTCGTCCGCGGGTCCTTCCTGTCGTCGTCTTTTTTTGATTCGCAAATTCGGGCGCAGCGCGCAGCCGCGGGAGCCCGTCGTCACTCGTGGCCGTTCTCGTCCTGGTCGTCGTCTTTGTCCCCCCATTTGTTTCTCTCCTCGCGTTTCTCCTCCCCCTCGTCGAGGGCAGAATGAGGATAGAGGGCGAGGAGGCAGGAGCTAACAAGGTGGGATGAAGGAGTAGAAGTGATGCGGGAGGAGGCACGAGGAGGAGCAACAGGGCCCCCCTCCTCCATGATCATTCCGCCTCCTCCACCATCCCTCTGAGGGAGGGTGGAGGACAGAGGAGGGCAGAGGGGGAGGAGGAGAAATGATGAGGAATGAGGAGGAGGAGGAGGAGGAGGAGGAGGAGGAGGAGGAGGAGGAGACGGAGCGCCTGCGGCTTGCTTAAGAGACAGAGGAGGAGCAGCAGTGCGGAGGCGGGGCGGAGGAGGTTGCCGGTCGCAGCCCCGCAGCCCCCTCCCCGTGCAAGGGCGCCTACAATAGCAAGCCTGGTCGCATCAACGAGGACCCGGCGAGCGCCTCCTCCGGTTACGTTGCTAGAAGGATGAGGAGGAGAGTCAGAAATTTGCGGAGATAGGGGAGCAGGACGACCGGTTGAAGGAGGAGGAGGAGGAACATGGAAGAGGTTGGAGGAGAACGAGGCGAAGGAAGACGACACTGAGGAGGGGGAGGAGGAGGAGGATGAGCACGGGGGGGTGGAGGGGCACTAAGGAGGATCGGAAGGAAGGCCAGGGGGAAGTGGGGGAGAAGGGGTGTTGGAGTGGAGGGTGAGGGGGAATAGGCTGGATCCTACTGCTGGGTAAGCTGCTCAATGACTTACGAGCGCGTGGAAGACAATGGCGAAGAAGACAACGATGAAAGAACACCCAGCATACGTGATACCACTCGCAGTGACGAAACATAAATGCCCACTCCAGCAAACCTCTCAAGGTATGTGGCGAGCTGTACACTACTTTCAATCACCAGCCAGAAAGGAAGTTGTCAAGAACACAACGTAAAACAGTTTGCTACGCTACTGCACCACAGCCAGCCTGCCCTGAGACGCCACACGACAACGATACAGCCGCGCGCAACAAGACGCAATACGCGCGGCAAAGCACATCCGCACGATGTCGCCTGTATCACAACGACCATCAGCAGGGCCGAATGGTGTGAACCCCCACGCAGAAAACGAAGCCCAGCGGCCACATCCACATCGCAGCGCTCACACCACGAACTCCTTCAGAAGTCTATCAGGCACCAGGGCACACTAGGCCCGAAGACGGGGGGAATGCTAGCCGCCATGGCTCATCCCTCGAGCCCTACCATGACAAATTCACCGCAGCCTCATCCCACCAGAAAGTCGAGTTGCACAGTGACCAAACTAGTGGAAACGCGCCCAGGCCCGCGATGCAACAACAAGAATGGCCACATGGATGGGTGGAAGAGCTACCGCGCCAATACGTCGAGCACCAAGGTGACAGATTGCTTTAGACCCGGTGTTGCGCCGCCTGGTTCCCCAGCGCCACGGAACCGAAGACGAGGACCTCAAGCCGCAGCTGCACATAGCATTAAGTCTTGGGAGGAGCGAAGGCGTTGGCTCGAGCCCCATGCTTGAGCTAGGCTTGGGCCTCTTGCTTGAGATGAGAGGGAGGGAGGGATGACCAGAGTAAGCCCAAGACGCATCAACGATGTTGCAATAAACCCTGCCTCCAAGTTACTTCTCCATAGGTCCATGCAAGAGTTTAGCTTCATTGCGGGAAGCGCCCACTTGGAAAACAAATTTTTGAGAATCTTCAACCGTGCCACAGCACCATTCTTGGGAATTCAGCGCCGCGAATCTAGGTGACTGCTGCGTCCTGGCCATTTTACTTCGTGGCAGAACCACCATTCTTGGGACTTCAGCACGGTGAATTTAACATGACTGCTGCGCCCAGACACTTGTAGATCACGTCAGAACACTAACTTCGGGTGATGTCTGCCATTCACATCTCTGAACTTGTTGGAACCTTTGAGGGTGAATGTGCGCGGCGCTAGGGCGAGAGACACATTTGAAAAGGAACCGCCTTCCATACATGACACTCTTGCAAAACTTTGATACGAATGTGCGCAGCGCTAGGGCGAGAGCCACATGTTTACAGAAGCCCGCCCTCCACACGTGAAATTTCTGCAAACATTTAAAAAGAATGCGCGCGGCGCTAGGGCGAGAGCCACACGTATTCAAACGACCTGCCCTCCACCTTTGAAATGGTTGCAACTTTTCAAGACGAATGTGCGCGGTGTACGGTGCAAGGGCGAGAGCCCAATTGTTTACAACGACCTGCCCTTTATCCGTGAAGCTGCTTTTAAATTTTAAGACGAATGTGCGCGGCGCTAGCGCGATAACCACATTCTGGAAGGAAACCTCCCTCCGTCCGTGAAGCCGTTGCAAACTTTACAACGGATGTGCGCGACGTTATTGCGAGAGCCACATTTTTGCAACGGTCCGCCCTCCATCCATTAAATTGTTGCAGATTTCAAGTCTCAGGCGAAACGCCCGCCCCGCCTTGCCGACACGTCCGGGTGTGCGACAACCAGGAGCTCGCTACAAGGAAACAGGGTTGAGGAGGGGTAGGAGGAGGAGGAGGAGGAGGAGGAGCAGGAGGAGGAGGAGGAGGAGGAGGAGGTTCACCTCATTCTTCACGCTTCGCATGCACATCCCCACCAGCCCGTTCAGAAACCCTGCCCATGAGAGCTGACGGGAAAAGGGGCGAAGAGACACATATAGTGAAACACTTTTTGGTCTGCGGGGCGAGAGCGAACCTCTTCCAGTAAAAGCTAGGCGGGCTACGCACAGCTCTAATTGGGCAGACAGGGCAAAGGCGGGCGGGGCCTCAGGCGGCCGGAGGGCGGGCTGGGGTGCAGGCGGTGCCGAGGAGCTTGCACAGGAAAAGGAACGCCGTGGACAGGAGCCGGAGGCGAAGACCCGGAGGGTGAGCGATGTGGTGTTGCCGACAACGGCACTCCGTAAACACCATCTTCAAGTGCTGCATAGGAGGACGTAGTACGCGACCAGGTCGACGTCCAGGGAGGAGAAATCCACCATGAATGAGCAACGTTGTGCCACCGGATGGTGAGGACGAGGCCCAGGAGAAGAGGAGGACCACGAAGGCGATGTGCAGCATTGTGCCACCTGGTGGTCGGAAGCGGCCTGGGGTGGTAGTCCTATCCACGACCAGGAAGCAGCCAGCAAGAGGTGCGGCCAGAGACACGGCCGTCCGTGTCCGACAGGATGTCGGTGGAGTGCAGGGAGGATACTTGGCCTGCACAGTCAGCGCGTGAAGACGGGCCGGTGCCACACACGATGCGCTGACTTCCGCGTGGCCGAGGGCCGGGCCTGAGCCGCACAGCGCCAAGGCGAGCGGGGCCGCCGAGGTGGCAAGGTGCAGTGCCCAGCACCGGGCCGAAGCCGCGCAGTGCCGGGCGCTGCCGCCATGGGAGGGGAGGAAGCGAGCGGGGGTGGACGAAGCGAACAGGGAGGAGAGAGGCCGGCATCCCCCTCCAGCCGAAGTCACGTCAGCCCGCACCGTGGGTGTTCACGTGGGGGACAAGGGTACAGGCACAGGAAGGACACAAGGTCCCATAGCAGGTAAAGACAGGGCGTGCCACGCCAGTCCTCGACGCTCCAGTCCGCATCGGAGATGTTCACAGGGGGAACGGCCCCCGATGGGTACAGGTGGGACACAAGGTCCCAGACCCTAGAAGACGGGAGAGGGGGAGGGGAGGAGAAGGAAAAGACGGTGCCCAGGTGGAGTGGCAAGTAGCCGTAGCCCGTGGAAAGTGGGTGCCACTAGGGCAATGGGGAGCAGGTGGGGGGGAAGGGGAGGACACACGGTCCCCAGCCAGGTGAAAGAGGCGGGGCGGAGGTCCGGGGCGCAGGTGGTGGGAGTGACGGGGTGGTTGTGTCGTGATGCCGTCGGGCAAGGGGGATCAGGTCGGCGGCTGGTCAGCGCGCGGGCGCTTCCCAGTCCAGGTGTCATGGTACCCGGAGCTGCGCGCCTGGTCCCGTTCGCGCCCGTCACCCTTGGCGACCTCCCTTTTCTTCTGTACGTCCTGGTATAGCCTCTGCTCCCGATCCCAGTCCACGTAGACCCCTTCGCTGCGGGACCACGCCTCCACGTGATGGTTGCTGGTGCTCATGTCGTCCAGGAATTCTCGATGATCCAATGCTGCCAGCGGCCCGGGTCGAAGGGGACCTGGTCTTTGCATTTGCCTTTGCCCTGCTCCTTGCACATGTGCCTGCACCACGACTGCCAGGCTGCGTTGAAGTGGTATCCCCCTTCCGCTTGCAGCCTCTTCAGGTGTGTGACTGCTGTCTGGTGCGGGAGGCGCTGCCAGCCAACGCGGAAGGTTGCCCGCGTCCGGCTGGTGTCGGTATGGCGGCGGTCGTCCCTGTGGTAAGAGTTGCGCGATTCTGGCTGGCGCCAGGGTGTGCTCCCTGAGCCCCTCCTAGTGTCGCGGTTCTGGTCCCAGTAGCGTTCCCTGGTTCTGTCCCAGTCCCTGGCGTCGTGTTTGCGCCACGGGGCCCCCGCTGCGCCCTGGTTGCGGTCGCGGTCGCGGTCGCGATCGTGCTCTCCTGTGCGGGTCCGGTCGGCCTCTCTGGACTCGTGCCTCACCGCCGTCGCGTGCGACTCCCAGGCGACTGGCTCCCGCACCCTGCTGCGCAAGCGCTCGAGCTGGTGTGCAGGGAGGGGGTTGAGTGCAGGTCGTGGGTCCTCTGGGCCTTTGGACCGGCTCCGCGTGTGCAGTTTCCGGTCGTCTGCCGCGGCCTCTGGACGCACGATCGGCTCCGCGGGTACGTTGGTGGCCCTCTGGTCGGTACTGCATGAGTCGTGCTCGGGACTGCTGCGCCGCTCGTTCCGAGGACTCGTCTTGGCTGGGTGTTCTTCGATTGTGTCCGAGTCTGAGGATGAGGAGACCGGGTGGACTGCGCTTAGGGCCTCAGCGAGGCGCAGCGTCTGCTCTTGCGCCTTTTCGTCATTGGTCCAGTCGGGGTCCTCCTCCTTAGGGGGCATGAGGGGTGCAGGTTCGATGGTGGGATCCTGCGCGTCTGCCTGCGGCGGGTAGGGCTCCAGCTCGGGTCCGGTCTGCATTCCCCCTGAGGACGTCGCGTTACCTCCCCCGGTGTCGACGCCGAACATGGGACTGTCGCGGAGTGCTGGTGCCGGCGTTCCGTGCACCTTGCTGTGGGTATTGTCCAGAAAGGTTGCTGCCCGGAGCGCTGCGTCTCCGCGGAGGACGTTTACGCGTAGCGTCCTGTCACCAATGCCCATACTTCCAGCCACTCGCTGCCGATCTGGACGAACTGAGTCCGCCCGTCCTGTTCGCGGGCCAAGACACTGAGGACGGGTCCGAAAACCGCTCCATCCAGGGGCTGTGTCGATAGGGGCTCGGTGCAGTCCGCAGTGCTGAACCACCTGGCGCGGGGGAGGGTATCATTCCTGATGACCACGTAGTCGCCGCACTGGATGCCCGGGTTGTCCGATGCAGGCGGGCACAGGGAGCCTGTGATGGGCGTGTCCGGGACTCGCCCTTGCTGCCTTTCACGGCTGCCGTGTTCCGCACACCTTCCGGGGGGTTCAGGTGTCGCGCCGACGCCTGGTGGCGCCCCGACGGGCTTGGTAGCTGTAGGTCTTGCGGCAGGCTGGGCGGGGGTCGGCTCGTCGCCACGCGGAGTAGGCGGGAGTGAATGGGGAAGGGGTGAATCGCCACCGTGAGTGGGCGGGATGGGTGTCGGGCAGGGTGTCGCGCGCCTTTCTTTGGTGGGTCTTGTTGAATGGGCCGGGCTGGGTGTCTGTTCGGGGCGCGCGCCCGCTCGGGGGGTGGTGTGCTGCTGGGCCCCGCTGGCGGTCGCGCTCCCTGTGAGTGGCTGGGCGGAAACCGCGGCGTCGGGATCCCGGGCGAGGGGTGGCGTCCCAGGCGGCCGCGCGTCGCAGCACCTCCTCTTGGTTAGGGCGTGCTGCGTCTTCTGACGATGAGGCGGGGGTGCCCGGTAGTGCGGGGAGAGGTCTGGCTCCTGCTCTCGGGTATACGTCGGGGCCGTATATGTCGAGTACCCGGCTCACTGCTGACGGGGCCATGTCCCATTGGTGGATCAGGCATTCTTTGCAGTACCAGCCCGCATGCCACCGCTTGGCCAGGAACATCTCCCTCATCAGCTGTACGGGTGGGAGCCCGTGGACCAGGTTGAAGCCGTCGCGGAGTCCTTCTGGGTCCGCTGCGTGCCTATACATGCCAGGGTGGGCCGGCCCTGGTCCCCACCAGTGTCCCTCTGTGCCAGAGGGGCAGCCGTCACATCGCCAGACATCTAGTTAAACACAGCGGGCAACCAGGATGGACAGAGAGATCTTTGGGAGCCAGAAGGTGGCCCTGGAAGGCCTCTTCGGGCCATCCATGGGGCTCGCAGGGGGGCGAGGGGGGGAGGGGGAGGGGAAGGACTCTTGGTGCCCTCGTGGGACGCTCTTGGGCGCTTTCGGGGCCGTCTTGGGCCCATCTTGGGGCCCTCTGGGAGCTCTCTTGGAGACCGTTTGGGGCCCGCTTGGGAGCCGCGGAGGGCCTCTTGGGCCATTTTGTAGGGCGTCGATCGAAGAAGGGTGGGGATCTCAATGTCGCCTCTTGGGGCCATCTTGACTCTAAAGCGAGCTGGGGGAGTAAGGGATGGAAGCGAGCGTGCGCCCGCGGCCGCGTTGGCTCAAAGCGGCCGGCCGCCCTAGATTTGACGGCGCCTCATCGCGAGGCACACAATCGCTATCGAGACCAGCAGGATCTTCCTATTGCTTGAAATGGCATCACCTCTCCTACTGGGACTACCGTTACTACGATACAACAGAAGTGGAGCTTGGCTTCGCCTGAGGCGAAGCTGTTGGCTGGGTCTTTCGGCCCCCTTCAAACTTGGTAGCGGAGCTGGCCCATGGTGGTCAGCTCTAGCTCTATTCCTCACCATCCACGGCACTATCTGGTGGACTACAGATATGGTGGAACATCAGGGTGCAGTGGCATTGCGCGGAGGAATGTACATAGTTACGCAGTACCGCAAGGAAACTTGCAGTGACATCTCTGCTCCCGCGGAGGTCTTTTACTCATATCCTACATCCCTGCGCTATTACACTCCTGAAGTCCACCCGCCTACTCCAATTTGACGTTTCTTCGAAGACATAATGCATGGAAACATGCGATACGATATACTCTCCGACCCCGCGCAGACTTACGACGACAAAACACAAGTCTCCAACGACTAAGTCCGACTACGACATACGAGGCCATTGGATTGGGGTTACTATCTTTGGGTTCATATGGGTCGCTCTTGGATGTGCGGTTGGACATATGCGGGGCGGAGACGACACTAGAACGACTGGCCCCCACTGGGGCCCTGCCGGTCAAGTACCATTTCGCGAGTTCGTCCGCGAGGTACACGCGTGGATCAAAGTGACCACAGGCTACATGACGCCCTCCCAGCAAGCCGCCGCACTGCAGCGCGGTTTTGGAGGACTTGCACGGACCAGAGCCATGAGAGTTCCCCCAGCAGTCATCAATTTGGGCGTCAAGTTAGGCGGTCGCCACACTGACGGCGTTACCTACATTATGTTCTTCTTCAGTACGAAGTTCGAGAACTTAGAAGAGGAACGCCAACTCAACTCTGGCGCGGCTCTCATTGACTTTCGGGTCCATGCGGGAGAACGAATCGACCAGACGTCAGCACGGTTCGAGATAGCCCGCTACGAAACCGAAGCCGCCGGTTTCAACGTCCCCAACTTACAGATATTAGCAGTAATACTATTCAGAGCAATGGGAGTGGGGACGTCGCGGACACGGCAACTCCTGCAGCCTCTGAACCGCCGCGTGCCGAGGGACCAAGCACAATTCGACGCTCTACTCGAACGTATGAGGTCATATACTCACATAGCTGAGAGGACCCCTGGCAATATTGGTGGTATCTTTAGTCACGGTCACCGAACCGAGACTTTCCACGCAGAGGCCAACGCAGGGTAACCTGCTAGCAGCATCTGGAACGACGACATTCTGCCAACTGAGACCAATACACTGTTGGCTCAGAATGGCGGAGCGGCCTCGGGGTCGCAAGACTCCTGGGCCAGACCAAGGGGGCCGCCCGACGCGGTCTCCCCGATGCAGACCATGACCCTAATAGGCTCTGCGGGGCAACCCGCCGAGTCCGACTTCGACTCCGGTACCGATGCCGATGCGTCTTCCGATGATGAAGCTACCGCTTTGGATTTCTCTGGTATGCCTACATACCGTACCGAAGAGCAGCAAGCTCAATGGTTATTTGGGGGCTATCAAAAACACAAGCGTCGTTGGCGGAGGTTCATGAAGAAACCAGTCAGAGGGGTGAGACGTATGGTTCGGCGGACACTTAAAGGACAAGGCAAAGGTCGAAGTAAAGGCAACGGTAAGCGTCGGCGATTACATGGTAGAGCCACACTAGCATTCCTAGCGTCTCTCACTGGGCCCCAGCATGAAGAAATGTTTTTTAGGTGCTGGCAGAAACCGTAGGCAGACATCAGGTAGAGGTAAAGGACGACGAGGGGGCCCAAAGGATGCCGATGGTAAAACCATGGAGTGCGACATATGTCACAGTACGCATCATTTTCGACGCGAATGCCCCTAAGGCGATGGAAGAGGCAGGGGCCCGTCAATGCATCTGGCTCAAACGGACTCTGACATGCAGCATGTTGATTGGGAGTCACTTCTGACTGACCCTGCCGGCGGCTCAGCCACAGTTATTCATTTCATGGCCGCCAGGCATCTGAATGCCAGCATGGCCCTCGAGAGTGAGGCAGACGAACTGTTCGAGGAGTTGTTCGCTGGCCACGGCGACGTCGACCTGGCTGAGTGGCTGGGTGTACCCATCGCGGGGCAACCTGCAGATATTTAGTTTGTGGAGAACTTCCACGTGCCCGTCGAAGGTGATTTTGGCATGGCGCGGGCGCCCGCGGATTCAGATATTACCATTCCTGCAACAGATGAAGAAGCACATGCAATGCTTTATCCTCGGGCGATTGGAAATCCGACAGACACAGAATCGATCGACGATGATCCATCGCGGGGAAACCCGCGAGATGTTCGTGCTCTATCTGAGCGCATTCAATATGAGCTTGGGCAAAATGAAGAAATTCAGTATACTTCTGTTGCGTCAGATCGGTCCGCTAGCAGTCCGAGGCAAACGCCAAGCCGCCTACTCTTCTGAAGGAAGAAGAAATATCATGACGATCCAGGTCTTTCACCAATGGGCGACGAGGACAAACCGGGAGATGATGACCGCATTGTACGTCGCGGTCGAGCTCCCAGTCCCTCCCCAGATCGGTCGCGAGCCCGTTCCAGCGGTGCTCGTTCGAGCGGTGTTCAGCGCCCTCGCCCTCCTGAGGCGGGGGCCTCAAATGGCCCGCCAGGGCAGGCGACGAGAGCGCACGCCCGCCCAAGGAAGGCACGTCTGCGGGGAAACCCGCGTCAAGATGACCAGCATCGAGGAGAAGGATATCCAGAAGGTGCAGTACAGCGTTAACAAGGCTGGAATGCACTTGGATTGGCCCATCAGCACATGCCTGCAGATCAGATGGAATACTGGTTGAACAGAGGTTGGAACGAACATCAAGTTCGACACTGGTGTTCTCTTCGTCAGGGAAGACGAGATGATGATGGCAATATCATTTGCTCCAAGAAGGGAAAGACCAGATCGCAGGACAAGCTGGTCGCGCGTGATCTCAAAAGGGCCATCATCGAGGATCGAAAGCTCTACAGAGGCGTTTGTTGCATACGCCCCAGCTATGCTGATCGCAGGCTGGGCTGCCCCATGAGACGCCCATCGCGGAGCCCTAGCTTCAAAAGAACACCAGGGTTTGGTCTCATGGAGATGGTCGGGTTCGCTGCACTGACCCCAACAAAACGCCATCTCATGAGCGGCTGACGGAAAGGGACTACGATCCAGCCACTCGTGCAGAGATAGCTCAGGCAGAGGCCACTTGGCAGAACTTGACGCCTACTCACTATCTGGCGCAGTACAATCGCGAGTGGCGCGCAGGGAAGCCGGCCGATCCTAAATCAGAAGAAGAAAGCCAACAAGAAGCTGATGAAGATGAAGATGCTGAAATGGCTGAAGAAGTTGGTCCTACGGAAGCTGCCCTTGACGCCGGTGAGTCAAGTGATTCGGGCTTCACGGACATTACGTGTGAAACGGCTACTCCGATCAACCCCGATTGCGTTGTCACCAGAGACATGGAGCTCTCTCCTGGCAGGCGGATTGCGATTGCTTACCATGCTCAAGGTGCGCGCTGGATCACTACGCACGTAGCCGAAAGGCGCGACGCAGAGAAGTACATACTTGCAGGGAAAAAGAACACACGTATTAAGGATATTGCCCTCAGGAGGCCAGGTGGTGACGATCTGAATCCCGACTGAGGTCCCATAGAGCGTCACTGGCGGCATGCGCCAGGGGCGCCGGCAGGATCTACGGCAAAGGCAGCGCCCAAGCCGAAGCCAGAACCAATCGATCTTCCCTCGTCTTCTGATTCTGATTCTGATTATGTTTCTGATTCTGATTCTGATTCATTAAGTCAATCTCTTGGCCCTGATGATCCTAGGCCCAAGAAGATGAAGAAGCGGAAGAGTCCAGATGATCCTAATCCTGAGGGCAGCAAGAGATATGCGGGGCAACCTGCTGAGCGACGCGCTGATCGACGACGACCTGGGGGACCAGCAGTGGCCGCCGCAGCAGCCAGATTCCAGGGCACCAGTGCGCCTACTCCAAAAGAGCCTGCGCCGCGTCGTGGCCCTACACCGGGTCGGACGCACAGGACAGGATGGGTGCCTAATTTGGAAGGAAGAACAAGGGAGGCCTCTTCCACGAAGCCCACTGAGAAGCTCCTCGCTACAACACCAAAGGTGCCAGGAGCAGTGCCCAGGGACAAGGCTGCCGAGCCCTGCAACACCAGGGAGAAGAAGCGCCAGGACTTCGATATCAGTGCCCCGCAAGGAACTCCAAGGACGCCTAGAGGGTCTGTTGGTGCTACCGCATCGGCGGCGAGAGCAGCAGCGTCTGCAGCGCCAGCGCCAAAGGCTGCCCCGCGTTCTGCGGGGCAACCTGCTCGGAGTTCTGCGGGGCAACCTGCTCGCAGCCCAGCTGGGCAACCTGCCCCTGCGCTGGGGGTGGCACTGGAATGTGAAGAATATTGGGACAGGCTGCGCACTGGCAACCGCGCGAAGATCAATCCAGCGTATCATCCGCGGAACGATGATGGATCTGATCGATGCATGGTGGTGCAATATATCATCGTGGACACTGCTGTCCATCCTGATGAAGGCGCACGCATGCGCCAAGTAGTGCGCAACATCCTGCGGAAGCGCCCTGCACTCACGTTGGATTCAGAAAAGGGAGATTTGGAGAACATCCTCAGGTCGGACAAGGTTCGCAGGCCGGGGTTCAAATGCGAAGACCAACGTCAGGTGTCTGAGTGGCTGACAATAGCGCCCCGCCACAAACCATTCCACAATGGTCGCTTGTCAGACAGATTCATTCGAGAGGTTACGACGTATAAACGACGGCTGGGCAGACTTATCGCAGCTACTCCATGCGTGGCCCGCAGAGGATGCGAAAGGCATCACCCCAAACACTTGGACACGATACGCAACCTGCTCAAGGACCATCACTGGGCGTGCCAGGCCTACGCTGTCTTGGAGCTCATCGGCATGATAGATGAGTCCGGAATGGGAAATAACAGGCTGCAGATCAAGAAGATGAGGTATTCCGATATGGATTACGACACTTCATCCGCCCGACCAACGGGCACAGCAGCCCTGGTATCTAGTGCCCTGAATCCTTATATCTGAGGATCAGTGACCTATCAGCACCGCGGTATTTCATTCATGGAACTCAATGGGGGAATATACCGAGTATTCTCAGCATTGGTTTATCTTGCCGCGCCGACGACACCAGTAAGAAGAGGGGCAGACAGTTCGTGCGCAGATGCCAATACTTTCCAGGTGACAACATAATCCAGTCTGGTTTACGCAAGGATTCCGAGGTCCTGATCATGACCTGCTTGAAGAATTTGGTTCGGGACAATATTCCAGTATGGCGCTCGGCGAACGACATTGTCATGACAGCAGGCCGTACTGGCAGGATCCCTCCCACTCACATCGTCCAGTTGATCGGGATCTTGCCCAGCCGCATTTGTCAGTACAATCGCGTGGGAGAGATAGGGATAAATCCCCTTATTTGCGGGACGAAAATCAGCCGTACCCTAATATTGGAAGTGATGATATGTACGAGAATCGCATTGATGCGTCATATTTGAAGAATTTGTTTCCAGATGCCCCTTACAACTTGAGGTGTCCCGATCCACCTCCGATTGTATTCTCACACGTGCTCATGATGGTCGCGTACTATGCGGGGGCACCTGAAGGGGGATCTGATGGATCATGGATACAGGCTCAGAGCGCTGATGTGACAGGTATTACGCCAATTGGCATTACGCCCACCGATGCGTTGTGCGCCAACGATCCGCGGCGTGTTCCGGTTCAACAGCTGCCAGTACCTACAGGGCAACCTGCTTCATTCGCTCGTATGAGCAGAGCGACTACACCATTTGGTACTCCACAAAGTGTTGGGAGCAACGACGGTCTGCAGGCGAGGCTCCAAAGTATTCGGATGGATCCGCAGCTACCAGGCTCTACAGGCGACATCGCCAGCTGCATCGCCACGTCCAAATGCGGGGCAAGCTGTTATTCCGCACCAAGGCGCCATACAGAGAAGTTCAGTTGGTCAGCAAGAGTGGATGTACCGGCAGATGCGCGAGGCCGCTCAGAGCATGCGGAGGGATGGCATCGACCTCCCTAATGCCAACTGGACGCCGCCGTGGGAGGATGTTCTGGATCCAAATCCTTCACCGGACAATCCCAATCGGTTCGGCTATGTGCCAGCATTCTTCAGTCATCCGACTTACGATCCAACGTCTGCTGATCGTCCAACAGCAGCGCCAATGGATCATCCCTTCTTTCCTGATTATCATGCACAGGTGAGTGGTACTTATCGGGTGGGCACACAGCCTGAAAATCCATGCGTTCGGGCGACGGCCGACGATTTCTACCAGTCGCAGTTGACACGTGGCTCAGGATATGCATCAGGTGTGCCAGGACAGATACCTCACTATGGTTATCTGGCTCCCCCCATGGATCAAGATGTGCAGCAACAGGCTCCAAGCCTAGTGCTACCGCCGACCGTGGGAGAGGTGCGCCCTGAATTCCTGGCCATACACGAGGCGCAGCAAGCCAATTTGGCTATGCAGGCCACGCGCCAGAGCCGACATCAGGATCGCCAGGCCAACAGAATGCTGAGCCGCGCAGGGCAGCCTGCTAACCACAATGCAGCAGGGACACCTGCGAGCAGTCCAGCCATGGCTGCATCAATGCAGCCACCGACGTTATCACCTATTCGATTCGAGGCTGGAGGACCCACCCTGGGGCGTCAGATGCGCATCAGGCCAGCGGCAACACCGCCCATCATCAGTGACGGCGATGTCAGGAAGTGTGCCATATGCCTGGACCTGTTCATGAATCACGACAAGATCTGGCGCCTCCAGTGCGGCCACATATTCCACGCTCGATGCTGGGATCGTGTGGTACACGCCCATGTGGATAGGCAGTTGGCTGGAGACACAGAAGGTTCCCTGAGCGAGGCCCCCTGTGCTATATGCAGGGGTGTTGGCCTCATTACTGCCGGGATCCACTACGCCCTTGCTGGAGATCAAGAATCACTCATTCGTTATGAGGACGTGCTCCAAAGGGCGAACGAGCTCAGGGATCTCCGTGAAGAGATCAACCGCGTTGCGGCCATGATGACCAACACCGCGGCCATATCGATGACGACTCCAGCGGGGCTACCTGCATCACTGGTCAACGCAGGGCTAGTAGCGGAGTCAGGCACACTTGCAGGGGCACCTGCTAGATCGTCTCCACCTTCGGAGCCAGTGGATGACACGTGGTTGAGGCGCATGGAAAGGGCTACTGACAGGAGCGCTCAATGGCTTCAGTCTTCGCACTCATATCTGCCATATGGGCGAGACCTTCGTCCACGCAGTCAGCGCAGAACTGAGAGCCCTGTAAGCATGCGCAGCGGCAACCGTGGGATATCTGAACGCGACATGCTGCGCGCGGTACTTCTGAGAAATACCGATGGTCAGACGAGCACGCGCGCGGAGGAGGGCACGTTTCTGAACTGACCCACTGCCTCCACATCACACCCATATATGTATGACGAATACCCTATAGCCTGGATCTTTGAACAGAATCCTATTACAGAAGAAGAGGCTCGTGGGTGTACGAATGTGTTCACATCTTTGTCAAGAAATGCTTGGGTGTTGGAACAGAGGCGCCGCAAAAGGTTTACTTGGTACGACAGTGCCCGAAGTTCTTGGAACATTTGGTGGACGCCATGAGCTAGCCTTGGCAGCTAACAGTGGAACTATGATCAATGGTATGTTGAATTTTAGTTTGGAGATTTGCAGTAATACCAATATCATTGGATTCAAGACGGCGCAGCACTTTGAGCAGGTATCACGCTCCTACGGACTCGCCATTAAAAGGCTGAACCTCACGAAGAGGCTTTACGCGTCAGGAGTGGGACATGGCGCCGCGATTTGCGACAAATCCCTGCACTGCAAGATCGCATGCAAAGAAAGGGGAGATGCCGCGGGGCAACCTGCTGCGCCGAGACTTGACACGCACTCAGCAACTATCTTGGGTCTGATGAGCATGTCCAACATGCGGACTATCCTGATCCTTGAGCAGGGGCGCGAGAAGATGACCATCACTGGATTGGAGATGTACAAGGTTATGCTCGGCAAGGGTGCCAGGGTATTCGACCTGATGAAGACGCCCTCCGGGCATCTGGCACTCAAAGCTGACGGATACGAGACGGCTTCTGATAATCAAGGGTCGATGTCCTTTACTACCACGGCCAATCCCCAGTGCGAAGAAGCTCCATTACTCGTCAAGGAAGCATCCGATCCAGAGCCAATCGCAGGGGCACCTGCTGTGCATGATGCCCACGCATACATGGTGTCACAAGATACGAAGGGCATCAGTTTCTCTATTCATGAGGAGACGCTCGCTTTCACGATCCAGTCTTTGGTGAATAACACCTTGCGGACATGGCATCGTGGAAATATGTCCTTTGGGACGACCCCTGCCTCGGCCGACAAGGACTTCGCCCTCCGCAATTTGCAGGCGAAGATATATCAGGCCATCTACGAGGAGGGCACGAAGTGGGCGCCTCCTGATGCACAGGCAGGGTCACCTGCGGAAGTGGATGATACTGCTGAGAAGTTTGATATTTTTTACTTCAAGCAGCGATTCTGCAGCGCAGCACGGCACTGGTATTTGGGCGCCCCCATCGCCAAACGAGTGGCGGGGGCAGGCGCGTGCCACGGCCACTCGCGCTTGCTCAGACAGGCCGAATACGCAGGTGCTGTCAGCAAACGCGGGGGGACCTGCATTCTTTTCCCAGGCGCCGGCTGTGCGTGCCAGGGACCGCGGCAAGCCCGGCTGCGCGGCTGCCACGAACAGCAGTGGACCCGGCTGTATGGCCGCTGCAGAAAAAGAAGGATTGTCGCATCATTATCACTCTCGTGCACTTGTCATTGAGGATATACGGACAGCTTGCGCTGAACTCCGAGCCCGTGGATACATGTGCGATCCTATTACACATACGGAGGTGATGACCTCTACTGGTACACAGTGTTTGGGTGCGCTACTCGCGGGTGACTACCAACTGTTGTGGGTTGCAACACCTGCTGACTGGCATGTGAGGCTCGCTGGCAAGAGGGCAGGGCCTCACTACCAGCGTATCCAAAATTTGTTGTCCAAGGCTCGGGCTCTACGCATGACTATTGTACTTGTGGGGCCACCATGATATTTCTTGAGACAAGGTCCCATACGAGATGTTATCGAAGACCTTAACGTACAAGTCATGCGCATGCGTTTCTGCCACTTCGGCCTCAAGTACGACCGCGCGAACAAGTTGCCCAGCTGATCATATCTGCAAGTGGCGACTACGCGCACGCGCATCCCTGCAAATTTATGGCGATGCGCATGCAATGTAGCAGGGGAGCCTGCAGAACCGACTGAGCATATTCTAGACTGGTATGGACAATGTGCTCAGAAGGCTGAATGGCGGAATCAGACACTAGCGATCATGACCGCCAGGTTGATTGATCCAATGGATAAACATGAAACACAAAGAAATCACACAAGTGCTGTACATCTGAGTATTCATACTCGTGTTGATAAAGGAGTTCGAACTTACGTTCGGTCTCCTAAGAATGGCCCTGGGTGGGGCCATGTTGCGAGACGGGTGACGATGAGCCTGGACGACAACACGATCATCCAGGACATCAAGACCCAGGACCACCCGACTGGGTACAGCTACAACGCACCATTACCCGATGGCATTACCAACATCCTTACTCGACTGTACTGGGAGCAGCCGGAACCGACTCTCTTGGGACATAGCAGCTCACGGCCACGCTCAAGGCGAGTGGCGATCATCGATGGCGATCGCCCCCCTCCCCCTTCGATTGAGCGCGGCAGCGTGCTTCCCTTTATTCCCGAACTTCCGCCACTTAGCTCACCAGAAACAGAACAACAGACAGCACTACCAGCAGATGCCAGAATTAAACAAAAAGAAAAGCATAAAGCAAACAAAAAAGCTGGCATCAAACCAAGCAAGATACCCAACATAGTCGAAGACGGCAACGACGACTGTGGGGGCGACCTCAAAGGACTCGGATGTAGCACGTACTACACCGACGTTCTTCTGGACTCCGACACGGATAGTGACGATGGAGAGGAGACCTTCATCACCCTACCTGCGGGGAAGCCTGCTGAATCTCATGCAGATGTACTCCCCATAATCCCCACCTTGTGTTACGGACGACGCAACAAGGTAGAGCTGTTAGAACTATGTGGGGGATTTGGAGGCATCTCCCAGCTAGCATTCAGCCGAGATCTGTCTTCAGGGGGAAACCTCGACACACGTACTTGTGTTGACCTTGGAAACAAGGAGGTCCAAGATGCAGTGATGCACTATTTCGACGTTTGTTTCGTCAAGGTTGTCGTGCTACAGCCCGGCTGCAGAACGACTGGCTTGCTTTCTTACTTCGCTGCGAAGGTCAACTACGGCACCTGGCATGAACATCATAAAGAGGATTTACCACGCATCAAGTTCTGTGGGAAGGTAGCTGTACGTCAAAATGATCTTCGACGATTCTACCTAGGAGAACAACCAAGTGGGACTTGGGTTGATCAGATGCCACCATGGACTACGTTGGTCAAAAGCAAGGGCACTTGCAAGGTGAACGTGGATCAATGTACTACTGGTCTACGTGATTCCCATGGGGTACTGATACGAAAACCGACTGAGATCATGGCCAACCATCGTCTATTATTTCTTCCTTTTGAACGAAAGCGATGTAGTGGCCATCGTCCACATGCGACGGTATGTAATAAGGAACTGTCCATGGCTGCGCAATATGCACCGAAGATGCAGTCGCTCTGTGTTGAATCTGGTCAGATCGCACACGATCTCTTCCAGGCAACTCGTGTCCCTTTCTATGGCTGCCCATATTCGCCCACCGTGATGGCCACCAACGCAAGGGGATACGATTTGGACGACCCGAGTCTTCCCCGACAACCCGATAGCTCGATTGCGAGACCACAGCCGGGAGGGCTTGGTTGTCCTGCCTGCGCGGATAACGTTAACACGCACTCTCCATCTCATGATAGAGATCCGAGACATTGCAGATGGTACGATAAGGGCGACTATCATCGGGAGTGTCCGAGCTGTAAGAAGAACTACGGGAAACACAAACCTGGACATGCACTAACACCTGGCAAATGCAAGTTTGCCAAGCCTTGGAAGCTTCCCGACAATCATGGACATATTCCGCCGGTTCCCGTCGAACCGGCAGCAGGACCTGCACCGCCAGATCTTGCTGAAGTAGCAGCACCACTGCCCGAGGTGCCAGCAGCACCAGCACCTACGCGACTGAGGGCGCCGAGACCTGGCTTGAGAGCTTGACCCACTGCGGGCGCAAGCAGTCACGACATTACTGTTGGAAGACATGCTGCTGAGCCAATTGCAGGGCAAACTGCGTCGAGTGGAGCTGGTAGTTCGGATGGCCATCTCCGACTACCACAGGTTAGAGTCAGACGTGGTCGACAACAAGGTGGAGAAGCACCCCCACCACCACCAGCAGGGAACCTTGCTGCACGACCACGACTACCAGACCGGTCACGGCTCGATGTACAAATCAGTCTACACAACTTGCGAAGTCTTGACCCCTAGCGTGGTCACGCGCGAGTTGCGAAAGCTGCACTTGCGCTGGTTCCATGCAAAGGGGTCTAAGATGATACTCATCTTAAGCACAATAGGTCTGGATAGTGTTAGACTCAACCTCATCAAAGGCGTCTGCGACACGTGCCGAGAATGCAGAGCTTGGGACAAACCTGGACACGCAGTTATGCCCTCTACTGCATTACCCGGTGAATTCAATGATGAAGTGGAATGTGATTTGATGTTCTGCAAGCAGGAACAGATATTTCACATTATCGATCGTTGTATGCGATATGCTACTGGGATGGAAATACCAGGCAAAACTATGACCACTATCCTGGATGCATATCATCAGTGCTGGATGCAGATTGGACCGGCTGAGGTATTTTACTTCGATGGAGAAGGTGCCCTTAATAATGGCACTGCGAAAGCAGTCCTCAAGGCAAAAGGCACTGAACTTAGAACGCGTGCGCGTGGACAGCACGCTACGACGACCGAGGCCAGAAATGGCATCCTACGTCATGGAGGCTGAACTCAATAGGTTAGACATACCTCCTGTGTCCATCAGACTACTGCACGAAACCTTGTTCGCCGCCAACGCATTTACCTTATATAATGAAGTGTGTCTCCATGCAACGCTTTGTTTGGACGGCAACCAGCAATGCTCCCTGACCTTCATGTTCTGGACCACGAGCAGCCGACAGAAACATCGTGTCATTCTGGTGAACAGACGATACGCATGGTACGTATTGAAGCGATCACACAGGCCACGGCAGTAGCTAAGACCAATTGTGCCCCACGCTCGCAGACGTCAATTACAGGTCAGCACTATTATGACGAAGGAGATTTGGTCGATTACCATCGCCCTCTGCGAAAGATGACTGGGGAGGCTGGAACGGCCCGTTCCCAGTCGTAAGGAATGACCCCGACAGGGGTCAGGTCATCATCCGAGTAGGCAATCGAGATGTTCAAGTACAATACGGCGATGCAAGACATTCGTTATATGTATTGAAGCACTCATAGCCCGAGAGACTGGCTCCGACAACGCTGCGCCACGCACAATGTTGACGTTCGTAGCCAGCCTGTCAGCGGGGAGACCTGCCCTGACATTTGGCTATGTGCGGACCAAGACAGGTACGCTTCAGATGACGACTGCAAGTCGTCTATCCCCAAAGGTGCACTTGGCCCTACAATATCTCATCCGAAACTTCTTTCGCATTGAGAACGCAGTTTCGGTTAGATCAGCCGAGAGTATCCACAAGCTACCTCTGGTTACTTATGCTGACAGCTGCACATTGGTCCATTACGACAACGATGTGGATCCATGATTTTACTACTATGAAGCAGAAGGTACTGCTCTGAATATACATGACATAATTGGACCAGCACGTTCACGAATCATCCAATGCCTGAAGTCCACTAAATCTCAGGCAGGCTTCGATCAGGGCATGTCAAAGTTTGAGGATTTGGCTGATGCGCCGACACCTGAAGGAGCCACAAAAGAGGCTCCAGAAGCCGAACCAGAACATGATGACGGACGGCTCTCTACGATCTGCGAGGAATCAGAAGCTGATCTTGAGTCACATGTTACGGAGGTGCGGTGCGCAGAATTGCAAGAGGACAGAGAACTGTTGGAGGCAGCTCCACTACAGGACCTCTTTACCGTACTCACACATATGGTTCCTGATCAGGGTGCGCTGATCACTGTAGATGATGAACAGCGGGGGCACCTGCCGAAGCGGGGACGCACTCGCGATCCCGATACCGAGGAGACGTACTACGCCCCCCTGTGCACCATGGTCGAAGACGACAGCTACGGACTCGACTCTGGCGAAAACGGTCGATACGTTGAATTGTGCTTTACGACAGAAATGTCAAAGGTAGTCTTGTCCGAGCAGCAACACATGCTATTAGATGCCGACCGGGTGACCGCTATGCGAGTATATTCTACCGCCGCTGCAAAGCGAGCTGCGGTCGTCATGGAAGACGACCTCCTCGCCAAAGCTGGCATCCAGGCGAATCCTGAGAAAATATCGAAGGCCCTTTTTACTGAGCTCAAGACATGGTTCGACAACAAATGCTGTAAGATGCAGGAAATAGCCAAAACGTCGAGCATCATGACTTCGAGGTACGTATACAAATAGAAATCCGCGAAGAACCAAAAGGGCGAGATGGAACGTACCATCCGACTTCGCTTGGTACTTCGAGGCTTCATGGGCCTTGAAGCTTTCGACGTAGAAGAATTTTCGGGAACTGCAAGAAGGTCGAGTCAGACGTTGCTCGCCAGCGTGGCAGCGTGCAAGAAGCAGTGGATCATTGCTTCCCTCGACATCAAGATGGCCTTCCTGAAGGGACTGACCTATCAGGAACTCGCTGAGGCAACTGGTGAAAAGGAACGCGAGGCGTGCTTTACTTTGCCGCCTGGATCGGCCACTGTGCTCCGTGCCCTTCCAAAATTTGAGAATTACGACCAAAGCACTGCCTGCAGTGATTGAAACCGGGCACAGGCACTAAGGACGCCCCACGGGCTTTCTCATTTAAGCCCAGGGGAACCACCAGAGGATTTGGCCTCCGACCCACGTCTTACGACGAGGGGTTCGAGACGAGCAATACTTTGCTCACGGCCAAGCATGTTGATGATATCAATATGGCGGGCACTGAGGACACCATTGACAAAAATGGCAAATGCGTTGAGAATGTTTTCGGTAAGTGTAAACTCACCGAGCACACGTATACTAACTGTGATGTGAGATACACTAAGGACGAGGACGGAAATGTTACCTTGGATCAATATGAATATATCAAACAGCTCTGTCCTATACAACATCTCGAACTAACCGGCGCTGACGCTGGCGCTCAAGCAACCAAGATGTTGGCAGACATGTTCGTCAGTCCCAGAGGTGCGCTGGCATGCGCACTGATCACCCAGGCGCGGTTAATGGTGCATGTTGTATCTCTACAGCGTGTCCAAGAACCGACCAACATTCAGGTGCGACGACTGAGCGCGATCACCAGAAAGTTACAGGCCTGCCCGAAAAAAGATCGTCTATCAGGCGATGAACCCCACGGGTGAGGTCGACTTACATAGCGACTCAGGCTACCGACGCTTGAGTGGAGAGGCCGACGACGACGCCAAAGGCGATGGTATTCGCGGGGCAATCTTGCTACGACGTGGAAACACGTCATTTGGTAAGCCTGTCGTTCACTTGATCGACGCGCACTACAAGTCTCACCGCTTGCAGGTCCGCTCGAGCTAGTCAGCAGAGACACTAGCAGCAGCCCGTCATGTGGAGGACTGTTATCCCACGATTGTGACTCTGCACGAGCTCCACGCAGGGCCGCTCGCGCCCACTCAGTTGAAAGATATACTCGAGTTGGGTGGCCTGAGCATCAAGGTCACTTTGGCCATTGATGCTGAGTCTGTTTTTAAGTCCTTGTCAAGCAAAGATTTGATCACTCCGACTGAGTGTACCCTTTTGGACACATCAGTTGGATACGTCAGATGATGGAGCGTGGAATCGTGCACAGTTTTCAGTGGTGCGATACCCGCGACATGACTGCGGATGGCTACGCCGAGGAGAGCATCGACAGAGATATACCCCTACAAGTCATGGGAGGTATACAGACCTTCGAACATGACCTGAAGAGACATACGACATATCGGGCCGGCCAGACATCAAGTTCTGACGCCGCCTGATGAGTATGTCATACATTCGTGAGGCAACTTGCTGGCGGGTCCACCTTATTTTGGGCCCGTCTCCTTTCCTGTCCTTGTGTGTGTTAGCTGCTGAATTGTGCTTGCTGTATAGGGGCGTCGGGCTCACGCTTCGTTTCCCTCTTCCCCCGACTAAAGCGAGCTGGGGGACGTAAGGAGTGGAAGCGAGCGTGCGCCCGCGGCCGCATTGGCTCAAAGCGGCCGGCCGCCTAGATTTGACTGTGCTTCACCGCGAGGCACACAATTGCTATCGAGACCAAAAGGATCTTCCTATTGCTTGAGATGGCATCACCTCTCCTATTGGGACTGTCGCTACTACGATACAACAGCTGGAGCTTGACTTCGCCTGAGGCGAAGCTGTTGGCTGGGTTTCCGGCCCCCTTCAAACTTCTTTGGCCTCTCTTGGGGCGCTCTGGAGGGCTTCTCGAGCCCCTTGTGGAATTTTCTTGGGCCATCTTGGGGCAATCTTGATGTCAAGCGCAACGGGAACGAAGAGCCGAGAAGGCAAGCATCATGGATTTTCCGTCGGCGCTTGTGGAATTTGAGCTTCTTGGGGGGGGGGGGTGAAAGGCCCCGAGAGCACTTGGAACCGTTTTGTGGCCCTCGTCGGGCCTCTTGGAGGTATGTCGGAAGCTGCCTGGAACCATCTTCGGCTATCTTGAGCCGTTGTGGAGATCATCTTGGAGCATCGGAGGCCCTCTTGGAGCCATCTTGGGCGAACAAGGACCCTTTGGCATATCGCACCCCTCCACCCCCCACCAAAAAATATGCAGGAAAGGAAGGAGGATACAACCCCCCGAAGGAAATCTGGCTTGTAAGAGGAAGGAAAGACATCGTTAGACCACCTTCGTCCACAGGGTTGGTGGAATTACGAGCGTTTTCCCCGAAAGGCAAGACGAGCAGGCTGTTTTGGGATGGCGACGGGCCCGGCGGAGGAGATGAGGGAGGGATGATGATTAGGAATGAGGGGGGAAGGAGGGGGAAGAGGGAAGGAGGAGGAGGAGGCGAACTATGATTGAAGGAGGATATGGAAGAGGATGAGGAAGGAGTACGGGGATGAAAAACACAACGGCGTGATCGCAGAGGACAATCCGGGAGGGTGGGAGGGTGGGAGGGCTGAAGAGGGGACGACGGATGAGGGTTTGGCACAGCGGCTCGTCGCAGGTGGCCCCGCTCCTCCTTCCCTGTCCACGGATGGGGGGCGCGCTTGTTCAAGCCTCCGCCTGAGAGCACCGCCTCCCGCCGCCCTGTCCTTCTCGGCCCCCCTGGTCCGGAGCAACCCCGCGGTCGTTCGCCACTCCTCCTGCCCGCGGGTCGGACACCCATCCCTCGGGTCGGAACCGGAGGAGCTGGGGTGCTTACCCCTTCCCGGGGGGGGGACCATCGGCTTCGACCCCCCCCTCTCGAGGTATCCTCGACACGATGGGTTCTTCCAGGAGCGTCAGGAACACAGCTTCCCTAGCTGCCAAGGCTGGAGCGAACATGCACCCTTATATGGCGCCGAGTCTGTAGCAATGTCTGTGTTTCCGTGTTGTTGTCTCATTGGTTGTCGCCACCCTTGCCGCTCACCTTTGGACCTCTGGCCCAGGTGCAACCTGAACGGGGTTTCTTGGGCTCGCCCCGCTTCCGCAGGGCCTCCTTGGGACCAGGGGCCTGGGCGCTCCTGGACCTGGGTTGGCAAGTTCTAGCAGTGTAGCGAGTGCCTCGAGAGCTCTGGTGGACAAGGTGGGCAAGTCCTGGTCCTCCCACAGTGGTTGCAGGCGTGAAGTCTGGTCCATACTCTGCAAGGGGTTCCATCTTAAGCGTTCGAGGGTCACGGTAGATCTGGACGGCACAGGCGTGTTATAATCGAATCAGATTTTCGATGCAGCAGTCCGTTTTTGGCGGGATTTTGGTATTGGATGTCAAGATCAAGTCCTCCGCTTCCCCGGGCCCTCAGCATCTTCCTCGGGAGGACACCGTTGCCCCTCAGAGCACCATCGTCGACCTGGAGAAGCGGCTCGACAACGTGAAGCACGACTTCGCACAGCAGCTGGAAAAGATCGGTGGGAAGGAGACAGAGAAGTCTCCAGCTCAGACCTGCCACTCGAACTTTTCACGTCGAGCCGAATTTGTTCTCCACTATTGCCCTCCTCCATCCCATCCCCGTTGTTGTTGTTCGAAAGTTGTGGGCAGGAATCGGAGGAATCAATGAGGAATGCGCACGGGGACTGGATGAGGCAGGACTCATGAGGACAATGAGGAACATTGGGTTATGATGAGAAGGATGATGATCAAGGTTCTTTTGGGGAGAGCCGAAAATTACCAAGGCCCGCAATTGCGGATAAGAGTGAGGGGGCGGGCGCGGGCGACACGGGCGTCGTCGAGCCGGCGGTGGTTTGTTCAGTGAACGTGATTTGGGTCGCGGGTGGGTCGCGGGTTCTCCACCTCCACCTGGAAGGAATGCAAAAGCAGCCCGCCGCAGGCGCTGAAAAATTTGGTTTGTACACTGAACGTGGTTTGGGTCGCGGGTGGGCCGCGGGTTCTCCACCGGGAACGAATGCAAAAGATGCCCGCCGCAGGCGCCGAAAAATTTGGTTTGTACACTGAACGTGGTCGCGAGTGGGCCGCGGGCTCTCCACCTGAAACGAATGCAAAAGATGCCCGCCGCAGGCGCCGAAAAATGTGGTTTGTACCCTGAACGTTGTTTGGGTCGCGGGTTGGTCGCGAGTTGGTCGCGGGGTGGGTGGTGGGCTCTCCACCTGGAAGGAATGCAACAAAAAGCCCGCCGCAGGCGCCGAAAATGGTGGTTTGTACCTTGAACGTGGTTTGGGTCGAAGGTGGGTCGCGGGGTGGGTCGCGGGGTGGGTCGCGGGGTGGGTCGTGGGTGGGTCGCGGATGGGTCGCGGGTGGGTCGCGGGTGGGTCGCGGGGTGGGTCGCGGGGTGGGTCGCGGGGTGGGTCGCGGGGTGGGTCGCGGGTGGGTCGCGGGTGGGCCGCGGGTGGGTCGCGGGGTGGGTCGCGGGGTGGGTCGCGGGTGGGTCGCGGGGCGGGTTGCGGGTGGGACGGCGACAACAAACAACAACAACAAACAACAAACAACAACAACAACAAACAACAAACAGCAACAACAACAACAACAACATCTAACAAACAACAAACAACAAACAACAAACAACAAACAACAACCAACAACCAACAACCAACAACCAACAAACAACAAACAACAAACAACAAACAACAACAACAACAACAACAACAACAACAACAACAACAACACCACCAACAACAACAACAACACCAACAACAACAACAACATCAACAACAACAATAATCCGCACCGTGGAATTCCACTTCAGCCACGCACCCAGGGACAGTGAATGACCGTTCGGCCCCCTCACTCTGATGATAAGGATGACGATCAGAATTACAGCCGATACCGATAGCAAGGATGAGCGATGTTTCAAGGATATCTTTGCATGACTGCATCTTCAGTACATTCTTGACCGCGTTCGATGGCCAGCCCCGCTAAAAGCTTCGGCATGGGCGTCCAAGGCCCTTGCATCCTGATCGGGCATCCTTACTTTCAGTTTTGACTGTAGGAGGTGTACGATAGGTGGAGGCGGAGGTGGAGGAGCATGAAAGGGGGGAAGCGCGGGGGGATGCGGAGGTGAGGTCAGACGCGAAGGCGGAGGAGAAGAACTATGAGATGAATTCGGAGTCCGGAAAAAATGGGTCCGAATGGGGTCCGAACAGACGGGATCCGCATGGGGTCCGGATATAGGGGTCCAAACAGATGAGGTTGGAGGATCGCGCCGCATCGGCGATGCATCGGCGATGCGGCGCGATCCTCAGACCCCATTTTTTCGGACCCCATCTAGGATGGCTCTAATGAGGCGGTGGGGGGAGGGCCGCTTTGGGTTCGGAAGGGGCTCGATGTTCCTTAGGAAATTCCGCGTTTGCTCCTATGGCCGTCCTCGAATACGCAGGCGCCTTAGGGGCCAAAAAGGGGGCTTCGATTTTCATCGATCTTTTATTGCAGCAGCCCGAGCATAAAAAGGTTGGGGGGGAGCATGGTGCCTGCTGGGAAATTCTGAAAGCTTTGTGGACGAGTTGTGGATGGCAGTCCGCTGCCCCACGCCCATAGAAAGGGCCAGGCGTCAAGTGCCACTGGGGTGCGACGCCGAGGCCATTGCTTTTGTACTGGGATGTCAGCCGTCGCAAGTCAGTTTCGCAAGAGGTCAGAGGAGGAACAGGTACCCATACTGCTACCCTCGCTCCGTTGTCATTTTTGGGGGCCTCCCATGAGGGCCTCGTCGCCACCGCTGCTGTTCCTTGAAATTTTTTGTCAGAGCGCACCTCAGGAGAGGTTCTGTGAGTAGCGGTACCGGCACCTGTTGGTTTTCCCATTTGGTGCGTCGCACATGCGATAGCGTCATGACGTGATGTGCTTTGTATGGCCTTCGCTTGACCTTTGGGCTGACCTCGTGGCGTGGCGTCGGAGGGGATACAGCGTAATAGCAGACCAGTATGGCCAACTGCACAATGGATGTGCAGGAGACGTGGCCAGCGGAGTTTGTGAGACCTTTTCCTAACAAGTCCATGATCGACTTCACCTCGGCCTTGCATTTCGACGGTGGCTCGAGTGGCAGGGCATGCGCTGCGTAGGCGTGCATCGTGAAAGTGACTGGGAAGGCCTTGCGGCCGGTGCCGCCGACCGTGTATGCTAGCAGGAGAGGCAGTTCAGCACCAGGGGCCAGCCAGAGTTCGACAGCCCCAGAGTCCGAAAACCGTGGGGAGATTCGGAAACATACAAGGAGAAGAGCTTCGCGAGGGGCGGTGGAGCGAAACTGGAGCAGGCATCCTCTAGTGTGGCGGCACTGGGTACGTCTTGAAATGGGTGCTCGTGCCAGCTGCGAAGCTGAGCCCCGGGGTTGCGGTCGGGAGTCTCGAGCCCCGGACCACAAGGTTCTCCCCCCGCGACGACGGCGACGACGGCGGCGATGACGACGACGCTCGCGAGCCCTCGTGGGGGCCCTTGTGGCCCTTGTTGGCTTATGCTGGGGGGACTTGTAAGTCGTGTAGAAGTATTATTGGGCCGACTTGGGGCCCTCTTGGGCTCTCTTTAGGCCGTCTGGAGCGCTTGCCGTCTTGGGGCGATCTAGGCGGCCTCCTTGGGCCGTCTTGGAGTGTCTGAGGCCTTGTGGGGTGAGGCCTTCTTGGGCCATCTTGGATCTCTTGGGCCATTTGGGAGCGGTCTGGGGACTTCTTGGGCCCTCTTGGAGCATGAGATGCTCGAGAGGCGAACACTCGAAACAAACATTGAAAACACGTTCCAAGGAAATTTAATATTAAAACCCTTTGGGGCTCTCTTGGGGGTGCTCTTGAGGCTGCGTTGTGGCGTCTTGACTAGCTCTGGGGTCTTCTTGGAGGGATCTGGGGCGCCTCTTGAAGCTTTCTGGTTGCCTCTCGGGGCAGTGGGCTTCGCATGTCGGTCGGTGTTTCCCCTCTTGCGGCTCTTTGGTGCTCTTTTGGGCCGTCTTGGTCGCAGAGGGGCGGAGGTCATAACTCCCGGGCCCCCCAGGACCCCTGTGGACTTCCCCCAGGACCCCTCCTGGACCCCCCCTGGGACCCGCCCAGGGAAAACCCTCGGGACCCCCATGGGACCCCCCTCCCCCCCCAGGCGGGGAAGGGATCAAGGGACAGGGGTTCCTTTCGACTTGAATGCAAAGTTGTTCGATGTCCGTCCGACTGGGTTACTTGAGGAGGAGGACCCGGAGAGTCGGGGACGGGGAGAGATACGACGGTGACAACGACGAGGACGCTCGCGACGGCGACGACGACGACAATTCAAACGGAACAGCGTCTCACACACGCCGACAAGGTCGTCGTGGGTCGCGAAAGTGAGGTCTGCAATCTGGAAAGCACACTCTGGCAATCGGGGTAATTAGAAGTCCAACGGCTCCTAGATCGGTTGGTCCTGTTCTACGGCAGCCTCGCTGGCAGAATGCTCGTCGCTCGTGCGCGTGTCGGTGGGTATGTGCGGTGTGTCATTGTCTTGGCTCGTGGCTAGTCTACGTATACCTCGAACGACGGTCCAAGTCGAAGCCTAAGGTGACCAGAAGGAGGGGGAAGGTGGGAGCCACTAGCTCGACAAAGCGGAGAGGCGGGTAGATTATAGGTGGGAGTGGGGGCGCCAGCAAATGGTCTTGGTCGCGATCAGTCTCAGGTTATGGAGGCGTCAACCGTCGAGTAAGGTTTCATCCAGTCGTTTGTTCGGGAAGGGGAGGGACCGAGGCGACGGGGTGGCAGTCGGTTGGCCAGAAGAGTCATTTTCAACTCCCTGCCCTCCTCCCTGTCCCCGTCGCCTCCTTCCCTGACTCGTCTTTCTCGTACTCCATGTCATTCTCCTCCCGACCCCTCCATTGCCCTCGACTTCGACGGCGGCAGCCAAGGCCCCTTATGTCGCACAGGTTGGCAGGTGTCCTCCTCCATGTCTGATGAGCAGTTTTGCGCAGTGCTCCTCAACTAACCCCAACCCCAGCTGGGCCCAAAACTGTCGCGTTACCTGCCAGCGTCTCGTTGAGCAGGGATTGGACGATAATTTCACCAGCATCAGGACAATCTTCTTCGCCCTACTCCCCAATCTGCCTCCCTCCTTTCCTTCCTGCCTGCAGGAAGGTCCCTGTCTACAGTTTTCTGCGTACCATAAAGGCAGTGCCTATAGGCGCTACGCGCGGGGCCTCTCTGGCTGCGAAGGACCGTAAGGCCTACCGCTATAGGTCGGAGTCGCTCGCAGAAGGGACAAGCGCCGCGTATACGCGGGAATCTACCCAATGAGTCACAGTCAATGGGTCCTCGCCCCTCCTCACACCGCCGAGGTTCGATCTCATCTTCGCCATCCTGACAGATCTCCAGTCGCGGCCTCGGGAAGCCCCGGTGGTTGAGGCTGGGACGCGGCAGCCGGCCACGGCGCGCTGACCGACGCGCCGGCCCAGCCCGGCAGCGACGAGGGCGTGGGCCTGCTCCAGCACTCCCGCTGGGTTGCCAGGAAAGCCGCGCGTCGCGCGTCGCGGCCGGGGCCGGAGAGGCGCCCCTCTCGTTGGCGGCGGCGCGAGGGCGCGAAGATGGCCGCGCGTCGCGCATCGCGGGGCGCGGCTGGCGACGTCAGGTGACCTGGCTGCTGCTGCCGCCTCTGCTGCTCCTGTGGGGAAGCAGTGGCCGTGCGCTCGGCGTCGGTCTCCGCCATTTGCCCCCTCCACGGCCTTGCTCGAGTTCCGGGCCCAGGGAGCTCTTCGTCATCCGTCGCCTGGAAGCGTGTTGTCCCGTTTGCCTTGTTCTCCCATGTCGTTCGGGAGGGACGCTATGATTGAAATGAACTCTAAGAGTTGCCCCAAAGTAGGACTTGCCATCGCTTACTTTCCTCAGCGTTCAACGGGTTACAAAGCAGGGAAAAGTTGAGGCTGGGGCGGTAGTGCCTGGGACAATTAGTGATGATGCAGGGGACGCATGCCACAGGTGTCTCCCCGTCTTCTTCCTCGCGCTCCCCACCCTCCCACCCTAGATGCGCAAGCCTGCGGCCAGACGGGCCTGGTTGGACGTGTCTGCGCCCATCGTGTCCGACCCACGAAGCGCGGGGGGCCAGCCTCGATTCGAACGAAGAGAGTCTCGAGCCCAAGGGGGCTTTTCCTTCATGCTGGGTTCGCTACTCCGTCCCCAGACCCACGACGTGTTGATTTGTTGCATGATACACGGGACAATCCCCAAGATGTTGTTTCGGATATGGGGCTGGGAGGCTACAGGGCTATAAGGCCATGGGGCTATAGGTCTATAAGGTTATAAGGCTATAGGGCTACAGGGGTATAGGATTATAGGGCTGTAGGGCTATTGGGCTATAGGGCTATAGGGCTATATTGCTATAGGGCTATAGAGCTATTGGGCCATAGGGCCATAGGGCTATAGGACTATAGGGCTATATGGCTATAGGGTTATAGGACTGTAGGGTTATAGGGCTATAGGGCTATGAGGCTATAAGGCTATAGAGCTTTAGGGCTATCGGGCCATTGGGCTATAGGGCTATAGAGTTATTCGTGCTATAGGGCTGTAAGGTTATAGGGCTATAGGGCTACAGGATTATCGGGCTATAGGGCTATATGGATGTAGGGCTATAGGGTTATAGGGCTACCGGGCACCCGGGCACCCGGGCAACTGGGCACCTGGGCACCCAGGCACCCGGGCACCAGGGCACCCGGGACGAAGGGTACCCGCGGGCACCCGGGCACCCAGGCACCCAGGCACCCGCCCCGGCCACCGAAATCGGCGGCCCAGCTCACCCAACCATATGAATCCGCCAGGACCCCTACAGAGGCAAGCTCTGATTGGGGAATATCGTCGACCCCCAAAGGTCTCGACCCATTCCCCAGGACCAGCCTTTCTTCACGAGTCGTTTTTTGACAGTCCCAGGGCACTGCAAGGGCCGCAAGAGACCGAACATGAAGAAAGGACACCTCCTCGTTCTTCCTTCCTTCAGCGGCCGCCCTCTGCTGTTCCCCCCCCCCCTCTTGCATGCGGGACAAGTCGCAACTCCGCAGCCCGGAATTGCTCGACGCGCGAGCGGATTGCCTCTGCCGCGCCGCGACGGGAAACAAGCTAATGTGGGGACTCGAAGGAGTCATGGTACAGGTCTCCTCCCTCGGAGGGATGAGGCAAGCAGCTGCACCTCCTCCAACGCAATTTCCAATCGCGCGTCTGCGCAGTCTGGAGGGGCACCGGGCTCGGGAACTGAACGCTGGTCGCATTTTTTCACGGGCACCTCCACAACTCTGGCTGTTCGCTGTCGGTCGGATTACTGTTGACGTGCGGGTGGTCTCGCGAAAATCGTTATGTGACGATATGCGTCGTCACCCGTCTATCTCGGTTTTTATGGTGCCCATCAAGTCCACCCCCCCCAAGACGCCCCCAAGTCCCTCCTCTTCCCACCTCGCCCTACATATCTCCCGAGCCCCGCGAGGCTTAAACACTAAAGCTTCGCTCCGGGCCCCGCGCGCGAGCGGGCGACCCCGCTCGGCGGCACGCGTGCCTGCTACGCGTTGACCGCCGCGAGTTTCCCGGAGCGACCCAGATGTGCGGACATTCGCGCGCAAGTTGCTCGCGTAAGGTCCCGCGTAAGCGCGCTCTTTCCAACGCGGCGTGCCACGCTGGTGGCCAGCGCAAGCCACCGCGCCAGGTTGCTGTGGCATCTCCCGTATGATCGACCTCTTTTCGTCGCTCACCGGTCAGATCGGGCAAAGCGCGCTGATGGTGAAAAGCATGGTTCAGAAGGGGAAAAAACACATTGACACAATTAATCGTCGATTCCCCAGAAGATATGGGAAAGTATGGGAAATGGGAGGGAAGACAAAAAACCAGAAAATATAGGAAAATATACGGAATCCTGTTATTTGTGTGTATTTGTTTGTGTGTCCCAGGGCCCCTTGAATGGTGCGAGTGAGCGATAACAAGAACGCAGAGCATTGGGACAGGATCTGTCCGCCCCTCTCCTGCCGTCTCCTGGCGGCAGCAATACCTGGCGGCCATGGCGGCAGCAATACTTGGCGGCCATGGCGGCAGCAATACCCGTCATACAATCCAAGGATTGTTGCTGATAGATCGTTTTTGGTATGTATCATTGTATGGCAGTCGCACTACGGTTTTCGCACGCCGCTGCCAATTCCTAACCGGTCCTGACACGCCCATGCGGGGCGAAATTCTGACACGCGCCCTGATCGTGTTCGCGGCCTTGCGAGCGCCATGCCGGCCAGATGCACCAGAGAAGGCTCGGGGCGGATGAAGGGGGGATCGGGAAAAGGTGGGGGGTCGAAATCTGCTGCGTGTAGCTGCTTTCGTTCTTGCCGCAGGGCGCCTTGCTGGATACTTGGGCGCTTCCAGCGCCAGGAGGCGCAGGGAAAATTCAGCTACATGAGTTGATTCATTAACTCCTCCTTGCCTAACCCCCCTCCCCTCCGTCATCACCCAGGGCAAGGACGATGTACCCCCCCTGGTTGTGATGTGAAAGTGTCGCCGTTGGTGTTTTGTCTCACTCGGTGTCCCGGTGTTGTCGTCGTTGTCGTTTTTTCCTGGCAATTTGCTGGTTGTTCCTCACGTTTGCCTTTTGCATGACCTTGCCAGCTGCGGCGCCTGGGGAACGCTTGCGCGCGCGCTTGCGAGCGCGCGACTGCCTTCCATCCGATCCGAGAGGCACCGTGGTGCAATTCTTCCGCAGAGCCGCCGCCCTCACTGCCGAGTGCCCTCTGCCGTGGGCCAGTTGGCGCGCTCCCTGGCCTCGCTGAGCCCGAGAGGGCGGGACAACTCGGGGGCTGACGGGCAGCATTTCTGGACCTTAGATGATCTCGGAAACGCTGGGGGCGTTTCTTCCCGTTCGTGAGATCGACGTTTTCTGTCCGTGCAGGGCGCCGTTTTCAATGCGTTCTGACCGTTTTCATTATGATTTCAGGTATCGCGATGCTGCCTGCTTGACGTCCACATTTTGGGGCGTCGTGTTTAAAAACGTCGTGGTCGAGTCAAACGGGGGAAAGGGACAACAGAACAAAACAATTATTCAGTAAGTTCTGGATGCCCAGGACCTACTACCCCCGACATAATCAGCCTCAACAATGTGTTACGCAGTGTCTTTGTCGATATGATGTCCTGGGCTTGGGTGGCATTGCGCGCAGGGTACCTGTCTGCGACGCCTCCCCAATGTCGGTCAACGTGGGACTTCCGAGTTGCGCCCTCCCAGACCGTGTGCACTTTTGAGGTTCATTTTGCCGAGGGATGTAGGATGATGATCATGATTAGCATGAGGAGGAGGAGGAAGAGGAGGAGGAGAAGAAGGAGGAGGATGAGGAGGAGGCAGGGGGGACCTCGCGGGCGGCAAAGCTGTCCACAACCACGGGCTCGCGGTCCGGACTTCTCGGCCGCGGCCCCACGGAGAAGGGGCCGCTGTGCACGAATGCCCCTGGCGGACCGTATTCATGGGATCACGTGCCCATAGGATCGCGCCTCGGAGTCCAGACCGCGAGGGCATGGACATGGATACCTCTGCCGTTCGCGAAGAGCAGGGACCTTGGAGGAAAAGCAGGAAGAGGAGGAGGCAGGGAGGCGAGAGCGGGAGCCAGAGGAGGGGGAGACGAGGATGGTCAGTGGCCGGCAATTCGGGGCCCTTTATGACGGGCCTGGCCAGACGCTGACATGGGCCCTTCGATTCCAGGGCATTCCAGGGGCCCTCCGCCTCAGCCCTCAGGTGGCTCTCAGCGTGCCAGACCCACTGGCGGAATTCCTGGGCGCTCGATGCCTCATCGTCCTCTTCATCCTTCCGCGGGGCTGAGTCCATCCCAGAGACCTCACTCGAGATGTCGGAGTGACCTGGCACTCGGCTTTCCGATCAGCATTGCAGATTTATGTATGTGCCTGCCCTGGGCACTTTCTGTCATCCACATTGTTGTTCTCCTTCCTTCTCCCTGCTACACCTCCTCTTGCTTCTCGTCACCGCATCCCATCCCGCACCTCCTCACCATCTTGCTCGGTCTGCTACTTCTCTTCATCCCCTACGGTATGTAGTGCCCAGACGTTTGAACGGGGTTCTATGACGCGCGAAGTGTGGTCGGTACAGTTGATGTCCGGCCGCCTCGTCTATCCAGCGTCCTTCTCCAGTCTCGGCCCCATTAGCCCCGTTCCTCTTCGTCTTCCTCTGCATACCTGGGCCACCTCCCTGCTTTCCTCTTCCTCTCCTTCCCTCCCCCATCTATAATTTTCCTCCACATTTCCCTTCCCCCGCCCCGTCCTCGCTCTTGCTGGTCCTCCACCCAAGGGGCAGTGTCCTGCCCGGACCCCCCGCAGGGAACGCAACTGTCCCGTGCCCGCCGACGTTGCCTTTCAGTGCCTCCGATGTCCCTGCGGCCGACTGCCTGCCCTGCTCTTTCTCCCTCCCCTCTCCTCAGTCGAGGGTGCGTGGAAGGTTGCTTCAGCCGCCTAACACGGGGTTAGGGAGCGAACCCAGCTTGAGGCTGTTATCCTACCTTCTCCAAGGGCCGTCCAGATTGATATCCCTCGAACCCCACCTCCCGGATCTCTAGTAGGCAGCTCAGATAAGAAACCCGCCTATCAGCAGGTGCCCCACGGAAGTTTCCCACGGGAAGCTCAGATTTTGACGATTAACGTGCCCATAGGTTTCTTATATCAAAGATTTGGCTCGTGTGTGGTACCCACCCTTTAAGACCCCCTGCCCTGGGTACGCCCCAAAGTCGCTTCATCACTCTCCTCGTGCAGATCCTCCCTGCTTCCCCTCCTTCCCTCGAAAGCGCAGCTGCGCTCGAATCGAAGGTCTCAGCAGGCGCAGCTAGAGGAGTCCGTGAGGACTCTCAAGAAGGAGCTGTGTGGTCCTCAACAAGCAGGCGCCAACGCGACCGGCTCCAACATGCCACCTCAGTTGCAGGGCCAGTTCAACGGGAACATGGGCAACCCCGGGCAATTCAGGAGCTCCGCGCGCTTTCCGGCTATATTGAACACCGGGTGACCAGATGGGCCCAGATCTATGCAGAAGAGACAGCCAGAGGTAGACGGTAGACACATCATTTGAAAAGAGGGACATTTGCATCTTTTGTTCCTTCCAAACGGGTCTGCTTGTAAGCCTCCCCCACGTCCCTTCCCTCGCTTTGGCCACGATTGGGGCTCAGGGTTGGGTTTTGGATTCGGATGCTAACTTTAGGGCTTCGGATCATCTTGTTAGGGCTTGATCCTCAATGGTGTTCCTAGTTTCTCTGGGGACCCCCGCGCAGGAAGGGACACCCATCCTCCTCATTATCATCGTCTTCGTCGTCATCATCACCATCGCCAGTTGTCATCATCATGATCATCACCACTAAGATCATGTTCTGTCGCGGATCGTCAGCATGATCATCCTCATCCTGGTCATGATCACCATCGTCATCAACCTTATGTCTCCGTCCTCATCACCATTACCCTCGTCAGTCGTCGTCGTCATAATCAGCCGTCGGCGAGGATTTGCTGGATAGGAGCATCGTCTGTGAGAAAGCCGCGAGGACTCCTCACACAGAAACGTCATCCTCATGCTGCTCGTCATCATCATCGACATCGTCGTCATGATCCGCATTTCTGATCATGGGCATCATTATCGCGAACATGGGCAGCCTCGCCATCACCTTCGACACGCCGTGGCTATCACCAGCATCATCGTGATAATCATAAGAGAATGAATCGCGGATAAGTTGAATTGGAGTAGCGTCTGTCAGTAATTCGCAGGAGACTCGAGCGGGACTCGCCCGGCCCCCCGCATCTCTTTTTTACGATGAGTTGACCATCGGTCGATCCTGTCGTCAAGGTCGGGTCTTTGATGCTGCAGATAGTAGATCTGTCATCCCTTGATCCTCCTCCGTTGTCTTGCTCCTTCTCCCCCACCTCTTCACCCATTCTCCTCCTCCTGAACAACCTCGTCAACCAGAAACACAATGATGATGATTAGACTACTTTTGTTTGATGCAAGCTACAGCAAGTATCCTGCGATGGATTACTTCTGCTGGAGTAGCCGATGCACGTTGCTTAAATGCGTTGGGGCAGTGCATAGGGTCAGATAGGTGTGGGTTGGAAGTCTGGGGTTTGAGTGCTAGGAGTAAGGTGGTAGGGCTTGGGCGTTAGGGTGTAGCATGTTAGGGCCAGGTGTTTCGGGCAAGAGCGGTTGGATTAGGTGTAGCGTTTAGGCTGGAAGGCCTGGTTTGACGGGCTATGTTTAGCGGGTTCGGGTTGTTGTTGCGTTGTTCGGGTCTGGGTGTTGGGGTTCGGGTGTCAGGGCGAGGTTTAGGGGGCAGGGTCAGGGTTTCGCTATGCGTGCCTGTGTTAGGGAGCTATGGTTGAGGATAACGTTTAATGAGGGTGTCAGGATGTTGCGTAGTGTGTTACGGTGAATCTTGAGGGGGGAGGTTTTCATGTTATGGACAGTGGTTATATTCAGGGTGTTAGGAGCAGCTGTTACAATCAACATTCGGCTGATTGTGTTTAGTTTTAGGGTTCTGTCATGGTTGGGTTTAGGAAGATTGGGTGAGTGTTGAGGGATATATTTAGAGCATCGGTTGTTTTGAGTGTCACGGGTAGCGTTCAGGGTCACGGCTTGGTGTCTGGATTGGGTGTCAGGGTGTCCGGTTTTGCGAGTTCGGGTTACAGCGTCATCTTTAGGATGCCCAGGTCATCGTTCAGGGGCAGTGTTCGAGTCTCTCTTTTTTTCCGCAGCCAAGGGTGGAAGGGGGAGAGGGGTGGGCTCATCCCCCACTTTTCAGCTTCCAGTCCAAATGTTCAGAGCAAAGAGGGTGGTTGGGGAGTTGTATCCCTTCCCCCTCCTGCGCAAGAGAGGAGGAGGAGGTCTGGGTCTGCGGTAATGGATCGGATCGGAGGGAGAGGATGTCCAGCAAGATTTCAAACACGTGATCGTCTTGCCGTGTGGTTCAAATTGATGGTTGAGCTCCAGCTTCCTTCCACATTGGCGTTCACACTACTACTATTACATACGCATAGAGTCCCCTCTGACTCCTTTGGAGTCGGATGGCAGCCAAGAGGGATGCTTGGTTGGCTAGGTCGATAGTCCTTGTCCAGGGCATTCCTGTTGCTATGTCCGTGCAAGTACAGACGCTGGATGAATACCAAATGACAAACGGATCGATGAATTATTCCATGAATGGATCGTCGAAGTTTTCTTTGATGACCACGACGCTTCCGTGGAGCTCCGTTCACGATCCAACATCTCCAGATCGGGCGGATTGCCCACCATATAACGATGACATTTGTATTAAGAACTCCCCGTACTGGGGGAGCCAGCATTCTTGCACAAGCTCGATTCAGTTCTGCACATCGTGGGCCAAGGACATGCAACGCTGCTGCTCGCTTGCCTGCGGCACAGTCTACCTCACAGAGATGGCATGTGCCGCGGTGACCAGTGCGGGCAGCTGCAGATACCCGCACAGTGGGAGCAGCGACTGCGGAGGAACAGCGACACCGGTACCGACGCCTAGCGTGACGCTCAGCCCGAGCATCTCGATGATGCCCGATGAGCCGACGTGGCACGCCGCTGCGGGGGGTGCGGCCCCGATGATACCCGAAGAGCCGACGTGGCACGCCGCTGCGGGGGGGGCGGCCCCGATGATGCCCGATGAGCCGACGTGGCACGCCGCTGCGGGGGGGGCGGCCCCGATGATGCCCGATGAGCCGACGTGGCACGCCGCTGCGGGGGGTGCGGCCCCGATGATACCCGAAGAGCCGACGTGGCACGCCGCTGCGGGGGGGACGGCGCCCGTGTCCGCCGCTGGAGGTGTTGTTGCCTCCGCCACGGGTGATCCTCATTTGCAGAACATCCATGGAGAAAAGTTCGATTTGATGAAGCCAGGCAAGCATGTTCTGATTCAAATCCCACGGAAGCGCACTGACAGCGCGTTGCTTCGTGTTGACGCGGGGGTGCACGTATTGGGTACTCAGTGCGCAGACATGTATTTCCAAGAACTGAACATTACAGGCGCGTGGGCGGATGTGAAGCGTGCTGGTGGTTTACATTATCACGCCCAGGATGCCGACGACACATCTTACCATTGGTCCCGTTTTGGGAATGTGCAGATGAAAGTCGCCAAGGGGCGCACGAAAAAGGGGATCAAATATCCTAAATGCTTGCGCCATTCCGCCCCGATGGGGGGCGCAAGAGGTTGGACGAGGAGGACGAGAGAGACCATGGTAAGCCCAGGATGCATCAACGATGCTGTAGTACACCTTTCCCTCCCAGCCTAAGTCTCACCCTCAATCAGAAGTCCCTGCAGGAGTGCCTTCCCTTGCAGAAACCACCTCGTCTTTGAACAGGGGCGTTCCATGGACTCGACATTCAGGCGAGAGCGCCGCCTTGAGAGGGGACCGTCCTCGTTCTCGCGATATGAAGTTCAGAGGGGCCGGGTCATTCAGAGAGGTAGGGCTACCAGGTTCCAAGGATGTCCAGCGAGAACCCCGCTTCTAAATGGGACGGCCCTTGATCCGCGCGGCTGTCGGACAATTTAGAGTCGTATTCTCAAAAGGCGCTTGCAGAATTTCTCAAAACGGGAATGTGCTGCGCGGGCTGCCCTCGATCCGATTTGACGTTGGAAACGACAGGGACGAGCACTGGTTTCGCCAAAGCGATATCGGCGTTGCGGAAACAAGCCCCATCCGCCCATGAAACTGTTGGCTGCTCCACGACACATGTGCGCGGCGCTCAGTCGGGGGCCACAGATTTTGACCCTCCGCTTTCCACGTCTGGGTAAATGGTGAACGTCCCAAGCATCACCATCCGCAATTGTGAGGGAGGCGCAGACGAAGCGCCTGGGCCGCCCGATCCACACGGTTCGCGGTGCGACGAGGAGGAGTTGTTCATATGATATGGTGCAGAGGGGTTGTTGCGGGGAGGTGGAGAGGGGGAGAGGAGGAGGACAGTGCGTAATTACCCAAAGCGTAAGAAGAAGGACGTTGTGGCTATGGATGGAGCAGCGCTGAAGCGTGTTTTTTTTCGTGTTGGTCTTTTCGCCACAGCGTACCCCCTCAGCCAGCAATTGTAGCATTTGCGCTGCTAGGGTCTACTTGGGCTGGAAGAAAGTTGGTAGATGTGGTGGGGTCTCTCGCTGCAGATGACCATCTGATCCCATGATCGTACCCCACGCCCATTTCTTGGTTCTGCCTGGGTTGGGCTCCTTAAGGCACCGTTGTATGTTGTATCGAAGACGCCTACGGCGAGTCACCGCCGCCCCCTGCCTTTTTGGAAGCGCCTATGTGGCCGAACGTTGAGGCCAGACCTGCCAAGCTCTCGGACCATGTGTTCCCCGAATCGATTTGTTGGAAAGCCTTCGGGGAACACGTGGGCATCTTGAAGGTCATCTTGGCCGTCTGGCGGCCATTTTGACCCTGTCGGGCCTTCTTGCAGGACGTCTTGGAGGGCTCTTGGGCCGTCTTGGAGGCCATCTTGAGCGTCTTGGAGACCTCTTGGGCCGTCTTGGGGGCCTCTTGGGGCCGTCTGTGGCCTCTTGGGCCTCTTGGAGGCCATCTTGGGCCGCAAAACCCTTTGCAACCAGCTCTGGAAGATCCTGGGCAATCCTTCCGGGACCCCGGCGGGACGCGCCGGAGCCCCAGGGGGAGTTCTTTGGGAAAAAAACCAAAACCGAAACCGAAAGGGTTCAGCACGCCAGGCACCCTTGTGATGAATCGACAGGGGGCGGCGGATCGGAGACGCATACGGCGAATCACCGCCGCCCCCTGCCTTTTTGGAAGCGCCTATGTGGCCGAACGTTGAGGCCAGACCTGCCAAGCTCTCGGACCATGTGTTCCCCGAATCGGTTTGTTGGAAAGCCTTCGGGGAACACGTGGGCATCTTGAAGGTCATCTTGGCCGTCTGGTGGCCATTTTGACCCTTTCGGGCCTTGGAGGACGTCTTGGAGGGCTCTTGGGCCGTCTTGGAGGCCATCTTGAGCGTCTTGGAGGCCTCTTGGGCCGTCTTGGGGGCCTCTTTGGGCCGTCTGTAGCCTCTTGGGCGATCTTTGGGGGCACTTGGGCCGTCTCGGGCCGTCGGAAGGCCGAACAAAAAGCAAATGCCACAAACCTTCAAAAACCCATGGGAAATCAATGAGTTTGTTTTTTTGGGCCTTCCTGGAGGCCCTCTTGGCCGTCTAGGGCCATCTTAGAGCCATCTTCGGCCGTCTTGGTGGGCTCCTGGCTCGTCTGACGCAGTCGGAAGCCGTTTGGGGGGCCTCTCTGGGCCGACCTGGGGCCCTCTTGGAATGCTCCAGGGCCGTCTTGGAGGCCATCTTGGGCGTCTGAAAGGCCTCCTGGGCCGTCTTGGGGGCCTCTTGGGGCTGTCTTGGGGGCCTCTTGGGCCGTTCTGGGGCCATCTTGGAGGCCTCTTGGGCGATCTTTGGGCGATCTTCAGGGGCTCTTGGGCCGTCTCGGGCCGTCGGAAGGCCGAAAAGAAGCAAATTTCAAAATCCTTCAAAAACCTAAGGGCAACATGTGTTTTTGGCCTTTTCGGGCCTTCCTGAAGGCCCTCTTGGAGGGCTCCTGGGCCGTCTTGGGCCAGCTTCGAGCCAACTTCGGCCATCTTGGTGGGTTCCTGGCACGTCTGACGCCGTCGGGAGCCGTCTTGGGGGCCTCTCTGAACCGGCTTGGGGCCCTCTTGTGGCGCTTCGGGGCCGTCTTGGAGGCCATCTTGGCCCGTCTTGGAGGCCTCTTGGCCCGTCTTGGGGCCCTCTTGGGGCCGTCTCGGAGGCCTCTTGGGCCGTTCTGGGGCCATCTTGGAGGAGGTCTCTTGAGCGATCTTTGGGCAATCTTGTCGGCGTCTTGGGTCGTTTTGAGCCGTCGTAATGCCGAGAAGAGGCAAATGCGAAAATCTTTCAAAACCCAAAGGGAAATCAATGATTTTGGCCTCTTCGGGCCCTCCTGGAGGACCTCTTGGAGACCTCTTGGGCCGTCTTGGGCCGTCTTGGAGGCTTCTTGGGTGAACTTGGAGGTATCTTGGACCCTCTTGGGCCGTCTTGGAGGCCATCTTGGACCATCTTTGGCGGACTTGGAGGCCATCTTGGACCATCTTGGAGGCCATCTTGGGCCGACGTGGCCATCTTGGAGGCCATCTTGGACCGCAAAACCCTTTGCAACCAGCTCTGCAAGATCCTGGGCAATCCTTCCGGGACCCCGGCGGGACGCGCCGGAGCCCCAGGGGGAGTTCTATGGGAAAAAACCAAAACCGAAACCGAAAGGGTTCAGCACGCCAGGCACCCTTGTGATGAATCGACAGGGGGCGGCGGATCGGAGACGCATACGGCGAATCACGCCGCCCCCTGCCTTTTTGGAAGCGCCTATGTGGCCGAACGTTGAGGCCAGACCTGCCAAGCTATCGGACCATGTGTTCCCCGAATCGGTTTGTTGGAAAGCCTTCGGGGAACACGTGGGCATCTTGAAGGTCATCTTGGCCGTCTGGTGGCCATTTTGACCCTTTCGGGCCTTCTTGGAGGACGTCTTGGAGGGCTCTTGGGCCGTCTTGGAGGCCATCTTGAGCGTCTTGGGGGCCTCTTGGGCCGTCTGGGGGGCCTCTTGGGGCCGTCTGTGGCCTCTTGGGCGATCTTTGGGGGCACTCAGGCCGTCTCGTGCCTTCGGAAGGCCAACAAAAAACACATGCCACTATCCTTCAAAATCTCATGACAGAACAAATGATTTTGGCCTTGGGCCTTCCTGGAGGCCCTCTTGGAGGCCTCTTGGGCCGTCTAGGGCCATCTTAGGGCCGTCTTCGGCCGTCTTGGTCGGCTCTTGGGCCGTCTGGCGCAGTCGGAAGCCTTTTGGGGTGCCTCTCTGGCCCGACCTGGGAGTTTGTGCCGTCACGAAAGCCTTTGCAGCCGGGAATGCAACCACAGCCTCCACGGGAACTTCAGTCTGAACCGCCACCAGACCCTGACCAACCTGAACAGGACCCTCCGAGCATGGTGTGTGTGTGGGGGGGGGGGGGCACCATATCAAGAGCCTGATGACGCAGATGACCTAGCGGAGTGGCCGGAATGATCACGGAGTATACCAAGCACATGGGATATTATCATTGGAGCACAGCCCCGTGGTCCATATGACGCAGTTCTGGCGACGGGGATTTCGCGATGCATCATTGCACCATTACCAGAAGAAGATGGTATCCCTCGAGACAGGCTTCTCCGGCGACGTATCCTTAACTACGACAGGAAGGCCCGACGCAAGGATATGTCACGTAACTGTCTAGAAGTACCCTCTGAAGTCCCTCTGGTACGTGATGTGGATATGGAGGATGTTTTCGCGGAGTGCACGTATCGGACTAAGAGTGATTCTTCCAATGGGCAAGGACAGCATCCGGATTTTGTCAAACAAGAAACCAGTTTCCCGGAGGTGCTGGACCCCAAGGACAACCACAGTCGTTTGGACCGGACAATCCGGCACCACCACCAACATCAGCGGCAAGACGCAGCGCGCCGTCTGGATCGAGTGGCGATGGACCTCAGCCTCGCGCAGTGCCAGAAGAACAAGATGCACGAAAACGACAGCGAACTCGCTTACAAGCGAATCGTGAGCAAGGCGAGGCAGAGCGAGCTGCATGATTGAGACTTACAAGGAAGGCGCCAGCATCCCAGACTGCGCACGGAGGGCGAACGCACATTGGTCGCGACATCACTGTCGCCGAGAACAACGAGAGATCGCGCGCCGCCTATGCCGCCAGCGCGGTCATGGCCGAACCTTTCGCGGCTGAACGAGCTGACCGAGTATCGAAGGGCGAGCCGGGCATAGAGAAAGCGCTCAATCGTGGTGACGGATCTACCCGAGAACGTGCCGAGAAGTGTTTCAACGCACCCATCAAAGAGCGGAGTACTTGGACTAAGTGCGACGCTGTGACAGTGATTTCACCGACAACGGCGAGGAATATCGATGGGTCGCTACAGATCGAGAGCAGAGCTGCATGGACGAACAAGGGCCGTGATCGCGATTCTAATTTCCAGCCCAAATGTCGCATTCTGGGCAAAGTTTTCCAGGGGGAGCACGATGTGAAGCCACGAAGAGATCCACCGACGTGTTCGCCCTTTATGCAGGACTTTTTTATGCAGCATTGCCGCATGCAAGCGATTCTCGCGTTACACTGGCGATGCTACTGGAGCTTTTTTGCAGGGGGTCACGATTGGGAGGGGGGGTTATTTCAAGATGCCCCGGAACTTGCAGTGCGCGAGCATACCAGGAATCGAAGAGGGGCGACTGCTCAAGCTCAACAAGAGCATCTGTGGCACCGACGACGCGGCAAGGGCCTGGTACACCAGGATTTTCCAGATTCTGCGAGACATCGGCTTCGAGCAGCTGCAGTTTGAGACTGCCGCCTTCAAGTTCATGAATCAAGGGAAGTTGCTCGGACAATGATGCCTGCGCGTCGATGACATGCTCATGGCTTTCGCCATGGAGAGCAACAAAGAGTTCTGCGATCACATAATCCAGCAGTTGAGGAGGCAGGTTGAGTTTGGAGACTGGCATGATCTACAGAACGCACCAGAAGGAGCTACGTTGACTGGGCGACGCTTCCAGCAGGACAAGGACAATGCTATCACCATCGACATGGACAACTATATCGATGCGATGACGAACTGCCGGATGCCCCACGACAGGGCTAAGCAGGATAATGAGCTTCTTACCGCCGCTGAACATCGAGCGGTTCGCGGCATGAATGGGCAATTTCAGTGGGTGGTACGACTGCTGCTTCATAAGATGCAGTTTCGAGGCATTGCGGCTTGCTGGCCATAAGTCGAAGCCGACGGTTCAGGACATGAAGGATAGGAATAGCTTGGTGAGGTCTATCCGCCGTGAAGGGAATATTCATATGGTCTTCCGTGGAGGATTTGATTTTGGGAGATATGTTATCATAGCTTCACGCGACGCATCCTTCGACAACATGCCGAACCAAGTGCCCACGTGGTTTTATATCATGGTGGGAGATGGCAACATGATGGGCGACCACGCGAAGCTGCACCCATGCATGCTCGTGGCACGGTCGAGCGGACGCATTGGACGTGCAGTGCGGAGTGCCCTTTTCAGCAGAGGCTTACAGCTGTCCTGAACCCCGAGATGTTTGCTTTTGGACACGTGCAGTGCGCGCAGATATCTTTTCAGTAGGCTTGGACATGAGCACCGTCAAGCAGCTGAAGAGTGGAAAAGGAGTTTTGGTCGCAGATTCCCGTTCGTTGTGGGGTTGTGTTGTTAAGGGGCGCGTTCGTAGGCTGTCTCTGGAGGCGTCCATCATCAGGCAGGAATGCCAGCGTGGAGGCATCAAATGGGTTCGATCTGAACAGCAACTTGCCAGCGGACTTACCAACAAGAGGATGCGCCATGCCGAGACCGAGTCTTCCACGACAACCTCTGGACATTCGGACCCGATCCCCGAGCACCTTCACTCAGTAGATGGAAGCTGACAGATCCCTGGGAGGAAACGCAGCGAGCACAGCGAGTGGAGCAACAACAGGACGCCGACGATATGAATGCGTGTTACGCCAAACCGAAGGACTACATCGCTGACGACGAGTTTGCGAGGGTTGATGTACATGAGTTTGCGTACCATTCTGAAGTGAGCAGTGCAGTTGGCACATCTGTGACACTCTCATCGCGTGCCATGCTCTTTGCCGGAGTTTTAACCAGCAGTTTTTCGCCTGGATCTTCCGTGCCAGCCCCTGCAGCAGCAACTGCGGTGACCTCCGCATCGGAACGAGCAGATTGCCAGATGTCACCGTCTACGGCTCAACCTTTTGACGAGTGGCCGAGGTTTGTGCTTTCACCGGCCGGGGCGTTTCTGACAGGCTTTATGAGCGGATTTCTTTTGATGATTACTTTGTGTTTTTGTATGTGGCAGCATTTGCAAAGGGCAGTTGGTCATACATCCATGTTAGAGGCAAAAGCTGACTGTGCTACGCCGACTGCGATTGTTCCATCTCCATTTACACCACGCGTCGCAGCGCAGACGATCGATAGACACCGTCCGATGATAGAGGGCGAGCGATCGGATGCACGTCGGAGACTCGAGAGTATGCGAGTACGTGATTTGCAGGCTATGCTTCGCGAGATGCGTTTGCCAGCTTCAGGAATCAGGGCAGATTTGGTCATGAGGATCCTCTCCCACTGTGAGGCGAAACCAAGTGAGTTTCGTTTCTAGGTGGATGTGTTTTCGGATTTGGAATGAACGGTTGCGCTTGGCCCGTTCCGAATGGATTGTGATGGAGAGTGGGGGCGGTGTGTCTTCTTTTTTTGTTACGTGCGGATCTCAAGTTTCTATCTAACCTGGAACTTGTAAACTCTGCGTGAAGACGTGCGTGTGTGTGTGTGCGTGTGTTTGCCCGTGTTTGTGCAGCTAGAAACGCAGTAAATAAGCAGCGGGAGAGAACAGACAGCATGATAGATATTGCGGCCCATTCTCTCAATGATTTCAGGAGTCCCCTTTTGAGTTCTCAGCGACAGCATGTTATCAGATGTTTGCCACGGCGATTCCCTGATTTCATCCAGCTGATTGCGTTGAGGTCGCTGACCTCATTCATATTGCTCGACTCCGCGGGGCTTACGTGCGGAGAGGAGACCACGGCTGGTCAACCTCCATCTCATTGGCACTTGGGGGCCTCTTAGGCTGTTTTGGGGCTATCTTGGAAGCCTCTTGGGCGGTCATTCGGCGAACTTTGGGGGCTCTTGGGCCGTCTCGGGCCGTCGGAAGGCCGAAAAGAAGAAAACGTCAAAATCCTTCAAAAACCTCATGCCCCTTGGGCCGTCTTGGGTCAGTTTCGAGCCAATTTCGGCCATCTTGGTGGGTTCCTGGCCCGTCTGACGCCATCGGGAGCCGTTTTGGGGGCCTTTCTGAACCGGCTTGGGGCGCTCCGGGGTCGTCTTGGAGGCCATCTGGGGCGTCTTGGAGGCCTCTTGGCCCGTCTTAGGGCCCTCTTGGAGCCGTCTTGGGGGCCTCTTGGGCCGTCATGGGGCCATCTTGGAGGCCTCGTGGGCGATCTTGGGCGCCTCTTGGGCCGTCTTGGGCCGTCGGAAGGCCGAAGAGAAGCAGATGCCAAAATCTTTCGAGACCGTCAGGAAAATCAATGGTGTTGGCCTCTTCGGGACCTCCTTGAGGACCTCTTGGACGTTTTTTGGGTCGTGTTGGGCCGTCTTGGAGGCTTCTTGGGGGAACTTGGAGGTATCTTGGACTCTCTTGGGCCGTCTTGGAGGCCGTCCTGGACACTCTTGGGCGGATTTGGAGGCCATTTTGGACCATCTTGGAAGCCATCTTGGGCCAACGTGGCCATCTTGTTGACCATCTTGGGCCATATTGAGCGAGACATTTGTGAATTGAGCCCCTTAAAGATCGTCCCGGGACCCCGGCGGGACGCGCCGGAGCCCCAGGGGGAGTTTTTTTTTCCCCCCCAACCCTCCTGCGTTGGGTTCTCGTTTCGAATAGAGCACTGCTCGCGCGTCTCCTTCGCACTCGCGCGTCTACTTCCCGCCCCCTCCCGTCCCTCTCTTCCCCCCTGCCTTTGACCTCGCCATCCCTGGGGGGCTGCGATATGTGAAACTGTCGCCACTTTCGAGGGCTGCTGGGGGGCCCAGCACAGTGGGTACTTACCGCGGATTCAAATTAGACCTCGCCATCCCTGGGGGGCTGCGATCTGCGAAACTGTCGCCACTTTCGAGGCCTGCTGGGGGGCCCAGCGCAGTGGGTATTCACCGCGGACTCAAATTAGACCTCGCCATCCCTGGGGGGCTGCGATCTGTGAAACTGTCGCCACTTTCGAGGCCTGCTGGGGGGCCCAGCACAGTGGGTACTCACCGCGGATTCAAATTAGACCTCGCCATCCCTGGGGGGCTGCGATCTGTGAAACTGTCGCCACTTTCGAGGCCTGCTGGGGGGCCCAGCACAGTGGGACTCACCGCGGACTCAAATTAGACCTCGCCATCCCTGGGGGGCTGCGATCTGTGAAACTGTCGCCACTTTCGAGGCCTGCTGGGGGGCCCAGCACAGTGGGTACTCACCGCGGACTCAAGTTAGACCTCGCCATCCCTGGGGGGCTGCGATCTGTGAAACTGTCGCCACTTTCGAGGCCTGCTGGGGGGGCCAGCGCAGTGGGTACTCACCGCGGAATCAAATTAGACCTCGCCATCCCTGGGGGGCTGCGATCTGTGAAACTGTCGCCACTTTCGAGGCCTGCTGGGGGGCCCAACACAGTGGGTCACTCACCGCGGACTCAAATTAGACCTCGCCATCCCTGGGGGGCTGCGATCTTTGAAACTGTCGCCACTTTCGAGGCCTGCTGGGGGGCCCAGCACAGTGGGAACTCACCGCGGACTCAAGTTAGACCTCGCCGTCCCTGGGGGGCTGCGATCTGTGAAACTGTCGCCACTTTCGAGGCCTGCTGGGGGGCCCAGCACAGTGGGTACTCACCGCGGACTCAAATTAGACCTCGCCATCCCTGGGGGGCTGCGATCTGTGAAACTGTCGCCACTTTCGAGGCCTGCTGGGGGGCCCAGCACAGTGGGTACCCACCGCAGATTCAAATTAGACCTCGCCATCCCTGGGGGGCTGCGATCTGTGAAACTGTCGCCACTTTCGAGGCCTGCTGGGGGGCCCAGCACAGTGTCACCGCGGACTCAAGACCTCGCCATCCCTGGGGGGCTGCGATCTGTGAAACTGTCGCCACTTTCGAGGCCTGCTGGGGGGCCCAGCACAGTGACGCCACGCAGATTCAAATTAGACCTCGCCATCCCTGGGGGGCTGCGATCTGTGAAACTGTCGCCACTTTCGAGGCCTGCTGGGGGGCCCAGCACAGTGACGCCACACGCAGATTCAAATTAGACCTCGCCATCCCTGGGGGGCTGCGATCTGTGAAACTGTCGCCACTTTCGAGACCTGCTGGGGGGCCCAGCACAGTGTCGCCACGCGCGGACCCAAAGTAGATCTCGCCATCCCTGGGGGGCTGCGATCTGAGATCCCCGCCTTCGAAGTGGCTAAGGTTGCTCAGGGATTGTAGCTAATCAGCTTTATGTAGTCCTTGTCCTGTAGCCAGTGTCCTGCGAGTGTCCCGAATTCCGTCTGCAGACATATGTAACCCTCGTTCCGTCATCGCCCCCTTTCTAAAGTGTCCTAACTTATTTGCGCCCCGCGTTTGTGCAGGAGTTGGGTACGTCGCCATGGTATTTTGTTATTTTTTGGGAAAAAGAACCAAAACCAAAACCGAAAGGGTTCAGCACGCCAGGCACCCCTGCGATGAATCGAGAGGGGGCGGCGGATCAAATGCATTCGGCTCATCCCGCCACCGTGCCTGGGCCGTGGGCCAGGGGCGTCTTGGACGCCTGTCAGGGGTTGGGTATTGGGTCCTCTTGTGATGCCTCTCTCTTGCATTCTTTTTGAAAGCCTCTGGGGGGTTTGTTGGGGGCCCCCTCGGGGGCCTGCTGGGAGCATATTTGGGGTGTTTTCTTGCTGCCTCTTGGGGCCTCTCGGGCGCTTCTTGGTCGTCTCCAGGGCGTTCTTGGCTGCAGACGGCTACAAAGGTTAGTTCGCGTTCCCCCTCTTGGGCGCCTCGTGGGGCCGTCCGGAGGTCCTCTTAGGCCGTCCTCCGGCCAGGGTGGGCGTCTTGGAATGATCTTTGGGCGACTCGGGGCCCTCTTGGCCCGTCTTGGGGCCCATCGCCTCGGGAAAAGTAGCGCGGTGACGCGCAGCATGCGCCAGGAGCGCCCAAGAGCGCCCAAGAGCGCCCAGAGCTCTTGTAGGACGAACATTACACTGCAGAGGACTTTAAGGGACCTGAGGTCACTCCAACTCGTGCCTCGCGGCACGGTGGGTGATTCGTTGGTTTTGGGCCACCTAAAATCAGATAAAATTCATCTGAGGCAGCAACGGCTCGAAGGCGAACACCGATTCATTCAAACAAGGCGTTGTGACTCTTGCGTGTTGGTCGGCTCCGCGAGAGGCCCTGGCCATCGTCCCAGTGCTTCCTTGGGCCACCCGGGGCCTTCGCGGACCATCTTGAGCCACCTTGGGTTGTCTCGGCCACTTTGGGCGCTCACGGAGGCGATCTCTGTGTATTGGTCTGTCATGGGGCGCTCTTGGACAAATTTCGGGGCATCTGCAGAAGGTGTGCGTTGGCGAGGCCACGCTCCCCCCGAACGGGATTCAGAACCCCTCGGGAGGACCAGGGGAGGGGGAGAGCCGTGGATCCCACACGCCTTGCCACCCCCAGCAAGAAGTGATGGGCGGACTTAAACTTCTACGTCAGGAACCTCAAACAAGCAGGGTTTGAAGTGGGAGGTTTGTTAGGAGACGATGATCACACGGAGGCGGCGGTACCACCTGAGGAGTGCGTTCATCGCTTGGCCCTGTAGACGCGGCGCTCGCGTCTGCAACGCCTTCGCAAAGACCTATTCACTTCCCTGTTTGCGATGTGAGGTCTCAAAACATGTCGCCGTCGAGCCCTTCTTCACTTGGTCGCGGCAATGAGACCATGGATCCAACGCCAAGGCGGCGCCCCGACATTTGTTGTCACAATTCGGATCGGACATAGGTTGCTTGCAGCCTGCTGCGGCATGTGCTATCAGCAACTACAAAACAGCACGTGTGGGAATATGTTGTGGACACGCGGCTTCATGAGCTCTTACAGTCTTAGTGTAGCGACTGTCTAGCCATCGTGATGCAGACACTCTGAAGGTTTGACCAACATCATCCCCAGCTGAGCAATGAGGAACCGAGCGGCCGCATGTGATGGTGTTGTTTTGCATGTTGGTGCGGTGCATTGCTTTGAGATGCATGGCGGCATTTCTGTTTTTCTGCATCGCACTGGTCGATATTCAGAGCCCTCGTTGGGCCGCCTTGGAAGCCTCTCGAGCCATTGTGAGGCCGCGTCGGAGTCTCCAGTGCTATGCCGCCTTGGGCCATCTTGGCCCGTCTTGGTGTCATCGTGGCTGTCCTGGAAGCCATTTTGGGAGCCCCTTGAGCCGACTGGAGGCCGAGGGGAGCGCTGGAGAGCAAGTTCGAGGGGGTGGGGTCGGACGACGCGTGCCCCAGGGGGAAATGGGGGTCGGCTCTAGAAAAAAATAAGTACCTACCAACCACTAGAGTAGCATTCTAACGTGCCCACTCCGTGCAGGCACGGTCCCTGAGGCTGCTTCGCTTTTTTTGAAACGTTTTTCCGTCTGCACACGGTTTCCTGTCTAGCCTCGCCGTTGTTATACATGTGTGCATAGAGACAGGGAGAGGGAGATAGAGAGAGATAGAAAGAGAGATAGGGAGTGAGAGAGTTAGAGAGTGAGAGCGAGAGAGACAGAGAAAGAGAGAGAGAGAGAGAGAGAGAGCCACCGAGAGACATGACGAGGTAACGACAGTGTCCCGTTCTCGTCCCCATCCTGAGCGCCCGCAATTTGTTCCGCGCTCGCTGTCTCCCATCTCTGCGCTCTCGCCCCAGCACGTGGTGCGGCGAGGCTGCAGGCTCTAATCAAACAGCATCCCAGCCCGAGCGGTGGCAACCAGCAAGGCTTCGTGCAGGCTGGCGGGCAGATGAGCCCCAGCATGGGGAATCAGCAGCCGATGCAGTTCGCAAGCGTGATGCAGCCGGACGGCAGCCAGGCGCGGAGGAAATTGTGGTTGCAGTGGAAGACAGGCGTTGAGGGAGGTTCGCATTGGATGCTAAGCTGCTAAGGCTCACATACATGCCGATCAAAGAGTCATGCCTGCAGTTCTCGCCACGTGGTTGGGGCGAGGGGTTCTGGCAGGAGTTGGGTCGATGGGACAAGGTTCCTAAGGGGCTGGGCTAAGAAATTGTTCGATGTTACTACCACTGCTCGATATTTCGCAGCCCTGGGCGACCGGGGGAGCTCTGGGGCAAAGGGGTCGAAGTGATCTTGCGGAGTCCGGCCGGAAGTGGACCCATCTGACCCTGCCTCGTGTCTCTCTTCGCGAGAGACATCTGTGAGTAACCCTGTGTCTGGGACATGATCTCGAGGTGCTCGATCTATTCCCTCGACAAGGTGCTAGAGTAGTCCTTGCCATATCGTGGTAATGAATCCCCTTGGTGATCCATTTGCTGTTCTGCCTCATTTGTAAACTGAACGTCGCAACACGTTCCTCAACATCTTTGAACCACTGATTCTGGGTATACCTTTCCCCCCACCCCCGCACTGCTCGCACCAAGGGGTTGGCACTTCGTTTCTGATGGACTTGGCTGGCGTTTCCCAGTTTTCGCCTGGCGGCCGCTCATGTGCGTTTCGTCGCCACATCGCGCGATGGATGGCGTATCCAATTATTCGCCCCGATGTTCTCCCGTTGGTACTTCGTGGTTCCCCCGTTCGGTTGCCAGCGTGTCCGAGTTTTCGACCAGTGACCGCCCGCGGGCGTTTCGTGGGCGCCTCTTGTGCTGTCTTGTCGTCGCCGCCCCGCTCGCTGGATATGGCACATAGCTTGCACCACATATCCAGATTGCACCACATATCGAGCTTGCACCACATAGCCTGTACCACATAGCTTGCACCACATAGCTTGCACCACGTAGTTTGGACCATATAGCTGTACCACATGCTTTGCGCGCGCACCTTGCACCACACCTTGCACCACACGCGCACTTTCGCATGTTTCCCTTCTCCCCTCGCTCCCCCTTCCTCCTCCTCCTCCTCCTCCTCCTTGGCGGGCCGACAGTCTGTTAGACAATTTTGTTTGACAGTTCCGCTTCGTGTGAACGTACACGAGGCGAGCCGACAGCCTGTTAGACAATTCTGTTTGACAGATGACGCATCCTGGGTTTGTTCAGTGTGGCGGCTGTAGAGCATGCTGTGTCGAAGCAGCGGGGTACTGCTTTGCACGCCTTGAACAACATATTTTGCACCACGTTGCTAGCACCACATCGCTCGCATCGCACAGCTTGCACCATGTAGGCGACATCACATATATTGCACCGCATTGTCTGCCCCACATAGCCGTCCCACATTGTCCGCACAACAAAGCTTGTACTAGATCCCTTTGCACCACGTAGCTTGCCCCACGTATCTTGCACCACATGTACGTTGCACCGCGTGCTCTTCACCACAAAGCTTGCACCACATAGTTTTCACCACGTAGGCGGCCTCACATGTAAAGCACCACATGGCTTGCACCCGATATATTGCATAACAGTGAATGCACCACATCTTTTGCACCACCTAGCTTTGACCATATAGCGTGCACCGCCCCCATAGGGTGCACAACATTGCTCCATCGAGCTTGCAGCACATAGCCTATACCATATAGCTTACACCACGTAGCTTGCACCAAATAGCCTAAGCCACATAGCTTGAGCCACATAGCCTACCTCTCATAGCTTGAACCACAGCCCCTGGTACCACTCAGTTCGCGCCACCTAGCCTGTCTCCCCCAGCGTGCACCAAATGGCTTACATCAGGTATACTATCGACTCAAGAAAAGAATAGGCTCTACCACCATGTCGCACCCGGGGTTATCGCCCCCCCCCCTGAGGCATATAAATGTACATGTGATCATTCCCCATCGTTCATTTTCCATATGAAGTCCCACCATCCCAGCCCAACGGGTATCGAGACACCCCGCCATCTCTGTCTCACCATACCATGCACGCACGCTCGTTTATTCCAGAAGGTTAGTTTGCAACACGCCTTGCAACAAAAATTTAGTCAACACGTGAGCGCGCACATGTCTAAATCATGTCACCACATGTGCTTTTAAAATCGTCTCGGCATGAGCACCTCAAAAACAAAGGTGGCACATCAGCAAAGCTGCAGATTTTGTGCCAGCGCGCACTTGCTGGAATCATAGGGAGACCTTCGGCAATCTCGTCCAAATTCGGATTCTGATTTCACCACGCGGTGCATCCGCGTTGATCTAGCATGCGCCCAGTGCGCGAATCTTTTCCAAACAAACTCATGCGGGTCACATGCGCGCGCTGCCACACGCGCGTGTGAAAACTCTGCCCACTCAATGTTTCTTATAAGCATTTCAAGGCACAGCGTTTCAAAAGCCGATGGAACCCCGAAACATGTGCAACACAGAGTATGCCAGATGTTTTGAATCCGTTCGCGCGAATGTCCTCGTCACCTTCAACAGCGCCATCACATCACCGCCGCTACCGTCATCGTCAATCGCCGGCATTGCCACCACCATCGACACACACACACACACATCTTCATCACTGTCACATGGACATCGTCACCGTCAGCGTCATCACCAGCATCAGTACCGTCATTGGCCTTGCCGTCGTCAGCGCCATCATTGCCTCCACACTTGCTGGTGTCATCACCGTTTCCGCCTGTTGACACACACTAGAATGCACGCACGTGCGCGCTCCTCGCGCGCGCATGCATGTCGAAGCCATTCCATCAAGGTGTACTTTGTGATCGGCACGGTAGGTCGTTGGACACAAAACTCACGGATGTCGTAACATGATAATCGCTCGTTGCCCATTGTGAGTAAGCATTTTTCCTTGCGTTCGCGCACTTGCTGAAACCATGGGCCAATCATGGGAGCGCAACGTGCTTCCTGTCGGCCAGAAAGTACCAGGCGACAGGCGAACCACACATGCGCGCCCCAAAGCACGCTTGCCACATTATCCACACGACCACAGCGCACCAGCTCAACATATCAAGTGTAGCTGTCCAACGTGAAACTTGTCAAGAAAGGCGATGCTGGCCACACGCGCGCCCCCCCGCGAGCGCGATTCCGCGTAATACGCAATCCGTCTTTGAAGCCGTAATACGCATGAAAACCAAGTGGCGTTTCAGTACACCCAGCTGCCTGCCGCAGTCCCCGTCACCGTCATGAGGGCCCCTAGTGGCACCGAGGGGCACCTTCAGGGGGTCTTGTAGTCATTGAGGGCTCGCTGGGCCATCTCCGAATTGTCTTAAGGTAATTATCCCAGTGCGACCCTACCTAGGAGTTGGAGCAATAGTGGATGCTGTGCTGCGCTATGCTATGCTCTGCTATGCTATGCTCTGCTCTGCTCTGCTATGCTATGCTATGTTATACTATGGTATGCTGCGCAATGCTATGCTGGGCTAGGCTAGGCTAGGCTCGGCTATGCTATGCTATGCTATGGTGCGCTATGCTATGCTATGCTATGCTTTTGCTTTGCCTTCGCTTTTGCCTTCACTTTTGCCTTTGCGTTTGCTTTTGCTTGGCACCCAGGGAGCGCAACTGGGGGAACCGCGCGTTTGATTTTACCTTTGCTGTTGCTTTTGCTTGGCTCCCAGGGGACCGGGGGAACCGCCCAGGGCGGGTTCCACTGCCCGGCCCTTTAAGCCAAGCGAGTAAGAACCTTTCTAGGCAGAGCCTAGGTAAGGAATCAGTTTACGACCCACGCGAGCTCAGCGCGCGGCCTGAGCTCGCGTGGATCGTCAAGTCGACTTCGTTTCCTCCGTCTAGGAACCTTTTTGGGGCCGTCTTGGAGTGTTCTCGGGCAGTTGTGGGGCCATGTGGGCGCTCTCTTGAGGCACTGTTGGGCCGTCGTGGGACACAAGGGGGTGCGGTTTTCTAAGGACGCTTACTAGTGGGAAGGGAGGGCTTAGAAACATCCGAGAACTTGTGCCAGGCATCAGAAGAGCTTCCCTAACACACCCCAAGATGCCTGCGGCACGATCCCAGACAAATGTCAAGTATTTGTCAACGTAATGTGCCCCGAATTCCCCCATTTCTATCACTTGCCGCCCGGGAACGCATTTGCATGAGAAATGTCCGCGTGTGATTGCGATTATTGAGGTTCCCGAACAAGGGTCGACAGGTAATTGCACTCACGGTCCCCATGAGTCTTGCCAGCATGTTGCCTACGATTGGGTGGGATGCATTATTTAGCATTGGAGTTGACTTCGAGCTCTTCAAATACATTGCACCACACAGCCTGCACCACACAACTTGCGACTCGTAGCTTGAAAACCTTGCACCGCACGTTTTGCACCACAACTTGCGCATCCAGGATGCAATAGCTTGTTGCCTGGGCCCACGCTGACAACCATATGCTTCTGAGTTCGTCGGTTCTTGACCGTTTCCTGTTTCTGTGTGTTTGCGTGCGTGCGAGGGAGAGAGAGCGGGAGATATGGATAGGGGATTGGGTAACCCGAGCATGGCTTGGTTCCTTTCGAAGAGTTGGTCATCAGTATGTCCAGGGTCTAGAGGTTGTCGTGGGACCTGCCCACACGGATGAGAAGGAACAGCATTGTGTTACAATAGGGTTCCGACCAGGAACCGAATACAATTTTGGGGGGCATCGGTGAAGTGGGGGTTCCATGGTGCGGGTTTTTATGTATCATTTCTTAGGTTCGGGGTTCGTTTTTTGAGTGTGGTGTTTCCGCCTCCTTCTGTCCTTCCTGTCCACTCGCTCACCTCCGTCCTCCTTCACAGCTCCCATACTCGTAGTTGCCCATGCTCAGGATCTTTCAGACTCAGGCTCGCGCGAACCCTCGTATCCAATCATACTTAGACCCGAACTCAGATTCAACCACGCTGAGGTGCACTGTCACTCAGGCTCCCCCACATTCGACCCACTCAAATTCTAGCTCCTCCGCACGCAGGCTCACCCGTACCCAAACTCGACCATACTGAGGACGACTCACAGTCAGGCCTTTCCATGCTCATAACCTCACGTATAGATTAGTCACAAGCGTAACTATTCATATGCGTACCCATTCACTCATACCCTGACCCTATGGTCACAGCGATGCAGCATGCATGACACTCGGGTCCCCTAGGGGGGGACCGCCTGGTATATTGCACGGGCCCGCCCGCGCTTATATTGTCGGGGCCTCTCAGGTCGAATTGCTTTGTTTGGTGGGTAGCCGCGTCTTTGTATAAAGCTTCATGACCATGGCGACGTCGCAGGCATGCCACCTAGGCCTCCCAAGGCGGGGCCTCCGTGGAGTAATGCACTGGCCTGTTCTCGCCCAGCGTGTGGACGAGTTGCAGTTTGTGACGGGTGGAGGTAGCTGCGTCTTTCTTCAGTGCCCCATGATCTTCGTGATATAGCAGGCATGCCAGTTGGGCGTCCCAAGGGGCAGCCGCCACCTTTGCCACCCGCCTGGCGACCTGCCCCCCCCCGACCCACCTGGCGATCGAGCGGATTTTTTGGTAGCGAACCATGGGGGCCTCGTATGCGCTTGCAATTCCGTCCTCAGAGTGCACTCGCGTCGATGAGCGTTTGGTAGTCGATGAGGAGGCGCTGATCCAGCGTCGATTCGCATCGGCCAGCGTCGGCCAGCACCGATTCGCACGAGCCATCACTATGGTGTGGGGGGCCCCCCTGAGTTGCCACCGAACGCCTCGCGAGCGAGCGGCCCCTCGACCCTCTCGTCGCAGCAGGCCCACACTTGCCTTGGAAGTGAGGGTAGCCCGCGGCGGGCTGCATTTGCCAGCGCGTGTACCTTATTATTCGACTTCTGGCGATGGCCCCATCTAAGACGCCTCTGTGCGCGCGTACCCCGACTGATGATATCGCGTGCTCCGCGCAGGGTGCTGATGTTGGCCACAAGCAGGCGGTGGCGAACGGGCTTCGTGTCCAGCCTCGCAGCGCAGATCGTGTGCGCAGCGACCTTGCGCGACGTGTGGAGATGATGTTCCCTGCGGTCGTGGGCCAGGCCCGGGCAGGAAGAAGCGTTTTGCATTATGCGCGGTATTCGGTTCGTTGCCCAGGCCATGTTCACAGCCGTGCCGCAGATGATGGTCGTGTCTCCAACGAACGCGGGCATGCAGTCGGCTGCTTAGCTCGACACATGGAAGCGGGATCATCATTCTGGCCAGGGGGGCATGTGTTCGCGTGTTGCAAGCTTGTGCGATTCCACAGCCTGTTCCATGTGGCTTCCGCACAATTCCCGACACCCCTGTCTGATACGGCCACCATTCGCAAGTTTGTCTACCCGACATCAAGCAAGTTGCAACAACTTGGTTCCAAGGTGCACAACTCATGTCAGCGCACCAATATTCCAGATGATGACGCCCTTCCCCTGACCCCTAGAAGTGGAGACGTGCGGCCTCCGACGTCGTATGAATTGTGTGCCGCTTCCCGTCGTGCTGCCTGTGTGTAGCTGTTGCTGATGTGTCCTCCTCTTCCTCCGCACCTACTTCGGGGCTTACTACGTCGGCCTCTTGCAGTCTTCGGGGGCGGCCTCGTGGCAACTTTTCAGGGCTCCAGGGGCGTTTTGGGGGCCATTCTGGCTTCGGTTACAGTTAGTAAGCACTCATGCCGCTTTCATCTGCCAATGCCCCCAATGATCAAAGTTGGCGATGGGTTAAATGAGTTGCACTTCGACCGCAGTCTATCTCGCGCGTGCCAACTTTGAATGTAGGGAAGAGGGGGAGTGTTCACAAGTTGTTTCCCTCTATCGTCTGGGTGCCTCTTTGGGGCATGTTGGGTGGGACTTGGGGGCCATGTTTTCGGGGAGGGCCCCTGCGTGTTCTCCCTCTTGGGCACCTCTCCTCGTGGGGTCCTCGCCGGCCGTTCCAAGGCCCTCATGGGGGCTTCCTGGGCCGTCGTGTGCCAGTCCGGGGTGGGACCTCGCGGGCCGCACAGGGTGTGCGTGAATCCGAAAAAGACGAACACGCGAGCATCTTCAAACATTTGGGACATTAGTTTCGTTTGTCTTCTGAGGCCCTGTCGGGGGTTCGCTTGGGGGGCCCTCTTGGAGCATGACGGGGGACCCTCTTGGGGCGTCTTGAGGTCATCATGGGTGCCTTTGGGACCTCTCTTGCCTGTTGGAGCCCTTCTTGGGACATTTGGGAATGCGTCTTGGTCATCTTTGAAGCGCCGGGCGGTGGTCTTCCTGGAAAGCCCCAGGGGTGCGATGACGAGCTCGCCCCGCCCCCCCTACTGCGATGTGGGCCCCGAGGGGGGGGGGAGGGGGGCGGGGGAAAAGGGGGAGGGTGTCAGCCACAAGATTTTGTTTTGTTCTCTCTTTTCTTTTTTATTGTTTTGTTTTCTCTCTCTCTCTCTCTCTCTCGCGCGCTCACACACACGCACACACTCTCGCCCCTGGCAAGAGAGGGTCGGCGGATTTTAAGGATATTGGTTCAGGATTCTGCCTTGTGAACATATTGTCGGTCAGTGGGAGCTGACAAACATAGTTAGTTATCCGCTACCAGCGCCGCCTGAGCGCATGAATAAACACTTCATGGTTTGGTGTCGATGTGTGGCATAATGCTTCCTGAGGTTCTACCACACTGCACGGCCGAGGGACTTTGCATTCGTAGATTGCCAAGGGC
>CAUYUJ010015761.1:0-2500 GCA_963575745.1 Prorocentrum cordatum
GACGGAACTGGCGAGCGCGTGTTGAATGCCGCGCACGCATTGCCAGACGAGTCGAGAATGGCCCGGTACACCGCAGGAAGCCAGAGGTGGCCGGAGGAAGCCCGACGGTCTGACAGGACACCCCAAAGCATTTTTGTGAAAAAGCATTGGGTTTTTGATGTTTGTATGTTGAAATGCTTGCAAAAACACGGTATTCGGTAGGATTCTGACATGAACGCGCGAGTGCGCTCTTTGTGGTATTTTTTGCACAGGATTCGCAGCCTGGGTGCATGACAGAGCATCGCGAGTGCACCGCGCGATGACGTGAAATCGCTGGATTTGACCGAATTCTTAAGATTCCTATGGTTTTCCTATGATTTCAGCAAGAGAGCCCGGGCGGGAAATTTGTTCAATTTTTTGTGAAAAGAAGCATTGGGTTTTTGTATGTTTTTATGTTGAAATGCTTGCACACACACGGTGTTCGGTAGGATTCTGACATGAACGCGCGCGTGTGCTCTTTGTGGTATTTTTTGCAATGGATTATCGCCGTGGACGACAGGACGTCCATGTCGAGAGGAAAAAATGAGAAAAAAAATGATTTTGTATTGTTCTTTAACAGGTTAGGATGAGACCACCCGGATGCGCCCGCTATCTGCCGGCCTGAGGGGGGAGTAGGAGTATATTCTAATAAGGAATAAGGATAGGAGTAGGAGTAGGAGTAGAAGTACGGGTAGGAGTGGGAGTAGGAGGAGGAGGAGGAGGAGGAGGAGGAGGAGGAGGAGGAGGAGGAGGAGGAGGAGGAGGAGGAGGAGTTCCACGCCGTAGATGGCTCCAAGGAAGTGGCCCTCAGCTGAATAGCACATGCACGCCCAGCCTGCGACTCGCAGGGTCGGGAACGTTCTGAAGACGAAGCCCTCTTCTAATGATAGCGGCAACTCGACCCCAGCGCCGCGCAACCCCCAGCTGGGATCGAAGGGAGGACGAGAGACGCATAGCCCTGGCTCGGGGAACAACCCACGAGCAAAAACCTTTCGCGCCAAGCTGGAGGTGCACGGCCGACTATTGTCGCCGCCTTGGCTCAGGCAGGCGAGATGTCGTCGCGCCTCCAGGCCGCGTGGCCCAGGCACTGATAGCAGCGATGATGCAGGGGGCCGCGCTCCTCGCCAGAGAGCTGGCGGAGAGCTGACACAGTAGCGTCCTGCTCGCGAAGCCGCCCCAGTGTCCAGTGTGAGCCTGCGACGAGGCCTCGCAGAGTGCACTGGTGGCGCTGCTCAGTCACCGGACCAATTACAAAACTTGCTCTCCAACAAGCCTCCAAAGCACAGCCGTGCACCAGCAGGAAGAGGAGAAGGCTGATTCGGGATTCGGCTGCCTTGCCACTCACGTGGCCTACCAAGTCCACCGACATGCAGGCGGCTTCCCTGTGCCAAGAAGCAGACGGAGCAGCAGAGAGGCAGCTGCAGCCGCAAGTCACTGTGCCTTCAAACGGGGGTCCCAGCCCGCCACAGAAGCAAACCTATGCCGCCCCAAGCCTCCCGCCTCTCTGGTCGGGGACGCCTGGCACCCCCTCGACCACCGCGTGGGGAGCGCGGTGCGAGACTCAGCGGGAACCAAGAACACCCCCACAGCCCGTACGCAGGTGGCACGCACCCCAGGAGGAACAGGAGGAGGAGGAGGAGGAGGTGGAGGAGGAGGAGGTGGAGGAGGAGGAGGAGGAGGGGGAGGAAGAGGCCGATGGGAGCCTCCCCCGCCGACGCAGCAGGTCGGAGCGACCCCAGCCCCACACCCTGAAGACCCAGCCGGGCACAGGCGGGGAGCGCCTGCAGCGGGACCGCACGGCAGAGAGGGACCGGACCCCGCGGACCAAGACGGCACCCCCCCGGGGACCAACCCAGGGAGTGCGTGCAAGGACCACGGGGCACGGCCCATTCTTACCGCAGCTCAGGAGGAGGAGGCGGAGGAAGGAGGAGGAGGACGAGGAGGAGGAGGGACAGGAGGAGGAGGAGGCGGAGGAGGAGGAGGAGGAGGAAGCCGCGGGCCTGGAGGACCCAGGGCCGCTGGCAGCGCGGCAGCCGATAGAGCGGCAGCCCGCGAACCCTGTCCATCCCCATCCAACTCTTGCATCCCATCATCCTGCACACTTTACGCTACACCATTACATATTACATCTTGATCCGTTTCTCCCATCCCAAATCGCGTACAACAAGTGAGTCTCCGACCTGACTGCATTCACAACGGCATCGACGCAAAAGCACCACCGCTGACCCACGGCTGCTGGTGCCACTACCCCCTGGGGCTGGCTGGGACATTTACTGCCCCCACCAACGCGTGCGCGCCCCGACCGAAAGTGTGTGCGTGTGTGTGGTGCGTGCATGTGGTGCGTAAATGCATGCGTGCGTGCGTGCGTGCGTGCGTGCTGTCGCGTCGTCGTCGTCGTCGCCCTCCCCGTCGTCGTCGTCGTAGTCGCCGTCGTCGTCGTCGTCGGCGTCGCCGTGTTCTTCGTCGTCGTCGTCGTCGCCGC
>CAUYUJ010015761.1:7500-10000 GCA_963575745.1 Prorocentrum cordatum
GACGTCGTCGTCGTCGCCGTCGTCGCCGTCGTCGTCGTCGTAGGCGTTGTCATCGTCGCCGTCGTTCTCGCCGTCGCCATCGTTGTCGCCGTCGTCGACGCCGCCGTCGACGCCGTCGTCGTCGTCGTCGTCGCCGCCGTCGTCGTCGTCGTCGGCTCCGTCGTCGTCGTCGCCGTCATCGCCGTCGTCGTCGTCGTCACCATCGTCGTTGTCGCCGTCGGCGTCGTCACCATCGTCGTCGTCATCGTCGTCGCGTTCGTCATCGTTGTCGTCGTCGTCGCCGTCGTCGTCGTCACCGTCGTCGCCGACGTCGTCGCCGACTTTGTCGTCATCGTCGTCGTGTTCGTCGTTGTCGTCGTCACCGTCGTCGTCGCCATCGTCGTCGTCCTCGTCGTCGTCATCGTCGTCGTACTCGTCGTCGCCGTCGTCGCTGTCGTCGTCGTCGTCATCATCGTGGTCGTGTTCGTCGGCGTCGTCGTCTTCGCCGTCACCGTCGTCGTCACTATCGTCGTCGTTGTCGTCGTCGCCGTCGATGTCGTCATCGCCGTCGTCGTCGCCGTCGTCGTCGCCGTCGCCACCGTGGTTGTCGTCGTCGTGTTCGTCGTCGTAGTCGGCGCCTTCGTCGTCGTCGTCATCACCGCCGTCGGCGCAACAGTCGTCGTCGTCGTCGTCGTCGTCGTGTCCATCGTCGTCGTCGTCGCCGCCGTCGTCGTCGTCATCGTTGCCGTCACCGTCGTTGTGTTCGTTGTCGTGTTCCTCGTCGTTGTCATCGTCGTCGTCGCCGTCGTGGCCGCCGTCGTCGTCGACGCCGTCGTCGCAAGCGCCGGCCTCGTCGTCGTCGCCATCGTTGTCGTGTCCGTCGTCGTCGTCGCCGTCGTCGTCGTCATCACCGCCGTTGTCGTCCTCGCCGTCGTCGTCGCCGTCGTCTTTGTCGCCGCCGTCGTCGCCAGCGTCGTCGTCGTCGTGGAGTTCGTCGTCGTCGTCGAACCGTCGTCGTCGTCGTCGTCGCCGTCGTCGTTATCACCGTCGTCTTCGTCGTCGTCGTGTTCGTCGTCGTCGTCATCGTCGCCGTCCTCGTCATCGTTGTCGTCATCGCCATCGTCGTCGTCGTCATGTTGGTCGTCGTCGTCACCACCGTCGTCGTCATCGTCGTCGTCGCGTTCGTTATCGTTGTCGTCGTCGTCGTCGCCGTCGTCGTCGCCATCGTCGTTGTGTTCGTCGTCGACGTCGTCATCGCCGTCGTCGTCGCCATCGACGTCGTCGTGTTCGTCGTCGCCGTCGTCGTCACCGACGTCGTCGTCGTCGTCATCACCGTCGTCGTCGCCGTCGTCGTTGTCGTCGTCGTCGTCGCCATCTTCGTCGTCGTCGTGTTCGTCGTCTTCGTCGTCGTCGCCGTTGTCGTCGTCATCGTCGTTGCCCTCGTCGTCGCCGTCGTCGTCGTGTTCCTCGTCGTCGTCGTCATCGTCGCCGCCGTCTTCGTCGTCTTCGCCGTCGTCGTCGCGACGCACTCGCCGTCGTCCTCGTCGTCGTCGTCGTCGCCGCCGTCCACGTCGTGATAGTCGTTTCCATGTTCGTCCTTGTAGCCGTCGTCGTCGCCGTCCTCGTCGTCGTCGTGTTCGGCGGGCGTCGCCGTCGTCGTCGTCGCCGTCGTCGTCGCCATCGTTATCGTCGTCGCCGTCGTCCTTCGTCGTCGTCGTCGTCGCCACCGTCGTCGTCACCGTCGTCGTCGCCACCGTCGTCGTCGTCGTCGTCGTCGTCGTCGACGTGTTCGTCATCGTCGTTGTCACCGTCATCGTGATCGTCAAGTTCGTCGTCGCCGTCGTCGTCGTCGTCGTGATATTCGTCGTCGTCGGCGCAGTCGTCGTTGTCGTCGTCGTCGCTGTCGTCGCCGTCCTCGCTGTCGTCGCCGTCGTCGCCGCCGTTGTCGTCGCCACCGTCGTCGTCGCCGTCGTCGTCGTCGTCGTCATCGCCGTCGTCGTCGTCGCCGTCGCCGTCGCCACCAACGTCGTCGTCGTCGTGTTCGTCGCCGTCGTCGTCAATGTCGTCGTCATCGTGGTCGTTGCGTTCGCCGTTGTAATCATAATGCCGTCGTCGTCGTCGCCGTCGTCACCGTCATCATGATTTTCGTCGTCGTCAGCGCCGTCGTCGCCGACGCGATCGTCGTGTTTGTCGTCGTCGCCACCGTCGTCGTCGTCGTCGTCGTCGTGTTCGTCGTCGTCGTCGCCATCGTCGTCGTCGTCGTCGCCATCGTCGTCGTCGTCGTCGTCGCCTTCGTCGTCGTCGTGTTCGTCGTCGTCGTCGCCGTCGTCGTCGTCGTCGCCGCCGTCGTCGACATCGTCGTGGCCGCCGTCGTCGTCGCCGACGTCGTCGTCGTTGTCGTCGCCGTCGTCGTCGCCGTCGCCGTCGTCGTCGCTGTCGCCGTCGTCGCCGTCCTCGTCGTCGTCATCGTAATCGTCGTGGCCGTCGTCGTCGACGCCGTCGTCGCCGTCGCCGTCGTCGT
>CAUYUJ010015761.1:12500-31720 GCA_963575745.1 Prorocentrum cordatum
CGGCTCCAGGCCCCCTGCCATGGGCAAAGCAGGGCGAGGCCGCAGCCGTGGTCCCCAGGAGGGCCGTGGCACAGCGGGCTCTGGCGCGCCTGCTGGCGCATGGGCTTGTGCTGCTAGTCGCCAGTGCGGGTTTCGCACGAACTTCCAGCATAACGAGCGCTGCTACATGTGCGGCAGGGACAAGCTGGGGCGGCCTGACCCGTCTGGCGCCGAGCCGCCTGGTGCCAAGCGACGCGCCCAGTCGGGCAGCAGGCAGTCGCGCGGAGCCCCCAGCAGCGGCCCGCCCCAGGACGCCGAGAGCACCTCCACAGGAGGTCAAGGAGAGCATGGCGATGTTGCCCGTGCACGAAAGGCTCTCGCCGCTCTACGCCGACTGCAGCTCCCAGAGGACTCCGAGGTTGTGGTCTCTGCCAAGAAGCAGCTGGCAGGCGCAGGAGAACGGGAACGTGCTGCTCGGACTCCCGATGACATGCTTCGCCGTGCTCTGGACCGCCAAGCATCGAAGCTTCGAGAACACAACGACCTCAAGACGCAGGTCGACGCGCTGCAGGAGCAGCTCACAGCGAAGCAGATGGAGCTCACCACGGACGCCGCGGAGCTGGCCGCCATTCAAGCAGAGGTTGCCACGGCGCGAGCAGCCATCATGGCAACCTCGCCAGGTGACTCAACTGTTGGCAGCCTGGAGGAGGCCATGGGCCGCCTGCAGGGCGTCGTCGCCGCAGCACCACGCGCCATGGCCGCTGGCAACCCAGACACGCTCCTCCAGTCGCTCAGCACGCACCTCGTGGAGCTCCAGCGTGCCTTTGTTTTGCACAGGCGTGCTGTCACCCCCAGTGGCTCAGGAGCAGAGCCGCATGCAGTACCCATTGACGCTGCCCCTGTCCTCGGCGCCCCCATGGAGGTTGTCATGCCTTGTACTCCTGGCAGTGTGCTCTCAGGCGGCGCCCACCCTTGGGACGCAGCAATCGGCCAAGACTTGGAAGGCGCAGACGCACAACGAGATGCTCGCAGCCAGCCTACCAGCACTCCAGGTACGTGATCTGATGGTGGACAGGTCCTACACGCATGGCCTGGACAATGGCTCGTTGGTGCCCGAGTCCACGCCCTCACACATGCCAATGACCCCGAGCGATGACCCTGCAATTTTGGCTGTTCAGGCGGATGGCGACTCCGTCAACTATCACGGCTTGCAGTGGCGCTCACTCGTGGCCACCTTTCTTCTACAATGTCCGACCGACGCAGCCCAGACTTTTCGTACGCATCTCAGCGCCTACGCTGAGCGGTGGAGTGCGGACACGATATATTGGCAAGATCTCACTATGGCGCTTGACGACTGGAAATGGTGGTGTGTACCATACGCCGAGCTCATGATCAGGCTTATACCTCAGCTTCGTGAGTTGGCGCCAACTGAGGCTGACATACACGACATGGCTGTTGCCTACTGCAAGACCGCCTGGCGTGACGCTGCTGACCACAATGCGCAGGTATTGATGGCCCTAGCCACGCATCTGGCGAACCCTGACGCTTGGTATTCAGAGGCGAGGCAACTCCTACTGCAACTACGTGAGGCACGGCTTCTACTGGCGCAGGCTCATTACATACATGAGCAGGAGGGGGTACATGCAGGTACAAGGCTCATCGAAGCTCATCGTGCCTTCGGCGCCTCTATGGCCAATATCATACATCAACGTACCCTACTGGCAGGTGGCAGCACGGTGGTTTCATCGGCAACGGCCGCACCAGAAGGGCCTCCACCACCGCAAGCTCTGGGCCACCCACCTTTTCCTGACGCTGAGGATGACGTGGGCCATCCTGCCCCTGACGATGTCGCATCACTCGTTCAAGCCCGATGCCGTGCTGCAACGGCGGCTGAGGTCTCCCTCATCCCTTTGAGACGTCTTGCGGCTGAACGACATCTGCGAGACTCGAGATACGTGGCGGTGAGATCGAGTAACAGTGAGGTCGATCAGGGGAGCCACGCCCCTACCTCGGGGTCACACCCATGTACGAGACATGTTGCTGCAGGGCTAAATCCGACGAGCGTGGCTGTCGACGGGCAGACGGCACCCCTTTCGAGGCTGAAGCCGTGCGAGTCTCCCCCCACGCTTGCTCGAGTCACTCCCAGGGCCCTTGACGAAGGGGTGGTCGACGCCCCTGGGAGGGTCACTAGTGCTGCAGCAGGGTGTACTCAGGATGCGGGCCCTGACAGTGACGGACATCACGACACTCACTACGATGCGAGGCATGCTGTTGCGGGGCTAGATCCGACGAGAGTGGCTGCCGACGGGCAGGTAGCTTCCCCCTTGGGGATGAAGCTGCGCGAGTATCCCACCCTCGCTCGAGTCACGCCCAGGGCCCTTGACGAAGGGGTGGCCGTTGCCCCTGGGAGTGTCACTAGTGCCGCAGCAGGGTGCACTCAGCATATGGACAACCACATCGACTACGACGGCTCACTACTTGGCTCGACGCAGCCCAAAGGCGAGATCCGTGCTACTACGGCACTGCGGATGACGGAGCTACCGACCTCGGCATCCACGGGACCCCGTCGAGCACCGCGCGGTGCTCGCAGAAAAGACTTCAAGGTGGCCACATTCAACGGCAGCGGCTGGCCGCAGCTGCAGGACTACCTGACCAACTGCAACGGCACGCACGTCGTATTCGCTCAGGAGCTGAAGCTGCGCAACGACCAGGTCAAGCGTGCCCAGGAGTGGTCCATCAACAATGGTTGGAAGCCGTTTCTCACAGAAGCTGTGACAGGCCCAGATGGTGGCCCCTGTGGGGGAGTTGGCACCTTTGTGCGCAAGCATATTGGCGCTACGATACTCACCTCATACATCAGCACTCACGTACTTGTGCCTGCACACGTGGTTGCAATCATGATTCAAGGAGGCCTGAGGCATGGCTTCGTTGCTGCGTCAGTGTATCTCGAACAAGGGCTTCGCCTGACAGGACGTAACGCTCAGATCCTAAAGGACCTCGGGGCCCTCCTATCGCACTATGGGCCCCCTTTTCTCTTGGGTGGGGATTGGAACATGCCCCCTGCCATGCTTGACGGCTCGGAGTGGCCCATGCGACTTCGGGCCCGTGTCATGGGTACGCCCAACGGTACGCATCGGGATCCAACCACGGGGAATATCTCGGATTTGGACTATTTCGTACTCAGCGACTGCCTGGCCAGTGTGCTATCACAGCTCCTGCGGGCATCACAATTTCCGCCGCGCAATCGCTACGTTGTGGAGGCCTCTCTGGGACCACAGGCTCGCGCCCAAACCATCCGCGTGCTCCGTGGGCCCAAGCCCTTCCCACACCACCCCACGGTATCCCTGCGTAAGGACTTGGAGGATGTCGATGGCGAACCACAGTGTACTGTCCTGCGCGGGGACCCTGGGCTATCTTGGGTGGAACTTATGAGGGGCGACTCTATGCTTCGGTTAGGACCATGTGACGACCACCCCGCACGTTTGGACAACATATGTGCACACTTGTATCGTGGAGTGGAGGCGGAGTTACTCCCATTATTTAGTCTGCCGCCCAATGATTTAAGGCACACAGGGCGAGGAGCTGCGCCGAGGTACAAGCGCACCACGGCAGGAGGGGCACTGGCGAGGCACCAGCCTGCCGCGTCTGCCGAAGCTCGTGCCCTACGCCTACTACAGCTGCGCGTAAGTGATGTCCAGCTGGCCCAGGTGAGACGACCTCACCAGGCCGCGCAGGCATGGGCTCACCTCTATTCCTTCCTCGTCCAAGAAGGTAAAGAAGGCAGGATGAGGAAACACATCTCCCCTCCCGTCACAGCTGTGCTCACGTATCTACTGCACACAGCCGCCCACACTTGCTTGGGCTAGCGTCATCCTACCTCGGACGGACTGCCGCAGTCATTGAAAGAAGGACGGCTACGGCCCGGGCCCGCTCTTTCACACAATGGACCCGACAGCACTTGAGGCAGCGATCAGGACCCATACACCGTTGGTCGAAACCTCGTGGCTGGACAATATCACAGGTGGACACCGCTTTGGGACCTTCGAGCGCCTCTGAGGACATATGTCGGGTTCAACGGCAGTCTTGGAAGGACGTTTGGGTAGGATGTGGCGACGAACCCTCCCTCCTCACCCAGAGCATTCATGACGACGGCGATGGGGGCCTCATTGTCGAAATGCGATGCCTATGTCAGACTGGCCCACGTACGCCTCCATTGAGCATCGGGGCCCTTCGGCGAGCCGCGCTGAGCTTCTCGGGACGCACGGCCCTAGGGCCAGACCAGTTCAGACCTCGGCATTGGGCTTTGGCCTCCAACGGGGCCCTGGCTGTCTTGGGATACCTACTACATCTATGTGAGGCCTTTGGAACATGGCCCACGTGCACTAGACGGGCACACATCATTCTACTGGGCAAACCGACGGGTGGTTACCGACCTATTGCGTTGCTCCCATCAATTTACCGGGTATGGGCCCACGCCCGACTGGCTTGGGTCAGGGCATGGGCATCCCGTTTAGACCGCCAATACCTTGCACTTGGCTCGCAGCGATCAACTGCCGACGTTGCAGCTCGTGCGATGGTAACAGCAGAGACAGGTGGACACCTGCGGCCAGAGTCGCAGGCATCAGTGCATGCGATCGCTGATGTTGCGAAGTGTTTCGACAAGGTGCCGTGGCTATGGCTGCTGCGCGCGGGGATTCAGCAAGGCTTTCCTGGGCCACTCCGCCTCCTCGCATTTAGGATATACATGTCCAGCAGGCGTTTGGTATGGGACAATTGCTACTCGGACGTTTTGTATGCGCAGTGCGGGGTACTACCAGGATGCCCGATGGCTATGTTTGCGTTGCAGTGTATAATGATCGCCCCCTTCGATCACCTCACACGCACAACTATGGACATGCCACGTGGCATTGACGTGTATGCTGACGACATTACAGTACACGTATATGGCGTACTACGACACATCAGTTCATGGTCCCAGAGGGTTCTTCGGGCGCTGGCGCATACGCTCAAGGCCCTAGGGCCCCCTCCAGCTGCCCACAAGACGAGGCTCACTAGTTCCATTCCTGCGTTGGGAAAACACGCGGCCTATCAACTACGGGATCTTGGGCACGTCTACGCGGAGGCTTTGGAGGTTCTTGGAATCGAGGTCTCGGGACGCCCTATGCGCTACAGCAGGCTTCGGCAACGTGCGAGGGGTGTGGCCAGTCGTCGGCCGCGCTTTATCTCACTGCACAGGGCTGGTCCTCTCCTCAGTCGTTTCCACAAGCAGGCTCTCCCACCAGCCTTGGCCTACGGGTTAGGCGCGCATGGCCCCCCCCCCCCCCCCCCCCCCCCCCCCCACACACGACTCGTTGAACAAATGCGGCAGGCGCAGCGAGGCGCATGGCACGCCCCAGGCTCCAGCACATCGTGTTGGATCACGTCGTGCCTTCAGGGATCCATTTACACTGACCCCCAGGTAGAGGCCTGGGCCGCGCCTGTGTACCAGTGGTCCATGTTGTTTCGCGATCCGCAGGTGCCCCACTGTGTCTTGCAGTCAGCATGGCTTCGCCAGATCCAGAAGATCTATCATTATCCTCACCCGTGGCGCCACGTGTCGGGACCCGCTGGAGCCACAGTGCTTGCACGACGAGAGCTCGGATGGGCCACCATCAGCAGCGCTGTTTGGAAGACGGACCGAGAGGTTCGTATCAATATTCGTGATGAGGCGCCGTCCAGCATCCGTCAGCTTGCTAGAGATGCTGGAGTGCGTCGACTATGGGAAAAATGGGCCCGACGGCCACCCCTTCCAGGACACGACGCCATTCTTCGGGAGCCCATTGGATACTGGATAGAGCCAATACTACAGATCCTATCCAAGGTTGAACTACAAGATGGTGACGACTCTGGGGGTGACGACGAGCCTGGTGATCCCGACCGCTTGGATGATGCAGGTCCGACCCCGCCCCCTGTTGGACCCAACCCTTTTGCTGACAAGTGGAAACCCTCCCTCAAAGAAGCGGGCCTTTTACGTGCTTACTCGGGAGGCGGACTCTGGAGCCCATCAAGGCTTGCGAAGTGTGGTTACAGGGACACAGACACACGCCCTCGGTGTATGGCGGCATCAGGTGATTTGTATCATTTCGTGCACGAGTGTCCAGCACTGCATGCGCAGCGTCAGATACACATGTTTCACATTCGTACGGAGGGGCTCCCTAGGCAGGTGCGGGACTCTATGTTATGGTCGACAGGACTCGTCTCTCGCTCATGCTTCCCACCCTTGCCACCACGGGACAGCACTGGGCACTGGCACGTACTATATGGCGACCCGCAAGGTATCACAGGTAAAGTATACACGGACGGCGCATGTCAGCGTATGTGGTACTGGCTTGAGGCTACACGTGCAGGCTGGGGTTTCTGTCAGTTGAGTGAGCCGCCGCCAGGGGTAGATATTCTTGCTTTTGGGGCCCTCCCAGGCCCCATACAGACCTCGCCCAGGGCCGAGCTTTACGCTTTCCTCCAGGTCCTCCAGGTCTGCCCCCCCCGTTTGTGTGCACACCGATTTCAAAGGCTTGGTTGATGGCCTTGCCCTTGGAGCCCGTTGGCGCTGCTCGCCTCGGCGTTTGAACGCTGATCTCTGGGAACGCATTCACCGACGCCCGCGGCAATCGGCGGGCTGACCTTGCTGCGCGCAACGGCAGAGACCTCCACTCCATCCCCAGAATACAGGTCAAAGCTATGAAGCTTGGCCACCAACATTACACTCGCATCCTGCGTTGGAGCACTACCGCCCTGGGACTTTTCTTTGGCGAACAGCGGGTGGACACGCGGCCCCGCGCGAAATGCCGACGCCCTCGGCGTTCCTCGGCCCCACTGGAGCCCAGGGAGGAATCGGCTCACCTGCGCCATGTTTTTACCCAGGCCCCCCATCGCAGCATTTGGAGATGTGAGTTTTGTAGAAAGGGCTCGAAGCTGGAAAGGACCCGTCGTCGTCTCTCGGAGCTTGCCTGCCCTGCTCGTTTGCGCGCTGCCGCCGCCATCCATCGGCACCCCGCCTCTGTCAACCCACCTGGGCACGCTGCGCGCGCCCAGGCTGACAATGAAGGGCAGATGCCGACGTATGAGGGCAGCAGTTTCGGTGCTGCTGTGCGTCCTCGCTCCCCCTCGGACTCGTTTCGTTCGGTTCGCCCTCGGACGGAGTCCCCCACGCGTGGCCTGGAGCGCGACCAAGGGGAGGCGGATCCCCCCCCTCCGTCCTCGGGCCTGGGGAGCCCTTCCTTGCCTCGCCCTCGTAGCCCCTCCCCTGGCTTTGAAAGGCGCGTCAGGCCACGCGCGGGCTTCGAGCCCGTCGCTGCGGCATGGGATGGAGCTGCGAGTGTCCAGGCCGAAGCCACTGCCAGGGTTCTCTCTTTTCCAGAGCGCTCGGGGCCCACCTTCCTCCCCGACAAGCGGAGGCGGATCGGCTCCAAGCGCCCAAGTAGGCCCTCTTTGGCCGACACGACAGTACCAGCCGAGCCTATGCCAGGAGCGGGCCCCGTTCCTGCCACGGCCGCTCGCGGCCACCGCCTCTGGGTTTCCTCGGGCCATGTTTGTTGGTGCGTTTCCTGTGGGGTTTTTACGACGGGCACGGCTGGTCACCTTCTAATTGATTGCCCGTCGGGAAGCGCGCACCGTCTGTCTGAACGGGCGGTGCGCAACCGACGCCTTTTCATGCAGGGTTTTCATCCTGCGGACGAAGGAATGGAGGGCCCACGTCGAGTTCCCGCACCTCGTCCGCTTCTTGTCTCAGACCCTGAGGCTCACTGGGTCAGGCTCCACGGGAGCCCACCTTCTAACCCTGGCTGCGGGGCTTAACCCCCGTTTCTTTTGTTTGTGTGGCTGGTACCCGAGATCCTCTTGGTGGGGTCCCAGCCTCCTCACAGGCCTGCCAGGCTGCCAGCAGCTTGGCGCCCTTGGTGGCGCTCGTGCACAGCGCGACGCTTCCCTCGGCAGTGCCGTATCCTCCTCCTCCTCCTCCTCCTCCTCCTCCTCCTCCTCCTCCTCCTCCTCCTCCTCCCCCCCCTCCTCCTCCTCCTGCTCATCATCATCCTCCTCCTCCTCCGCATCATCATCATCATCATCATCATCCTCGTCGTCCTTCTCCTCCTCCTCCTTTTCCTCCTCCTCCTCCTGCTCCGCCTGCTCCTCCTCCTCCTCCTCCTCCTCCTCCTCCTCCTCCTCCTCCTCCTCCTCCTCTCCTCCTCTCCTCCTCCTCCTCCTCCTCCTCGTCCTCCTCCTCCTCCTCCTCCTCCTCCTCCTCCCTCCCTCCCTCCGCTTTCCCCCACTCCGCCTATCCTCCTCCTCTCCTCTCCTCCTCCTCATCCTCCTCCTCCTCCTCCTCCTCCTCCTCCTCCTCCCCTCCTCCTCCCCTCCTCTTTCCCCCAATCCGCCCTCCTCCTCCTCCTCCTCCACCTCCTCCTCCTCCCTCTCTCCTCCTCCTCCTCCCTCCTCCGCCTCCACTCTCCTCCTCCTCCTCTTTCTCCCCCACTCCGCTCCCTACCCTCCCCTCCTCCCCCACCCTCCTCCTCCTCCTCCTCCTCCTAACCTCCCTCCTCCTCCTCCTCCGCTCTCTTTCCCCACTCCGCCTCCCCTCCTCCTCCTCCTCCTCCACCTCCCCTCCTCCATCCTCCCCTCCTCCTCTTCCCCCCACTAAATCCGCCTCCTCACCTCCTCCTCCTCCTCCACCTACCTCCTCCTCCCTCCTCCTCCTACCTCCTCCTCCTCCTCCTACCTCCTCCTCCTCCTCCTCCTCCTCCTCCACCTCCTCCTCTCCCTCCTCCTCCTCTTTCCCCCCTCCTCCCTCCTCCTCCTCCTCCTCCACCTCCTCCTCCTCCTCCGCCTCCTCCTCCTCCTCATTCCCCCACTCCGCCTCCTCCTCCTCCCTCCTCCTCCTCCTCCTCCTCCTCCTCCTCCTCCACCTCCTCCTCTGGCGTACTCTGGCGTGCAGTCGGGCCGCTGAAAGAAGAGGAACGCTGGGAACATCGAGCCCCCTCCGAACCCAAGCGGTTCCGTGTTTCAGCGTCTTGGCTGTGCTCTGCTCTGTCCCATTGGCCCTGGCCCACGGGCAGGCCCACGCAGGGCTGCGAACAGAGACGCGGGACGACGACGACGACGCGGACTACAGCAACGACGACGACGGGAACGACACGACGAGGCCGACGAGGCCGACAACGACGACGATGCTGAGGCCGAGGTCGCCTGCTGCCACTCGGTGCCCAGCGTGGCCGCTAGTCCTCGCGGCGCGGCCGCCAGCACTGCCCGGCACAGGAGCGGCCCCACCTGATGCGCCCGCCGCCGCGCCGCGGGAGTCCGAGGGGTAGGAGGGGGGGCATCGAGAGTCGATGGCAGGGACTCGAGTGAAGAAGAAACAAGCGCATGAACACAAACTGTTGGCGCTCCGCGCGGATCTCTCGGATCGGCGCTGGGGGTCCCCTGGCGGCGCCTCCGGCGCCTCCCCTGGCGCGCTCCGCGCGCCATTGGCGCCTCCTCTCCACCCTCCCTGTCGCGCGGAGCTCCAAAAGTTTTCGAGGATTGAGGATCGAAGATCGAGGATCGAGGATCAAGGATCGAGGATCTTATGAAGTTCTTTCGTCTTCGAGGGTCGAGGATCAATGGGAGGGGCTCAGTGTACACACCACGTCGATATGATCGGCCAAGGAGCTTGGTGTATGGGCGCCCCAGCTGCCCAACATTCAAGAGGGGAAAAAACACACAGATACAATTAATCGTCGATTCCCAAGAAGAGATTGGAAAAGATAGGAAGTGGGGGGGGAAGACAACAACCCCGCAAATATGCGAAAACATGGGGAACCCTGCCATTTGTCTATTTATTTGTGTGTCCCAGGGCCCCTTTCAAACATGTCGCTGGAGCACCTGTACACCTGATTCACTGGCTGCGTGACCGACCAAGCGACGTGGCGTATACCTCGAGCACATCCGACTCGAGGACCGAAGGTCGAGGACCGAGGATCGACGTGTTACGGGGCGCGCTGCACCAACTCTGGGCCTCCGAGCTGCCTCGGGAGGCCCCCGGAGACCTCCGTGAACCTCGGGTCACCTCGAGAGGAGGAGGGAAGGGAGGGGGTGCGCGTGTGTGTGTGTGTGTTGCGTGTGTTGTTGTTGTGTGTGTTGTGTGTGTTGTGTGTTGTGTGTTGTGAGTTGTGTGTTGTGTCTTGTGTCTTGTGTCTTGTGTCTTGTGTGTTGTGTTGTGTGTTGTGTGGTCTGCGTTAGGTGTTATGTGTTGTGTGTTGTGTGCTGCGTGTTGCGTGTTGCGTGTTGTGTGTTGTGTGGTGTGTGTGTGTTGTGTGGTGTGCGGTATGTGTTGTGCGTTGTGTGTTGCGCGTTGTGTGGTGTGTGGCGTGTGGTGTGTGGTGTGTGTGTTGTGTGGTATGTGTTGTGTGGTGTGTGTTGTGTGCTGTGAGTTGTGTGTTGTGTGTTGTGTCGTGTGCTGTGTGTTGTGTGTTGTGTGTTGTGTGTCGTGTGTTGTGTGTTGTGTGTTGTGTGCTGTGGGTCGTGTGTTGTGGGTTGTGTGTTGTGTGTTGTGTTGTGTGTTGTGTGTTGTGGTGTGTGCTGTGCGTTGTGTGTTGTGTGGTGTGCGTGGTGTGTGGTGTGTGGTGTGTGTGTGTGTTGTGTGTTGTGTGTGCGCTGTGTGTAGCTGTGTGTCAGTGTGTGTAAGCGTGCGTGCTTGGGTGGGTGTGTGTGGATGGTGTCTGCGAATAGTGCGTGTTTGTGTGTGCGCGTGTGTGAACGTGTGCATGTGTAGTATGTGTGTGTAAGTGTGTATGAGTGTGCGTATAAGTGCGTCAGTGTGTGCACGGGTGTGTAAGTGTAAGTGTGTGTAAGTGTGTGTGTAAACGCGTGTGAGTGTGGGCAAGAGTGTGTAAGTGTGTGTAAGTGTGTGTGTACGTGTGTGTAAGTGTGTGTAAGTGTGTGTAAGTGTGTGTGTGGGTGTGCGTAAGTGTGTGTGGGTAAGTGTGTGTGTGCGCAAGTGTGTGCGTGTGTGTGCGTGTGTGTATGCGTGCGCAAGTGTGTGTAAGTGTGTGTAAGTCTGTATAAGTGCGTAAGTGTGTGTAAGTGCGTGTGGGTGTGATTAAGTGTGTGTAGGTGTGCGCAAGTATGTGTGTAAGTGTGCGTAAGTGTGCGCAAATGTGTGCGATTGTGTGTAAGTGTGTGCAAGTTCGTGCACGTGTGCGCAAGTGTGTGCAAGTGTGTGTAAAGGTGTGTAAGTGTGTGTAGGTGTGTAAACGCGTGTGAACGTGTGAAAGTGTGTGTGGGTGTGTAGGTGTGTGTAAGTGTGTGTAAGTATATGTGTGTGTGCGTAAGTGCGTGTGCGTGCGTGTAGGGGTGTGTAAGTGTGTGTATAAGTGTGTGGCTGTGTGTAAGTGTGTACACGTGTGTGTAAGTGTGTACACGTGTGTGTAAGTGTGTAGGTGTGCGCAGGTGTGTGCACGTGTGTGTGTGTAAGTGTGTGCAAGTGTGCGTAAATGTGTGTAAGTGTGTGTAATTGTGTGTAAATGTGTGTGCGTAGGTGTGTGCAAGTGTGTGCAAGTGTGTGCAAGTGTGCGCGAGTGTGTGAAAGTGCGTAAGTGTGTGTGCGTAAGTGTGTAAGTGTGTGTACGTGTGTGTAAAAGTGTGTGAATGTGTGTAAATGTGTGTAAGTGTGTGTTGCACATGTGTGCAATTGTGTGTGTGCAAGTGTGTGCAAGTGTGTAAGTGTGTGTGCAAGTGTGTGTGTGTGTAAGTGTGTAAGTGTGTGTCGGTGTGCGCAGGTGTGTGCAAGTGTGTGTGTGTGTGTGTCATTGTGTAAGTGTGTGTAAGTGTGTAAGTGTGCGTAAGTGTGTGTAGGTGTGTGTATGTGTGTGCGTGCGTGCGTGCGTGCGTGCGTGCGTGTGTGCGTGCGCGCGCGCGGGCGGGCGTGCATGTGTGCGTGTGTGTGTGTGTGTGTGTGTGTGGGTGTGGGTGTGGGTGTGGGTGTGGGTGTGGGTGTGGGTGTGGGTGTGGGTGTGGGTGTGGGTGTGGGTGTGGGTGTGGGTGTGGGTGTGGGTGTGGGTGCATGTGTGGGTGTGTATGTGTGTGTGTGTGTGTGTTCCATCACGTCCATGGTTCCCCACACGACGTCCAAATCCACGGGATCCCAATTACCGAACAACCTGCGGGAGGCTCAGCGGAAAAGCCACGGGATCCCAATTACGGACAGACCTGCGGGAGGCTCAGCGTCATTGCCTCCGCGAGGGTTGGCGCAGCGGGACGAAAGGAACACCCCCAGGGCCCCACTTACCAACAGACCTGGCGTTTGCCTCCGCGAGGGTTGGGAAAGCGGGACACAAGGAACAGGAGGAGCCAAGTCGTGCTGCTGCGAATTCCATTGCTTTGTTTTCCACCGCGCAGGGCCATGCCTCCAGCGCCATCCCGCTGCGACAGAGGAGCCCGACTCCAGCAAGTTGAGCGCTCGTGCCCTGCTAGATTCGCTCGGAGGAGAGGGCCTGCTACGCGCAAGAGTGACCCTGGGCAAGAGTGACCTTCGGTGCGAGGACCGAGGGCGCGCAAGGTGGCCAAAACCCAGCGCGCAGGCAGCCGCCATCGCATCGCGCACAGCGATCGGGGTGACCCCGACGAGCCCGCGCCAAAGGTCACTCCGGCGAAGGGTCACCCTCACGTGTATAGCCGAGGGGGGACGGCGCGGATTTGGACGCCCGAAATGGGTACGGAAAAAATGGGTACAATGTCCAACAACAAATGTTGTCCCAAACCAACGGCGGCCGCTGTTGGGCAGGCGGCCTTCTGTCTCGAATGGACACAGACCGCGGCGGCGCGGACAGCGAGTCCTGTTCAAAGCGGACAGGAACTGCTGTTGGGCATTGTACCCATTCCTTCCGTGCCCACCTCGGGCGTCCAGAGCGGCGCGCCGGCCCCCGTGCTGCAGGGCCCCCTGCCGGCACGGGCGCCCGCCGGCGTACCCCTCACAGCCTGTAGAGGGCCTCCGCGCCGGCCTCGGGGCTGCTGGACGGGCTGTGGCTGGGGGGGCCCCTCCGCCACGGGAGCACGGGCGCCTCGTGCGACACCGCCAGCGGCGCCCGCGCCAGGGCCGGCGCGGCGCCTCCGGGGCGGTCGGCGCTGCGCGCGGCAGTCACGGCGGGGAGGTCGCCGCGAGCTGCCTGGTCCGGCCTGTGGTGAGCCTGCTTTTCACTTTCACCACTATGAACCTTGAGATCCTGGCGTCTCGATTGTTTCGAGCCGGGCGGTTTCGCATAATTTCGGGCCCCGGGACCCTCGCAGATGAATCCGGCTCGAAAAATGCCCCAGAAAAATAGGGTCTAGGGCTTCGGGCGTGATCTTTTACGATGTTACATTTTTGTCGCGACGTCGGATCTCAGGGAAACCAGGGGCGGCTGACCCATGGTACAGTGGAGACCCATGCCTAGAAATACCCTGCCTGCCTCCAGGCTGCCCTTGGTTTCTTGGGCTTCGAAGGGTGGTTTTGCTGTGGACTGCGTGACGTCCCCACGACAAAAATCTCAGGGGACGTCCTGGGGTCTCAGGGTTGGGTTTCTTGTGGAAGGCTTCTTGTGGTCGAGTGCTTTGGTGAGCCACCCATGGTCAGCCACAAGCACAGGTCAGCCACCCATGGTCTACAGCGGCGGCGGGTGGTGAAAACTCAACTCAAGAGCCTGGGCGCCCCCCGGCCCTGCTGCTGCCGCGCAGCGCGCCCCCGGCCGCCCCCCGACGCGCACGGGCCCCCGAGGGGCGGGACGGCGAGAGGGGCGACCCAGCCGCTGGCCAGCGGGAGCGCCACCCTCGCGGCCGGCCCGCCGTGGCGGGCCGGGGGGGCGCCCTCCCCGAGGTCGTCGGGCTCGCTGGTCGCCCACGACTCGTGCCCCGACTCGGAGTCGCCCTGGTGGCCGCCGTCCCTGTGGGGCACCAGGACCGCGCCGCCCTGTGAGCTGCGCCCCGCCCCCCCCCCCGGCAGGGGCGCCCCGTCCGAGTCCGACGCCTCGGGCTCCCACGTGGCCTGCGGCCTGAGCGCCCTCGAGGTGCCCGCGTCCTGGCCGGGGGCCGCCGGGGCAGCCCCGGCCCGTGCCCGCGGGCGCGCCCTTGGCCCGGCGGGCTCCTCCTCGGCCGCGCGGCCGCCGCGGCCCGCTCGCGCCCTCGGTGGGGCCGGGCTCGCCGCGGCCGCGCGGCGAAGGGCGGCCAGGACGTGGGCGCACGTGCGGCCACGCTGGCCGAGCAGCGCCGCGCGCAAGAGCGCGGCCCCTGCGCGGAGGGCGTCCTGGCGCTCCTGGCGCGCGAGGGCCTCCGACTGGCGCTGCCGGGCCCCCTCCTCGAGCAGCAGCAGGGTGCCTTCCTCGTCCTCCCCGAGCAGCGCCACCGCCCACGCTGGGCTGCGGCACATGCTCATCGCGGCCGTGGCCAGCCGGACGTCCCACGGGGCGAGGGCGTCCCTCCACGCCGCCACCGCGCCACCCAGGCGCCGCCTCAGTGGCTGCCGCAACCCCTGGGCGAGCCGTTTGGCGCCGTGGCCAACGCGCCGCGCCGAGGCTAGGGCCCCCAGGCGGCGCTCGAGGTCGGCCCGCCGCCGACGGCACTCCCTGGTGGCCAGCCTGCACGAACGGGTCCTGCAGAAAAGCTGCAGCGTGCGGGCGGCGCAGTCCCGTTGGCCAGAGCTCCCCGCCGCGCCCCACGAGGAGCGGCGGGGTGCGCGAGGCGCGCCGCTGCGGGCCCACTGGCTGGAGAGGTGCTTCCCTCTGCGGCGCTCGTCCGCCAGCTCGCGCCACAGGACCTCCTCGGCACGTCCGATGCGCTCGCAAATGCCAGCCGCGGCCGCCGCGTCTCGCCAGTCCCTCAGGACGTTCAGCGCCGAGGACCGCTTCAGCCGCCCCACGGCGCCCGCCAAGCGGGCCCCAGCGCGCGCGAGCGCCTCGTGCACCAGGCGGTGGTGCGCGGGCTGCAGCTGCAGCTCCCGCGGCAGCGCCTCCGCCGAGGCGGGCGCCGCCAGGCCGAGCAGGCTGGCCCCTGCTGCCCAGGGCGCGGGCCCCGACGCGGCGGGGGGGCTCCAGGGCGCAGCGGCCGCTGGCGGCGACGCCCACGGCGGCGCCGCCGCTGCGCCTCGCGAGCCCGCCGGCCAGGGCGCCGGCGACCGCGCCGCCGCTCGCTGGCTGCAGCTGCCGGGCGGGCCCGCCGCCGGGGAGCCCCGGGGGCCGTCGGCCGTGCCCGCGGGGGGCGAGGCCCACAGCGCCGCCCGCGGCTCCGCCGACCAGGGCGTCGACGCCGACGCCGCCCCTGGCCCGCCGCGCTCCGCCGCAGGGGAGCACCAGGCGCCCGTCGCCGCGGCGGCCGGCGGGGGCGAAGCCCACGGCTCCGCCGCGGCGCCGCGCGGGTCCGCCGACCAGGGCGCCGGCGACGGCGCCGCCCCGCTCTGGCCGCGGCCGCCGCAGAGGTCTGCCGCCGGAGAGCTGCAGGAGTCCGCCCAGGCAGCCAGCGCGCGGCCACGGGCGCGCTCGCGCAGGAGCATGGCGCATCGAGGGTGGCGAGGTGTGGCGCTATTCGCCCCAGCCCGGACGGCTGCGGAAGGGGGGAAGGTGCGAAGAGCTTGCACGGGGCCCCAGGGGAGTCAGTGTGGGTCCCAGGGGGGCCCTCGGTTCCAAAGAGTTTCAGGCGGCCTCGCCTGACCCCGTCGCGGCAGGCGGAGGAGGAGGAGGAGGAGGAGGAGGAGGAGGAGGAGGAGGAGGAGGAGGAGGAGGAGGAGGAGGAGAAGGAAGAGGAGGAAGAGGAGGAGGCGGAGGACCCGGACCCCCGACAACTGGAAGGAATCAAGACGGGGGCTGCCCGCAAGTTTCAGCGTCTGCAGATCCTGTGCGTGGATCCGAAATCCACAAAAAAACTATCCCGGACGAGGGCCCGTCCCCCGGGGACGGGCGTCGAGAGCTCAACGAAGACCTGTCCCCAGGGGAACTCCAGGGCCCATACGCTTGCGCAGAGCACCACGTCGGAGGTCTGGGCGGCCGTCCAGGGTGACTCCGGTGCCCGCAGGCGGCCCTCGCCGAGGCGCCGCCGCTGGAGATGATGTTGATCCCGAAGCCCGAGAGCCTCCTCCTCCTCCTCCTCCTCCTCCTCCTCCGACCTCCTCCTCCCCTCCTCCTCCTCCTCCGCCCACCTCCTCCTCCTCCTCCTCCTCCTCCTCCTCCACCCTCCTCCTCTCCACCACCTCCTTCCTCCATCTCCTCCTAACTTCCTACTCTTCCCCTCCTCCCTCCTCCACCCCTCCTCCTCCATCTTCCTCCCTCCTCCTCCTCTCCTCCTCGCTCCTCCTCCTCCTCCTCCTCCTCCTCAGGCGCGACCGCGAAAGCCTCCCCTGGGGGCCCCTGAGATCTTGGCGATGCAACGTTTGCACACCGGGCGTTCTCGCCCGCGGGTCTGGGCCCGGGAGCCCTCACAGATCGATCCGGCTCGAGAAATGGCGCAGACGGGAGGGGTCGGGGGCTCCGGGCGCGATCTTCTGCGATGCTGCCAGTTTTGTTGCAACGTCGGATCTCAGGGGGGGGCCAGGACCCTGACCTTCCAGAGTGCTAAACAAAAAATCTCCAGACCTGTAGATCTGTCTGGCCTGCCTCAAACCTCGACAGGAATTGGGACGTCGACGTCCTGGTGCTATTTTTTAGCCCTCCTGGAAGGTCAGGGGAGGAGGGGTCACCAGCTCGGTGCCCACGAATCGTCACCCTGGGGAACCGAGCGGGCGCTCACCTACTGGCCTGAGCTGAACAGGGCGCCGGGCCGCCCCAGACGGCCCGCGCCCCACAGCAACCGTGCCACCGCGCCACCGCCACAGCTCCTGCTGGGCGGGGAGGGCCCGGCCCGACCGGGCCGCGCCAGCCCAGCCGCTGGCGCGGCTGCGGATTGGGACGAGGGGTGCGGCCAGCTCCGTCTTCTCCTGCTCCTCCTCCTCCTCCTCCTCCTCCTCCACCTCCTCCTCCTCCTCCTCCTCCTCCTCCTCCTCCTCCTCCTCCTCCTCCTCCTCCTCCTGCTCCTGCTCCTGCTCCTGCTCCTGCTCCAGCTCCTCCTCCTCCCTACCGCGCGGGCGAAGGCGATGTCGGGATCACGACCGTCCCCAATTCAACCCACTCGCTGAATTGCCGCAGGGTGTGAACTCGACCTCCTTCCTATCGCGCCGACGACGACGAGGTCGAGCTTACAGCCCGTCCTTATCAGACCTCGTGTCGGAATTGCGCTGTTTCTACACTCAGTCTCCTTACTGCAGCGCTGCTGCACAGGGACGGTGGCGGGGTTCGCCGCAGACAACTGGATATGTTGCACCACATACCTCACACCACGTGTACTGCACTACGCAGCCGGAAAATCACTGTTTGGGCTCCGCGTTGTCTGACGGATCGCACACATTATACAAGTTTAGACAGGTGTAAGAGAATCACGCGCGCGCGCTTCGCGCGCGCGTGGCTCCGTCCTATCAAGCAGCGGATGGGCACGCACACCATCCCACCACCACCACCGCGTGGGAACACCTGTGCAAACGTGGGCATACGTATCTCAATGGCGTCCCCCAGCAAAGGGATCGTGCCCCATATTGAGGGATGAAAAAACGACCCTACCCTGGGTTACAAGTGCGTGGTCCGTAAACCTCCTTGGGAACCCCCAAAGCCTAGAGCCGCCAGGACGCGGCACATCACGCAGGGTTTACCCTGTCAACCCACAGGAGTTTCAGCGCACAGCGCCTCGCAAACCAGGATAGGAGCGTTTTGTATGCCCTTGACCATAGGGAGCTCCCGCTACGGCCGCAGAACAAAGATCCGCACAGCGCCACACCCCTCACGTGGATCGGACGGTGCCCGGCAGGCGACTGCACTTACGGCACCAGAGCGCAGCTTCGCATGGCGTCGCCCCTGAGCATCGTCTCGACGATCCCCATCCCCGCCGGCGTGGGCTGGGCCCCTCTGGCCCATTGACCCCCCTGGATGGGGTCATGGGCTGCTCTCTTCGGGCTCCGAGGGGCGTATCCCCCACTGAGGCGAGGAGACGCTGGGGCTCTAGATGTGCACGGGGATGGGGATGGGGATCGGCTCACGCTACTGAGCCCCCTGCTCACCCTGGCACACCTCTCTCGGACGGCTCGCTGCTCCGCAGGCCGCCCCTCCCGCCTGCCTCGGCACACCTCCCACGCGGGCCGCGCCCCGCGGGGCATTCCACCGACGGCCCGAGGGAAAAGAGGCTCGCACAACGCCCCTCCCGCCCACTGCAGCACACACACACACATACTTTTGCGCCGGCGGCTAGGCAGAGTCACTGCGCTGGCGATGAAGCAGATGTAGGATGCACAGTTGCGAGTTCAACCGCGGTGCACGGGGGAGAAGGCACACCCACACACACACACACACACAAACACACACACACACATACACACCACACACACACACACACGCACACACGCACACACACACACACACACACACACACACACACACGCACACACACACACACACACACACACACACACACACCCACAAACACATAATAGACACACACAACACACACACACGCACACATCGCACGCACGCACGCAAACACACACACACACACACAACACACACACACACACACACACACGCACGCACGCACGCACACACACACACACACACACACACACACACACACACACACACACACACACACCTCACGCGGATCGTGCCCCACGGGGAACACCGCCAACAGCTCTAGGGACAAGGTTCGCATGCCCGTCCCCCGACCATGTCGGCACGCCCCTCGCGCGGCTCGTGCCCCAGAAGGAGCTCCACCCACGACGCCTCTCGGCGACCTCGCAGGGCGGCCCCGCACCCGCGTCGAGACACGCGAGGTCGTGCCCCACAGGGACCTCCACGCGCGGCCTCCGTGGGCGGGCTTTCGCGCGGGGGCACTCGGAGAGCATTGGGGGGCTCCCCTTTGCGCAGAGCGTGCCCCACGCGGAGTTGCGCAGCAGTAAGACAGGGCCGCGCCCTGCGCCACAGGCGACCGCACAGGGCAGGGCAGGGCCCTTCGCCAGCTGGTGCTTCGCGTATCGAAGACGCCTACGGCGAATCACCGCCGCCCCCTGCCTTTTTGGAAGCGCCTATGTGGCCGAACGTTGAGGCCAGACCTGCCAAGCTATCGGACCACGTGTTCCCCGAATCGGTTTGGAAAGCCTTCGGGGAACACGTGGGCATCTTGAAGGTCATTTAGGC
>CAUYUJ010015761.1:31820-49320 GCA_963575745.1 Prorocentrum cordatum
GTGTCTGCAGTCCTCGCTGTCTTCTCTGCTTCTCGGAAATAAAATTAGCGTCGTATATCAACTTCCAGGTGCCTCGCTGCTGCCAAAGGTTGTAGCTGGCGCGAGCCTTCTCCGAGTTCTTGGTCGTGCAATCGCTCAGCTGCGCACCGCTGTGACACCACCTCAGGGATGTGGATGTGGCGGCCATGCCGCGCTTGAGGGCCTGGGCCTCCAGCGCGCTCCTCTTGTCTTTCATGCCGAGGGCGCTGCTCTCGGACCGATCCAGAGCATCGAACACGCCGCGGCAGTCCGGGACCAAAGCGCCAGGAATCTTCGCACAGCTTGAAGTCCAGTGCTTAAGAGGCGCGGGTCCCAGCAGGATCTCGCTCAGCAGCAGCCTACAAAACTCCAGCTCCTCTTGAGCTTCACTGGCGGCTTGTACCTCGGCCGCGCTCGAGCTCCGACACACTCTCGGCAACTTCGCCGATGCCCAAGCCAGCAGAGAGATCTGCGCCTCTCGGTTCTGCATCAAGGTATAGTCGGTCAGAAAGATCAAGAAACCACCCTGTGAAGAACCATCGCGTCGAACATTCCAGGCTGCGTCCGAATAGCCGACCGCACACGGATTCGCGTGCTTCTCCATGATGAGCTCTTCGGTCGCCTCGAACTTGGTGCGCCTGATGAGCTTGTTGGCCTGCAGGAGAGTATTCACCGTGGCGGAATCACTGTAAGCCAGCAGCCGTGACAACCCTGCCCCGATGAGGGGCGCGCCCTGCGTAGCTGACCACGTGAGCTGACCGAAGGCGGCGCGTAGACGGGTAGCTTCTGACGATGTCACCGGCTGCTCGGGATCACGATGTCGATGTGCGGGAATATCTATCTCCACGAGCTCCTGGGCGTAGTCATTCATGTTAAGATGGATACGGCCCCATGACTTCGTGCGTCCATCATATTCTTGTCGAATCCGCGTCCCGCACTGAACAAAATCTTGAGTCTCCCAGCTTCCCCACTCATAGGCTCGATGGAGCTGCTGGAGGGCGTCCACTGCAAGGTCCGAGTGCTGGTCAATCGCAATCATGAGGTCGTCCACGTGGGCTACGGCCAGACCTATGAGCTGTCCTCCAGGTTCTCGTAAACACCACAGGCAAGGTTCTGTCGTAGACTCCACCCAGCCGAGCTTGGCCATGTCCCGGCGAACTCTCGTCCACCATCTGCGAGGAGCGTTCACCAGACCATAAACTGCCTTCTTGAGCTTGACGCATTGGTGATGCTCGAGTCGCATGGCTTCCTTAAGTTCCTTGACTGGTTCGGCCAGGACATTTCGATCTTCTTCTCCAAGATCGCCTTGTAGGAAAGCTGCCTTGACGTCACCCTTGAAGACCTGAAAGCCCATCGAGGCGGAGACGCCCAGGAAAGCCTGGCGAGCTCGACGACTGCATGTGGGGAAAGCGGTCTTGATTCGCCCAAGTCCCGGATCGGTAAAGCCAAGAACCACCAAACGAGCCTTAAGGTCGCCCGTCTCTTTCCTTGTAATGACCCATCTCATCTTCATCAGGGCTCCAGGGTGTACTCCTGCACGACTGGCTGCCTCGCAGACTCGATACTTGAGGAAAGACTTGATCTCGTTACCCTTCGCGATCGGGAGCTTCTCACGGTCCTCTGCCGTAAGGTTCTTGAGCTTCACCTCGACCTTGTTCTGCTTGACCATCGCGGCGAGGGCCTTGTCAGGCCTCCGGCTGAGTTGATCCATATCCGACTCCTCCAGCGCGAAGCCGATCATGATCGCGAGGTTCGGCTCGTCCTCGCCCACGGAGCCCACCAGGTCGGAAGCCTTCGTCTTCTGATCATACTCCCAGGGTGAGACCCAATTCGCACTGCCCTCAGATTCGGGTTCGGCACGACCGAGCTCGGGCATGACAAGCGTCGACGCCTTCTGGCACAGATGGCCCACGTACCCAGCAAAGTCGGCGCGATGTCTCTTGGGATCTGGATCTTCAGAAGGTTCCTTACTGGCTTCCCGCTTGTTGTAACCTTCTGGTGGTGGCTCGCTCTCGTCGAACTGGTCTCTGGTCGGCGTCGGTGCCGGTTCAGCTGGATTCTGCGCGGGCATAGGAGGCGGTGAGACCTCAGGCGCGGCCCCTTCGTGGCCACTCGAGCCCGACCCCGCTTCACCTTCGTGATCATCAGGTTGATGAAATGCCATACTTCTTGGAATTGTCATCCTGGGTGGGTCTGGTACTTCAACGTTCTCTCCTTCTGGAATATCGCCCCATTCTCCCGGACCAGGCTGATCCACCACATCGTCGTAAGCACCCTTCGTCAACTCCCGAAGAATCTTCTTGAAGTGGTCGGAGCTCCCTGCGGAGATGCTCTCCAGGGTCCGCTCCGCTTTCGTAGTCGTGCGGAGGTGAGCGGCCGCTGCTCGTACGAGACGATCACCGTCAACAAGCCAGACAACTCCTCGACGCACCGCAACTCCGTTCTTCATCTCGCGCTCCTGCATCAAGACAGTGGCGGGACCGTGAAATCGACCAGCGATACCTGGTCGAGTCTTGTGACTGTTACTCTTCGCACCTCGCCAGTAGTGTGCCTTCTCACCAGGCTCCCATGTCTTGAACGGCCTCGTCTTGGCCAGCAGGGCAGGCTTCGTCTTCTCCGACAGGTAGTGGTCCACGCACGCCTTGTAGGCAGCCGCCTTGATGCGCGTGACCTCCTGGAAGTGCTTGTCCACCACATTTGCGCTCAGGACCGAAGGATTCTCCACTTGCTCCAGGCCTTGCCCCGACGGGGTGCGACCCATCATGAGCATCATCGGGCTGTAGCCTTGGTGTCGCATCAGGTCGTTGTTGGCCACGCAAGCCCAGCGAAAGATGTCCGCGGGATCTGTGTCGTCTGGTAGCTCCCAGGCGAGGCGAGTGGCGATTTCCTTGACAGTCTCGATGCACCTTTCGATCACTCCCATTCGCCAGTGAGCTTCTCCGGGTTCCGGTCTCCACTCCATGCCGTTACCCGAGACCCAGGCGCGCTGCTCGACCTGCTTGAAGCAACCCTCGGGATCTGTCCTGAAAACCTCCGGCTTGCCGTAGTGGTGGATCCAGTCCTTCAGCACTACCTCCTTCATCTCCTTCGCGGTGGTGTTGCCGCAATGCTCCTCGATCCCCTTCTGACAGTGAATCGACGTCTGGGTAAAGCGGCTGCCATAGTCTGCACAGAGGGTCCCACGAATTTGGTAGGCTCGTCGAGGATGTGTCCAATAGAAATTGTCGCAACCCATCTCGGTACCAGGAGCGGGTAACGTTGGTTCTGAGCTGGCAATAGGTCGCATCTGAAACCTTTGAGCTGCCTTACAGGACGGACACTCGTAGTGTCTGCAAAGGTCGATGATCTTCTGGTCCGCCTTGCGAGACTTGAGGGCGGCGCTGACCGTGCTCATACTGCAGTGTCCGAAATTCCGATGGATGTGTGCGATGATGGCCTCCAGCTCGCGCAACTCTGCCTTGGTACAGGTCTGGACACTCCTTGGCAGTGGCAGTCTGAGATTGCCCATCGACTGCTCTTGACCTCCCGACTCGGGCGTCGGCGGGGGCGCCTCGCCTTCTGGAGGGACTTGAGCATCTCCAGCTTCGTCAGGATCAGGAGCTGGTACTTGACCGCCTGCGCTTTCTCCTTGACTCTCGGGAGCTGTGGGCTCCAGCGTTGGGCGCTTCGGCGGCGGTGGTGGTGGTCCTTCAGAGGCCGGCCGCTTCTCCCGCAAGCGCCTGTAGCCCGCTGCACACAGCTCGTCGTCCAACTCGTTGTGGGCCTGCACCAGATAGGCGAGGGCCTCGTCCGAGGTGGCCCTGGTCATGAAGTGCTGGGCGATCCTCCGGCACAGGTTCACGGGATAATTCGCTGACAGTGCCACCCTCGTGCCGCCTTCCAGCGGCATCTGCAGATGCAAGTCAGGGCAGGTCCTCCCAACCTTCTTCTCAAACTGCGGGTCAGTGGTCGCGATGTGCCAGTCCTTGTGTATGAGGAGACCGCTCTGCTCGTCTCTCATATCATACATGCACCCGTGAATCCTGCAGCCATGCATGGACTCCTTGAGCTCCTTGAAGTTGCCTGTCCACGACCTGCAGCGTCCCGACTGCTCGAGGTATATGTCGCAGAAACCCTCGTTCAGCAGCTGACCGATAGCCCATTTGACGTTCCGCTGGATACGTCTGGTCTTGATCAGCTTCTTCTCCGACTCCGCCGTTACGGGGTTCAGATTCTGCCATGGGCACTCTGCTCCGCACGGTGGGGAAAACCAAACTCTTCGAGGCCTCTTGACCCGCAAAGCCTTCACGAGCTTCTCTGCACCCGACCTGGTGGAGAAGTCATACCCGTTCCAGTCGCTGAATCTCTCGGCCTTGCCTCCTTGCCCGATCATCGCGTGCGTGAGCCTGGAGTCGGACACACAGGCCACTTCTGCGAGGTCCAGCCTGCCATAGGTCTCGGCTGCCTCCCAGGCGGTGCCCGGTATCTCTCCCAGAGCCGCCGTCGCCGCGATCAGCGCTCCGAATACACAGCTCTTCACACAAGATGAAGGTCTCCGGCTGGCCTCGGCGGTCCCGACGGTGTCGGCAGATCCTCTGGCACGGGAATCGACTCGGCCTTGGGCATCTGGCTGACGCCCAGCCTCTTGCTCGGCCTGGCCCTGTCGTCCACCTCCGTCGGGTCCGTCGGCGTGTCGATGAGGCCCTTCTGGAGGATCTCCTTCGCGAGGCGCTGCTGCTCCTCCTGGCGGATCTTGATCCTCTCGCTCTCGATGATCTGCTGCACCTCCGTGTCCGTGAGCTTCCGAATGACCTCGGCCGACAGGCGCTCGGGCAACTTCTTGGTGGCCCCTGGAGGGCTCGGTGGAGGCATTGACGTTGGCGCCGTTGTCGTCGCCGTGGCCTCGCTGTCCGAGGAGCTCGACTGGTTCATCCTGGGCGCCGCGGGCTGGGCCGTACCCGTGGTCTCCAGGCGGTGGATATACTGCCGGGAGCGAACACACTGGAGTAGCATCTGGTCGCTCGTCTTCGCGAAGTGGTGCTTGAACAGGATCTCCCCGCAGCTCTTGCACTGGATCAGGTCCACGGCAAGGTTGGACCCCTGACGCATCTGGTCCAGATGGGCGCATTTCGACATCAGCCTGGAACGCGCCCTCGAACTGGGACCTGCTTCGTTGAACTTCTTGAGCCGAAACGGTTCTTGAACACAAGGGTCGTGGGTAGATAGTGAGACCGACCCATCTCGAACGTTCGACTAGTCGAGCTGTTTTATTCGATAGTCTCTCGATGATCATCATGTGTTCCCCGTCTTCTCGAATCATATGAGTGTGGCGTTTCCCCGATAAGCTGGCTAAACTAAGAGCTTCAAAATCTCGAAGATCACATCTCTGAAAACGAACCCGATGATGAACCCGAACGAGAGCGTGTGAGCAGTCGACCCATATATCCCGACTAACTCTCGCACCTTCTTTCCAGTCCGCCCGTTCCCATAGATACCAAAGAATAGGTTGTAGCATAGACTGGCTTAGCTCGGGGTAGGGGCCCATGATGGAGACACTGACCTCGAGCAACTTCTGGAGCATCTGGGGAAGCTCATTGGCGTCTTTGGGGCCCCTGGTGGCGACAGACTTGGACGACGACTTTTCCAAAGTCCCTTTGTCGCGACCAGGGTGCTGTCCCTATTCGCTGCTGGCGCTCGAGGCCTCGTTGCCCAGAGCAGTAAGGTTCAGTGCCAAGTGACCTGACGGGAGCACTCTACTGGGGATCTCACGCTTGAACCGATGAGAGTACACGGTGTTGTGGAAGTAATCGATCACGAGCCCGTATTTCTTCAGCATATCGATTCCAAGCAGCACCGGGGATTTACGATCCAGCACGTAGATGCTCACAGCCTTATCGTTCAGGACCTTCACGTTAAAGGTCACCCGTGAGGGTGCGTCTGCCCTGTCGCCTCCAGCAAATGAGAATCCCAGACTCTTGTCCGGGCTGACCTCCATGGGCTCACTCAGGCGCTCGTTCACGTACTCCAGCTGCTCCGCGCCTCCGACTGATCTGGACGCTCCACCGTCCAGGAGTGCGTAGCCCTTGCAGTCGTCCATGCTGAAGGCCACGAACTCGTCCAGGTCCTCCTCGCCGCAGTCCTTGGACTCGCCCTCGTCGTTGGCCGTGCCGACGAACACGTCCTGGATGTCCTTGAACTCGACCTTCTTGCTATAGCCGTCGGCCGCGCCGACGAAGCTGTTGAAAGCCCGGCGCCTCTCCCCTTGGGCGCCGCCGTTGCCCCGATTGGGGCAGTCCCTTGCCTTGTGGCCTGGCTCGCCGCAGAGTAGGCAAGCCCCTTTGAACTTCTCGTTGGTCCCTGGGTTCGAGTCCTTCGGGGTTGCTGCTGGACGCTTCTGACTCTGACCACGACCCTTGCCGCGGCCTGCCACTCCGCCTCGATCCTTGCCCTTGCCCTTGCGAGGCGGTCCGCCCCGACTCACTGCACGTCCGCGTCCAGCTCCAGCGGCGGGTTGAGTCGGGAGCGCATCGTAGGCGCCCAGACCTACCACCGGAAAGTAGCCTCTGGCGTTCTTGACCTCGTTGATCAGCTTCCTCGCCTCCACGAACGTCCTCAAAGCCGCGAAGGCCGTCTCCGTCCACTCGTCCGTCTCGTGAGTCGAGGCCGCCGCTGCCAGCGCATCCTCTCCTTGCTCCTCGTCTCCTCTAGGCTCTTCACCGAGCGCAGCAGTCATCAGGTCTTCGGCTGCCGTCATCGCCGACTCCGTGATGTCTGCCGCCTCTTCGAACCCGTCGATGTACGCCTCGTCGTAGACCTCCTCGGCGTAGGCGGCGAGCTCGTCGGCGTCGTCGAAGACCGCGTGAGCGCCTGTCCTGGCCTTGTATCCCTTCTGCTTGTCCCGCGATGCCAGCTGCTCCTCCGACCACTGCTCAGCTAGCGCCTTCTTCACGTCCTGCCCTTGGGGCCGCTGGTCGCCAGCACCGCGGCCTGCTCTGACGGGTCCAAGCCCGTCCCGTCCAGCAGGATCAAACCTAGGATGAACTCGTGCATGAAACCTTGGGCCGGAATCTCGTCACAGACTGCGTGGAGGGCTTTACCGATCTTGCTCAAGTGGATGTCAAAACGAGAAACCCATCTCTTTGGACCTTCACCCGGATGCCGATGCACTCCACGCATGAACTCTCGCCACTTTGACACAGCTTCCTGCATCGTGACCGTGCCTCTAACTCCTTTGAGCGCCTCCACGACCTTTTCCGCTCCGTCCTCCGTGACGAGGTCGTCGAGCGAAACCTTCTTTGCCTCAAACCACTGCTGCGAGTCCTCGTCCATTGCCTGAACCAAACGCGGGCCGAGGTAGATCCTGTCATCCTTCTTTGTGCCCAGGACCCACAACTTAACCTTTTCCTCGAAACTCTCTAAAGTTGAGGCCTCACCATTCCACACAGGAATCTTGATTCCGGACTGCTGATCGTTCGCCATCTTGATTTGGAGATCGACCTCGAAGTGGGCTGCCACTTCGTCTCGCTACCAATGTCAGTGGAGCGTGTCTTCCACGGATCTTCAGCCTTTCACTTCGAGAAACCCTCACGAGCACTGGGATATGATCCTCAGGGTTGTGTAGGTAGGCGGAGATGTTGAGCTCGCAGAGCTTGAAATACAGCAGAAACGGTGGGCTCGTAGAGCTTGGATATACTGTCCAAAGTGAGAGCACAACGTTGATGATGAGAGAAACTCGTTTTCTATCTCGCGTGGTCCCCCTGAGCTTCGGACCGATATGTCAAAATCGCCAAAAGGGGCCTCTTGGCCCGGCTATAAGCCGGACGGCTACGGACAGGAAAACAGAGCACGTGCGGGTGGTTGCACATGGGTTCAAGAGCTCCGAAGACCCGAACGGGACGGACACAGGGTCGGGAGCTCCAGTCACACAGAGCCCTAGAAATCTATCTGAGATTCACACCTCCCCTCCCCTCCCCTCCCCTCCCCTTCCCCTCCCCTCCCCTCCCCTCCCCTCCCCTCCCCTCCCTCCCCTCTCCCTCCCCTCCCCTCCCCTGCCCTCCCCCTCCCCCCCCTCACCCTCCCCTCCCCTCCCCTCACCCCTCCCCCCCTCCCCTCCCCTCCCCTCCCTCCCCCCCCCCTCCCCTCCCCCTCCCTCCCCCCTCCCTCCCTCCCTCCTCCCCTCCATCCCTCCCTCCCTCCCTCCCTCCCTCCCTCCCTCCCTCCCCCCTCCCTCCCTCCCTCCCTCCCTCCCCTCCTCCTCCTCCTCCTCCTCCTCCTCCTCCTCCTCCTCCTCCTCCTCCTCCTCCTCCCCCTCCTCCTCCTAGCCGCCATGTCCCCTCCCAGAGGATTTATGCAGCGGCGGCGTCCCCAACTTTGGCCCTCACTCAGCGTTCGTCCCTCTCTAGTGCCTGCCATGGTCGGTCACTGACGGATGAGTCGAGCTGTACGAGGGGCCTGTGGGATGATTATTATGTGTAGTCTCATTCGAGCCGCTTTGTATAACCCATTGTCTCTATGCACGGCAGGCAGAACACTGGAAATAGCCCAGGAGCTCGACGTGGACATATTGGTGATGCCTGGTACGTGTATACGCGAATGGGAGGGAAGGACATACCACGCGGAGAATCTTGGAGGAGGTAAATTCACTGCAGTACATTATGGATGGAGACGTGCACCATACAGCAATACGAGTGCGGGAGTGTGTATTATTCTAGGTCGTCGATTTCGCGCCGAACATATCTATTCAATCGTCTCTGGCCCTACAAACGCACCAGGTCGATATGGGGAACTACGAATTAAATCTGGACTCCTGGATATCACTGTCATATGTGCTTACCCACCACCCACCTACTCGGACGGGACAAAACGGAAGGCCCAAGTGACGGCCGCTACTACTGTAATGCGATATGTACGTAGTCGAGTCGAACGCTGTCGTTCCCGAAGTACCCCGATAATAGGCATTGACATCGATTCAGGATTCGGACTCTGGGAAGACGGAAGCTTGGTAGACCCCGACCAGAACCGCATCGGACCCCATCACTTCATAAAAAACGGCCCATCTGGAGAGATTTTCTCAAACATGTTATTCGACCTCGACCTCATGGCCCCTGGAAGCTATGCGCGACAGTCGGGACCCACATATTATGGACCTCAGGGAGACAAATCGACATTGGACATCTTCGCAATCCCAAAGGGACGAGGACCTGGAGTAAAACACTGTCGAGTTGCTTGGAGAGCTGGCCGCGTCCTACAGCTAATCCCTCGGAGCGCCCCACGAGACCATGTACCCGTTACCTTAGCTATGCAGTACGAGTCTCCCGTGACGATGCCGAAAACTCTGCGACCCCGATGTGGCCACAACAAATTGGCCGAGGCTCTCCAGAACGGAGCTCATCGAGAAGCTTTTCACTTGGAACTTGAACGAGAGATGATGGCCCAAACCACATATTTTGCCGACTGCAATGAGAATGACCAACACACGGATAATTACTACAATCGTTGGGCCGAGGTCGTGCAGCGAGTTGGCCTAAATCATTGTGCCATACCCGATCGACCTGTGGACGCCGTAGAGCGTCGACTCCAACAAGAACGGCTTCGACTTGTTCGAGAACGTCGCGCACAACGAGCTGAGGCAGCAGAGTTCTTCGCCATCTACGGTCACTACCAGAGTTATGACGACACGCACTTGGATTGCTTGAAGAAGATCAAACGGATATCTAACCAACTCCGCCGATGGGCCCGCAGACGTCGTGCACTACACCGCGAACGGCTATACCAAGAACTTCGACAGGCTCGAGCAGCTGGACAACAGGCCGAAGTACATCAGCTGGCTCGACTTCTATCTGGCCGATCTACTGGTGTGAAGAACCGACGCTACAACACGATTACCTCATACCGACCGACTCTCCCATAACTCCAACAGCATCTATCTGGAGCTGGTGCTGACGAAGGCATGGAGGCGACTCACATTCCTGATCTGGATAGCATGATAAATAACTTTCTCATGGAAGAGGCGACCATCAAGACGCGCACTCACAGCATGGAACGGACAACGGAGGTTATGCTACACAGCATGACATGGCAGCTACGCAGAGCACGAGGACGACGACGTGGGCCTTCTTGGAGCGTTCCCGCCGAGCTTGCACCCATAGTCTTGGAGCCTGGCCACCTTTCACGGCAGAAGAACATGAAGTTTGGCATCGGCTACGACGGAATGGGAAACACACAACTACCCGATGCAGCTGAGGAACGTCCTGGATTGGGCCCCCATCACAATGTCTCTGGGCCTGGAGAGCCAATACCACCGACACCAGCACTACCTGAATGGGATGCTGTTGATCGAGACCCCTTCGACGACTTGAATTAGGAGGCCCTCGGCTTCACCATGACACCTGGAGAGAGGCCGCCAATGGCGGCCCCAGAGACGCTTCACAACATCCCGACCGACCAGACGACCAGAGCAAGAGATGGGCGCGACAACGTGTTGAATTCCACATCCAAGCTCACTCGTGCTCGAGAGGAATTCGAGAATCTCGTGATCCGATCCCTTCAGGTTGGTCAACTTCCAACGAAGTCGAGTATAACAGAAGGGGTCTTGCTGGACAAATCCAACGGCAAGACCCAGATGGTGAGTCAACGTATTGTGCATGTATCTGATGTTTTCTGGAAGTATTGGCACGCAGTATTATATAGTTATGGGGGCCGCGACGAACAATTTGATAGATCTCTTCCTGGCCACTGGCAGGGTTTTCCGAAATATCGGAGGAAAGAAGGAGCTATGCTAGTCCAGCTGCGAGTCGGATGGTCCCTGAGGAACTCCAAGACCCCGAACGTATGCGAGTTGCATGACATGACGAACGTTTTCATGTGTTCTCTTGCCGACGACCTCCTCATTCAGTCGGAGGATATGGCCCGTGAGGATTTGAGGGAGTATGCGCGCCAGCGCCGAATTAACAGTGTCGTCAAAACCCCGATCGACAACAAGCTTCAGGCTTTTATCTGTAAGAATGGGGGACTCCAGGGCTCTTGTGAGGCACCGAGGCAGTTTGCAGGCGTTTTTGACAAGTGCTACAACGAGATCCACGAGGCCAACGGGACCCCCATCTATATTTACAGCGCGCTCGGGACCCCCACTCTGGACTGCTCTATGGTAGGTTTCGCCGGTGAATTATTTCGACGTCGACTTTTAGAAGATTCTTCGGTTTCAGGAGCTCTGGGGGCGATTCGACTGGGGGACGAAAGCATGAACAACATCCTTGGGAAATGGCACTTCCGCCAGAATATGCAGAAGAGAGACATCATACCATGTCTAGGATCACACAAATCGAACAAGCGCTTCCAGGAGAGTTGCCCCAGTAGCTACGGCACGGTGCGCACGAGCGCCAGACACATAGGTGCACGCCACCACATGCGCGGCTCCAACGCCACCGAGCTGGAGTTTCGTATACGAGCTATACACGCAGGCTGGTCTGTCATTGGTTTATTCTGGCACGAACGAGGTTTACGTAGATTGAAGCGTGAGCTGTTCCTGGGCAAAGTAGTGGAGAGTGGCGCCACAGGTCTTGAGTCTTTCGCTTTGTCTCCTACTGAGTATCAGAAAATCGACGCTTGCATCGTCAAGTATTTACGAGTTCTGATGAGAGGTGCTGCCACTTTCCACGATGGCTCTCACACTCACTCTCTGCGGAATTCAGAAGTGCTGTACAGATGGCGAATTCTCCCTTGCCGTGGGGAGCTGGCGGTGCGTCGAGTCAAGTGGTTACAGAGCATGCTTCTGCACCGACACGCACATTGTCAGACGGTAGCAGGTATGTTTGGCCACCTCAGTGACGAAGCTCCCACTTTACAGGACTGTGGACAGCTCAGCGATGCAGCGAACCCGTGGGCCAAAACCTTCGACCAGAACAGCTCTTTCGAGGGATCAGTGGGACCGAGAGTTTGTTCGAAGTCTGGGAAGATAGTGGTTTCTCGTGGAAGGCGCTCTTCGACCCCTCCTCCGAGTCCTCGCATGAGTTTCTGAAGATCGACCCCTCGATTCTTAGAGCCGCAGCCTTTACGGACTATGACAAATGGTGTTCTTTCTTCCTGAATTACATTGTCCTGAAACCAAGAGCGAAAACATCTTTACGTGTATGATCGAGAACTCGGAGGGCTCCCCCTGTGGTCTCCAATTTGACACTTATCGGGCACTCATGGGCCACCAGACTAACGGACATCGAGTAAAGTATATCCTACATAGTGGAGTTACTACGAACCAATGCCCCAATTGTCTGAGCATCTTTCGGGACGCTGACAACGCACGCAAACATCTTAACCAATCATATGGATATGGTCGCTGTGCCATGGGTCGTGCTCATATGTCCTGGGAACCCGAGCAGTTGGATGAATGGAGATGCCCTATATGCCCCAAGCCCTCCGTAGTTTTTGAGTCGAATATCTTGCTGTTTCGGCATCTTCGCGAGTTGCACCTACCACATCCGCTACCAAGATTACATCATGCCGGCCTGTCTCGAGGCCCCCGAAGGATCTTCTCTGACACAGGAGGAGGACAAAGGCAAAGGCAACGACAAAAGCAAAAAGCAGAAGACCGACGGCACGGGCAACGCGGCCGAGGTATCCACCGCGCTCAAGAAGAAGATCGGCGACCCCACTCGCAAGCTCTTCTGCCTTCTTATGAAACAGCTACTCAAGGTCAGCCAACAGGGACGAGATCTCGCAGGAGTGGTTCTGGACACGTTCATATTCCCAACCACATGCATGCTGATCACCATGATGAGCGAGCAGACCGTCCTATACGCCGCGGCCGTCAAGAAAGCAGGCAAGGATCACGAGCTCGGCCCGCCCTTCATTTGGGCCATGGGAGGATTGCTCAAGGGACTGGTGTCCCTGGGCGACGCGATTGGAGCACAGAACGCCCAGCAAGTCAACAAGTGCTTCAAGGAGTACGCCGAGTACTCAGTCGACACGAAGTGCGAGCTCGTGCTATTCTGCCGCCAGGACAAGGTCTACAACAAAAAACAGCGTCGCCTCACGGTTTCATGCCGAGACCCAGCGTTTCGCAACATCCTGATCAGTTCGATGCTGCAGATCCCGGGTGTGAAGCGCAAATACGGCCGTGCCCCAGCAGCGTGCATGGAGAGAGAGATTCAACAATTCCTCGAGACGCTGCTGAAATAAAGGTGGACAAATCTACATATGATGATCGATCGACCACAGTATTGGACGTTACAACTACGAGTCCTGAATGCGAAACTCTGGATGATGATCTACAGGCTCTTCATCTACCAGATGATACTCCACCCTGGACCCAGGCACAGCGCTTGAGTTTCTTGCGAGGGGAGGATAAGAAGGAGTCGTCTGCTACTGCTGCCGATGTTCCTCCACCTCCTCGACCAGAACTGAAATCGTCTGAGGCCCCCGTTTTATATGTCTCCCAGCCTCCTCCTCTTCCTCCTCCTCCCGCCCGAACCTCGGATGCCCATATAATCACGGAGTATCTAGCCTCGTGCGGGGTTTTCCCAGGGACCGCCAAATTCGAGACACTTTTCAATAGTAGGCATATACGGAGCATAGCTAAATCACGAGCTACCTCTTAGTTGCCCTGGTCCCTCGTGGCTACCTCATGCGTCGGTGGCTGCATGGGGCCAGGCTGGTCTCTCTCGGGACCTCAGCCACGGCCCTAGGTGCATAGAGCATGGCATATGCACTCTCCTCTTAAAGCCAGAGGTTCACCGTGCCAGTAGCCTTTCGCAGTTGTGCGAAATATCACGATTGGCGATTGCGTGATTTTGCAGAACAATAGCTCGAGTATGTAATCACTCACTATGACAGAAACCAGGTTGGCGCCGAAGGTGTGCGAAACGAATCGCGAATCCTCCTCCTCCTCCTCCTCCTCCTCCTCCTCCTCTCCTCCTCCTCTCCTCCTCTCCTCCTCCCCCTCCCCCCCCCCCCCCCTCCCCCTCCCCCTGCCCTCCCCTCCCCCCCCTCCCCCTCCCCCTCCCCCTCCCCTCCCCTCCCCCTCCCCCTCCCCTCCCTCCCCTCCCTCCCCTCCTCCCCTCCCCCCCTCCCTCCCTCTCTCCCTCTCCCCTCCCCCTCCCCTCCCCCTCCTTCCTCCTCCCCCTCCTCCTCCTCCCTCTCCCTCCTTCCTCCCTCCCTCCCTCCCTCTCCATCCTCCTCCCTCCTCCTCCTCCCTCCCCTCCCTCCCTCCCTCCTCCCTCCCTCCCTCCTCCCTCCCTCCTCCTCCCTCCCTCCCTCCCTCTCCTCCCTCCCTCCCTCCCTCCCTCCCTCCTCCTCCCCTCCCTCCTCCCTCCTCCCTCTCCTCCTCCCTCCTCCTCCTCCTCCTCCCTCCTCACTCTCTCCCTCCTCCTCCTCCCTCATCCCTCCTCCCTCCTCCTCTCCCTCCTCCCTCTCCCTCCTCCCTCCTCCCTCCTCCCTCCTCCTCCCTCCCTCCTCCCTACTCCATCCTCCCTCTCCCTCCTCCCTCCTCCCTCCTCCCTCCTCCCTCCTCCTCCTCCCTCTACCTCCTCCCTCCTCCCTCCTCCCTCTCCTCCCTCCTACCTCCTCCCGCCTCCCTCCTCCCTCCTCCCTCCTACCTCCCTCCCTCCTCCTCCTCCTCCTCCACTGCTCCTCTCCCTCCTCCCTCCTCACTCCTCCCTCCTCCCTCTCCCGCCTCCCTCCTCCCTCTTCCCTCATCCTCTCCATCCTCCCTCCCTTCCTCTCCTCCTACCTCTAATCCTCCTCCCCCCTCCTCCCTCCTCCCTCCTCCTCCTCCTCCTCCTCCTCCTCCTCGTCCTCCCTCCTCCTCCTTCCTCCTCCTCTCCTCCTCCTCCTCCTCCTCATCATCATCCTCCTCCTCCTCCTCCTCCTCATCCCCCCCCCCAGAAAGGACCGCCGACCGGGCCGCCGAGGCCCTAGGCAGGGGCCGAGAAAGCTGCGGCGGCAGCCCGAGGGGCGCCTCCGACGGCAGGCCACGGGAGTCCCAAATCACGGAAAGACGTCACGCACGGCATGAGTTCGAGGCTCTCGCCTTTGATCCTTCCGATGGGCCTCATCGGGAGCGGCCAAGAGGGGGGTGTCCAAGAGGGGGGGGTGCAAATCATGACCGGCGGCATGTGCGCGGCCCAGCGGGGGGGCCAGGGACGTAATGAAACAAGAAGTGGCGCCACGAAATCTGGTGAGATATCATGGCCCGCGCCATGATATCCATCCCCCTCCTAATCATCACCCCCCTCTTTTCCGCCCCCGACCTCAGGAACCCTGAGACGTGCCCCGGGAAAGCCCCCAGGGAACGGGAGGAAAGCCCAAGGTTATCCCAACAGCCAACAGGGCCACAACTGGCCCATGGACGGCCCGAAGACAGCAGCAAGTCTGCAAGAGTTGAGCAGCCGCACGAGGAGGGGGCAGGAGGGCACCGAGGCAACAACGAGAATGTCCCAAGAGGGCCTCAAGAATTGACCACGAGGGTTCCAGGGCCCAGAGGAGGAGGAGCGGGAGGAGAAGGAGGAGGAGGAGGAGGAGCAGGAGGAAAAGGAGGAGCATGAGAATGACGAGCAGGACTGGGAGGAGGCCGCAGCGGAACCGGGATAACCACAGGCAGACATATGAACTCCGACAACACCGGCGCTCCACGGCTGCGCTCATACGGCAAAGCCCAACACCGCGTCACTCGGACATGGCACCAAACCACAGCCGCGCATCTGCCATGTGCCTGCGAGAGGGAAACGCGTCCCCAGGGAAGCGACCGTGCGGCCGCTCAACCAAAAAGCATTCGCCACCCGTTCGTTTAACCTGGGCCCAGAACAAATTGCCATCACTGAAGGGGCCCTGGGACACATCAATAAATACACACAAATAAAAGAATCCCCCTATATTTTCCAATATTTTCTGGGTTTCTGTCTTCCCCCCCACTGCCCATATTTCCCCATAATTTCCTGGGAATCGACGATGAATTGTGTCTGTGTGTTTTTTCCCCTCCTGGATCACGGTCGCAAGCGTGTTCCAGATCATCATCGGCCTGCCCGATGCCACGGTGCCAGCACCACAGCAAACAGCACCACAAACCCAAGCGAGTGTACGGCCTCCGCCAGACTGACGCAGAAGACACAGAAAGAGCCCCCCTTCCTCGGAAATCCGCCGACCTTTCGGCGTGTGGAAGACGCTGTCGTGGTCGTGTCGTCGTCGTCGTCGTCGCCGTCGCCGTCGCCGTCGCCGTCGCGTCGTCGTCGTCGTCGTCGTCGTCGTCGTCGTCGTCGTCGTCGTCGTCGTCGTCGTCGTCGTCGTCGTCGTCGTCGTCGTCGTCGTCGTCGTCGTCGTCGTCGTCGTCGTCGTCGTCGTCGTCGTCGTCGTCGTCGTCGTCAGTCGTCGCAGAGTTCTCCTGCGCCCGTCGCAGCTTTCCCCCTCCTTGAGCCCTCCTCCTCGAGCTCGCCGGCCACAACGAAAAAAAACAATGTCATCATTGAGTCGAAGGGAAGCCTTTCCCTTCAACCCTTCCTGGCGGGGGAAGGGGGGGGGGGGGGCAAATACCATGCTCCCCCGGGGGGTCCTGGGGCATTAGGAGGCCCCAAGAAAGCCGAAGAGGCCCACAAGACGGTCCGAGAGGGCGCCGAATCGCCGAACAAGCGGTCCAAGACGCCAGAGATGGTCTCGTCGCAGCACAAGCAACTGCCAAGACGCTCGAAGAGGCCTCCAAGAGCACACAAAGAACGCCCCAACACGCAAACTTCCATTGTTTCCTTGAGGTGTTTGAAACCTACGGACATTCTCACGTTTTCGGCCTCCCGGCGACCCCACACGGCCCAAGATGCCACTAAGGTTGGCACAGGAGGTCCCCAAGAGGTATCCAACACGGCCCCAAAACAACCCAAAAGGGCCTCAATACGACCCCAGAGGCCCCCCAAACGACCCAAGCGGTCACCTTAGCGGCTCCAAGAAGGTGCCCACACGGGAGCCCGAACGAACACTTCGAGCCCTCGGACCCGATAAGCTCCCAGGAGGCCACAAGAGGGGGAATAAGACCGATTACAATCACTTCGAGCCGTACACGAAGTACTCCAGACGGATTACAACCACGTGCTTAATCCCGCTATTAATTCTACAAGACGGACACCAGATTACAACCCCTGAAGGGCGTCTGAACGGCCTCTGAAACTCCTCTGAAGAGCCTCTGAAGGGCCTCTGGAGCACCTCTGAAGGGCCTCTGATGCGCTTGCGAAGCGCCTCTGAAGCGCTTACGATGAGCTTATGAAACGCCCCTGTTCACACTGACGTGCAGCAGCTGATGGTAGGGGTGGCGGGCAAGGTTGAGGAAGCCGTCTTGGCTCAAGACCTCGACGTGCCGAAGTCTGCCTCTATCTGGACAGTTAAAGAACAGATTCGGCAAGCTTCGCGGGCCACCGCCACCTCAGTAGCAGCGGCATGCGAAGTAGTAGTAATAGTAGTAGTAGTCGTAGTAGTAGTAGTAGTAGTAGTAGTAGTAGTAGCAGTAGTAATAGTAGTAGTAGTAGTAGTA
>CAUYUJ010015761.1:61820-75596 GCA_963575745.1 Prorocentrum cordatum
GGAACCTGCGTGGCCCCCTGCACTGTCCAATTTGGGCCTGATTTGGACCGGATTTGGAACAAATTTGGACCGGATTTGGACCAGACTTGGACAGAATTCGTGGGGACTAGGAGAACGAGGGGGAGGGGGAACAGGAGGGGAGAGGAGGAGCAGGAGGATGGGCCAAATGCGGTCCCCACGCGGTCCACATGCAGGAAAAGCTGATTTCAGTGTCGCCGCCCAAGGCTCCCATGAGCAGACATCCCTCGTGGGGGAGGAGCTTGCCGTCGCTCGGACGGCCGCCCCCTCTATAGATTCTCCGGTCTCGCGCGTGCCTCTTGTTGCCAGGCGATCCAGGACGCTCCTCGATGGTGCTCGCTGAGAAGGAAGCGCACACGTCCGAGTGATGCCAAGGGCTATGTTGCTCCCATCGTACTTAAGGACCGCATCCCAGAAATAATTGCGAGCACCCGGAAAAGTGTCGAAAGCGTGTCGAAACAGTGTCGAAAGAGTGCTTCCCAGGGCCCGACACGTGAGAACCCTCGAGTTTTTGGGCACTTGGTTGGTGCTCGAAACTCTTCCTGGTGGTCAAGGCTAAAGTAGGTTGGAACATCATGCAGTCGGCCTTGATTGGACAGGACACGCGAGAGGACACAAGACCCTTCCGAAGGCCACATCGCCGTAGGAGTGTGAGAAGGCACGTGTCGTAAGGCACTGGGCACAAGGGTACCTTTGAGCTGGTAGGGTCGACCTACTTATCCAGGCCGATTGCAAGCCAAGGGAGGGGCAGGAGGCGGAGGAGGGCACCGGCCCTCTTCGGAGGCCTTCCGAGAGGAGGCCTCCTGCGAGGCAGGAGCGGGGCCTCCGCGAGGCGGAGCGCACCATCCGGGGGGCCGCGTCCCCCTCCTCGCCCTGCCAAAACCCCCCTGCCGCGCGCGGCCGAGCCTTGTGGAGAGCTTCACGAACACCCGGTCCTCGCGGAGGAGGAGGAGGAGGCGGAGGAGGAGGAGGAGGAGGAGGAGGCGGAGGAGGAGGAGGAGGAGGAGGAGGAGGAGGAGGAGGAGGGAGGAGGAGGAGGAGGAGGAGGAGGAGGGGAGAGGAGGAGGAGGAGGAGGAGGAGGAGGAGGAGGAGGAGGAGGAGGGGAAGGAAGTGGAGCATGGAGGGCCAAATGATTAATTTGCTCACCGACACCGCCGCACCCCAGACCACTCCCCGCGAAAGCCCGTGGGCGACAAACGTGTCCGTGGCAGCGGCCTCGGGGCCCCCGGGCTCCCGGGGCCGCGGCCTGGCGGACAAGGGGCGCCGTCTCGCGGATGGCCCGCGCGGAGCGTATCCCTGCGACCACGTATGCGCCGGACCTCGCCCCGGAGTCCGGCCCGCGAGGGCACGGAGGCAGAGGAGCTCGCCGCTCACGGGCGAGTGCGCGGGCTGGCCTCGGGGGTCGCCTTGGCCCGAGCCGGCACCGGCCGCGCCCACGTCCCGGGCCTGGGCCGGGCGGCGAAGTGCGGGCGGCCCGCGTGGCACAGTGGAGGCCCGACCGCAGGGAGCCTGCCACAGGGAACCCGACCCTGAGACCCCAAGACGTCCATCGATGTTCGGTGTGGGAACGTCTCGCTTTCCATGGCGAAGCCATCGAAACCCGAGAAACCCAGGGCACCCTGGAGGCAGGCAGGGTGTTTCTCGGCATGGACCTCCACTGGAAGGAGGTGCGGTAAGGATGCAAGGGCCTTGGCAGGCCATGCCGATGCTTTGCGGGCGGGGCGCGGCCAGCGAAAGCGGCCAAGGATGGGCCGAAGGAGAAGGATGCAGGGGTAACCTTGGAAAGTTGTTCATCATTACTGTTAGGGGAACAAAAAAGGCATAAGCATAAAAACTCAGAAGTATGCGCGGATTTCTCGGATCGGCGCCGGACCCTCCTCCCTGGCGCGCGGAGCGCGCCAAGGGCGGCGCCGGAGGCGCCGCCGCGGGGCCCCAGCGCCGATCCGAGAACTCCGCGCGGACCTCCGAGTTTTTATGTCTATGCCACTTTTTGTTCCCCTAACTGTGCAGGTTAACTGTAGCTTTCAGACCCGGATCATCGGTGGGAAGGAAAAGGGCGGGTCGGCTCCATGCGAGCAGCGGAAAAGAACTGCTCTTATGCCACATGGCATAGCGACCTTACGCGGTGGCTTACGCGGGACGCCGGCGCGGCTCCTTCGATGGGAAGCGAGGGCGCCTACGCGCGACCTGATGTGGGCAACTTACGCACCAATGTCGGTGAAGACGACGCCGTTTCTCACGCGGCTCCCAAACCCAGGCTACCCAGTGTACGGTCGGACCTCTGCCAGAAAAACATTCTTCAAGAACATGAGACCCTCCGTCGGCCAAAACAAACAGAAAATCAAAGGGTACCCTGCCCTGGATGCACAATAACATAACATCCAACAAACGCGCAGAACACCAGGGCACACTTCCCGAATTGACCTCGGTCCTATACCTCGGTCCGACTGTAGGGACTGCAAGAGGCAGCCGGCTGCAATCTGGCGAGGCTTTCCTTAGGCTCCAATGCCAGCGGGCAGAGCCCGCCCGCCTCCCCGCGGGAGCCGCCTGCGCAGAATGCTTACAAATCTGCATCCGGTTTCAGACATCATAGAGGAAAAAGAACTATGCACATACACCGATTCTGGCCAGGCCCATCCTGAGCCCAGGATCGGTCCATACGCCCTCCTACCTTGGCCAGGAGGGCACGTGCACCGATCCTGGGCCAAGGATGGACGGTGTCAGGATTGGTGCATGTGCAGCATAGTTCTCTTCGCCCGAACATCAGGCACATGTGGCAGCCGCTGGGCACCAGGCCAAGCAGTGGCCAGAGGTGATGCTCTTCGGGGGGGACGATCCTGCGGAATGCGACAGCCACCGCCCGATCGGCAGCTCGCCCCTCGGCGACACGCTGGTCGCGGCCATTCTACCACACTGGGGCCGAAACGAGCGGGGGCCGCAGGCCGCGCGTGGAAAACCCGATCCGGATTCCGCTCCCGGCGGGGCATGACATGATGGGCCTGGTTTCCACCACCGCCACCATAAGTTGGAGGGGGGAAGGAGGAGGTCGAGGAGGAGGAGGACGAGGAGGAGGAGGAGAACGAGGAGGAGGAGGACGAGGAGGAGGAGGTGGAGGACCCCCTCCCCCTTCAACTTATGGTGGTGGTGGTGGGAAACAGGCCCATCACGGCAGACGCAGTGTTCCTTGCCCGCAGGATGCCTACGCGAGACGCGAGCCGTTTGCTCCTGGCACCTGACTAGGCAAAACCCTTCGACTCAATCTCGCCAGGCGTGCTCGCCGGACCGCTGTGCAGGTTCGGTTGCCCGGGCGACGTGTGGACGTCGTCAGGTCGAGCGCAAGTTCGTCGCGAAGGACTTCGGAACTGCATCGGGCATCCAACAGCAGAGGTGTGGCATTTGCCAAGGCTGTCCCCTTTGCCCGTTCTTGTCCGTTGTCGTGATGACGACGCTTCGTGCGGACGCGCACGCGCTACTGCAGAGTCGTGCCAGGCCGATTCCAGAAAGTCTTTCCACGGGAACTCATGCATGCGGACGATGCCATGCTGATCGTCTCTGACTCGACGACCCTCGTTCAAGAGCTGATGCGCCGCATCGAGAAAAACAAACCAATTGGGGAAAATTGGAACTGATGGAAGTTCGGACTGGCGCAAAAATGATGGGACGCAACGGGTCCCCCATTGTAGCCAGACACCATTTGGTTAACCTTGGGACGTCGCTCGATGCAGACGGGCGCATCGGTACGGAACTGAACCGGATAAACGGGGCGGCGAGACATGATTTCAAGGTGCTCGCAAGCACTTGGTCGCACTCTACTTTGAGTAGGAGGCAGAAACTCCGTATAATTAACGCTTGCATTGTGCCCAAACTCACGTATGTCTTTTCTGCTTGCCTCAACACAGCCGAGCGGAAACAGCTTGACGGATTTCACAATTATTGTCTCAGACTTATTTGCAGAACTCCCACGTCGTACATCAGCCGGGTTACAAACCGCACAGTTCTGTAGATTTCTCCACAGACGCAACTGAGCGATATCATCGCACGTAGTCACATGCTGTACTTGGGTAATTTGGCCAGAAAGCCGGACGAGGATCAAAATCGAAATTCGGTTTTTAAGCCAAGCGGTCTCAACCGCCTGATGAGGAAAAGAAGAAGAGGACGCCCGAGACAGTCTTGGGAGCCCATGGTGCTAACGAAGTGCGAGAATCCTGACGGTTCTCATGAGCGACTGCTGACTACTTCCGCCGAGCGGGCGATGCAGCTCGCAAGAGGGAGCTGGCGATTAAGGCATGGGCGGCTTGCTGAAGGCATCCGCATTCGTGCACGCTCCATGTATTGCTCATACGCTGTAGCCGGCGCGAGGCTACTATTCTTCTTATTGTTCTTCTTCCTCTTGGCACAAGGCCCGCGCGCCGATCGAGTGTGGCCATTGGTTGTCCCCATGCGGCACGGGGCGTCTTTTGAATATACATGGAACTCGGCCCTCGTTCAATGTATTATAGGTGTAGTTTCGGTGCATGTTCTATGCATGTTTGTACATGCCCTGTGTACTTTCTGATGCATGCTCAGTTCCCTGTACGTGCTCTGAAAAAAAATTATGGTGATGCTGCTGCGTTCGTAGCCTCAACCGCATTCCCGGGGAGGATGTCCAGTCCCCGTGTGGACCTTGGAACTTGACTGGCTCCTGACATGCTGACTCCCACGCTGCCCCCCCGGGAATCCGTGGTGCCGCGGGCGGGATCTCGGAGAACCCCCAAAAGCACCACGGGAGGTCGGCGGCAGCTTCGGTGCATTCTCGCTGCACTTTCGGCGCACTGTCAGTGAACATGCCGAATGCCCGAGCGACGAGCGCCGGCACACGAGGCGCACAAGGGGTCTTGCGCACGGGGGCCGTGTCCATCGTGCATCTTCTGCGCCCCCTCCTTATCTGGGCCGTCCAGTGCCCCTGCATTGACTTCAGAGAATGCATGGAACTTGGGCGGGGGAGGGTGGGAGGTCTTTGTTCCTCCTCGGGGGAGTGGCAGCGAGGTGTTCGTCGGGGGCGTGACGCCGCAAGGTGGCGGCGGCTGCGGCGTGACTCCCCGCCTGTGGACCGCCTCGCTCATGCTGCGTCGTCCCCCTGGCCAGAGCCACCATATGGCTCGGCAGCGGGCCAAATGCATCAACCACCAGAGGGCGATGCCCCCCGACCGCACCGGAGGCCACCATAGGGTTTCCAACGGCGACCAGGTGTATATGGGAGGGACGGGCGAGAGGGACTTCATGGAACTCATTGCCTTCAATGGGAATCCCCACCACCCCTGGCGCAGTACGTGCGACGCCAGGGGGGGCGGCCCGTCCACCCACCTCCCCACCATTGGGGGGGGGTGCGAAGTCACTGTGGACGGGACGGGATGGGCACTGAGGGGCACCATGGGCCCTTCTAGAACCACAGGTGGGCACCATACACCCGCCACCACCAACGCAGGTACACCACATGTCCTCCACCCTTCATTCCATTCAACATTCAGTGAACCTGTATCAACCTCTCTCCAGCCCCAAGGGCATTCACAAGAGTCCAGCACAGGGCGCACAGGTTCGCCCGCAAAAGGCCTCCCCACAAGACTGTTCGGGGTGTTGCTTGCGAATATGTCGTCAACTTATGGCGCTGTTTCGCGCGCGCTGCAGGTCCCTCGGACAAGCGCTGTGCAGGGTATCTGACAGCACACGCAATGAAGTGCGCCGACAAAATCCCAATCTTCAGGCGGCAGAGCGCCGCCCTGTCGGACCGGACCTCCGACCAGGAACCCCGAAGCTGCCCCCAAAGAGACCCCCAAATTCCTCCCCAGAGGCCCCCGATAGCTTTCCCAAGAGACCCCAAGAAGCATCCCTGAGAACTCTGGCCCACGTCAGTGTCGTCGTCGTCGTCGACGCCGCCGGTGTCGTCCCCCTTCAGGGTCGGTGGCACTGGCCGTAAGGCCTTCGCAATCCCAATCTTCAGGCGGCAGAGCGCCGCCCCGCCGGATTCACGGTTCTCTCATGACGATTAGGAAAAGCTCACGAGTCGCCTCTGACAGTCTCTGCACCACCCAGATCCGCGAGCAACGACATATGTACATGTACGCCCTCCGCGATCTTGAGTGCACGAACGTCCTCGTTCAAATGCCCTCCAGGGGAAGCTAACCGCGTACATGTACATATGTTGCTGGCCTCTGACCAGAGGGGATTCAGAGGAGGGTGGCTGACCCCCGTCAGCGCTGACCCCAAGCAGACCAGGACTCCGAAGCAAATCCAGGCGCGGCGGCGAGGGCCTCCGAGGAGGCCCAAAAAGGTAAAGCGAGAGGAGGGCATCGGCATCGGTATGCGCTTTCTCTGCCGACTCTCGCGACCCCAATTCGCTCAAAACCAGACACTCTCCCTCGGGGGGTCCATCCTGGCCAGTGCTTCGTCCATCCTGGCCGGATCGATTTCAGGCGGCCCTGGGGCCCGAAGCGGGCCCCCAGAGCCCGAGAACTGCAGAAGCAAAGGTCCCCGAGGCCGAGAATGACAGCAACACACGTCTGGGTGCATCGGCATCGGCACGCCACGCTTTGCCCCCGGACATCCCAGCCGCAATCGTCCATGGCCTCGTCGATGCCGCGGGCCAGCCCCGCGGCGGCCGCGTCCGCGGTGGCCCCGTCGGCCGCAAGCAGCGCCTCGCACGCCTCCCGCGACAGCGGCAGCGATTTGCTCGGGAAGCTGAGGTCCGCCACCAGGGGAAGCCACCTCGCCACGAGGCTGGAGAGATCGAGCTGCGGGCTTCGGGTTGCGCACAGACAGCCCCCCCCCCCCTAAGCAGTCCCAGCTGGCCTCGACAAGCCTGGGGGGGGGCCGTCTCTGCGCAACCCGGAGGCGTACCGCTTGGACTTGTTCAGCCCTCCCTTGGCCCCCGGGAGAGGGGGAGGGTGTCTCGTCGCCTTGGCCAGACCCCCCCCATCTGGAACCCTGGCCAAAGCGCACCCTGAGGGGATCCACACTTTGCAGTGCCGCCGTGGAGAACAGGATAGTGTTTGCTACACGCAAGAGTGACCCTGGGTAAGAGTGGCCTTTAGCGGGCGCGCGGCTCTTTGGGGGCCGCGGGGGACCAAACAGGAGTGCGCAAGACGCTACTAGCGCATCGCGTTCGGCGATCAGGCGGACCCCAGTGGGCCCGCACCGAAGGTCACTCCAGCGAAGGGCCACCCCTGCGTGTCAACGAAGAGTGGCCCACTTCTCCAGGCCGGCCGCAAAGAACTCCTGCCGGATGCGCTGCTGCTCCTTCTCGGGCAGCTCCTCCCCGGTGCCCGTGGCGGCCGCGGCCGCGGCGGGGGCCGTCTCCACCGGCCGCAGGCGCAGGCGCTGCGCCTCCAGGGCGGCCAGCATGCCTGCCTGGGGGCGCCCTCGAGGCCGCGGCGCCCGGTCTCGAGGGGGGCGGGGGGGGAGCGGGCGCAGGCCGGATGCCGCGGCGCCGGGCCCGTGCAGATCTCCTCGGGCCGAAGGGGCGAGCCACGGAGGGGCACTCTCGGAGGCTCGGCGGCCCTGCTCGCCCCTGGAGGGGTGCGGGCTCCGGCGGCCGCACAGCTGCCGGGCACCACGCCGATGGTGAGGCGGTGGGGGGGAGCAGCAGGAGCAGCAGCAGCAGCAGCAGCAGCAGCAGCAGCAGCAGCAGCAGCAGCAGCAGCAGGAGTTGTCTGGGAGTTCTCCCACAGGCGTCAGGGACGAGAACGGCGACGACCGCGCGCAGACAAAGGGGATGGGGAGGAGGAGGAGGCGGAGGAGTTGCAGGGGAAGAGGGAAAAGAAGGACGAGGAGGACGCACCCACTGGGAAACGTCCGCGGGAACGAACGCCCTCAGGCTAAAGGAAGTGACAGGTAGGTGGCGCACAGAAACCGCCTCCTCCATCACCAGCCCCAGGAAAGAAGCGCCATCATCATCCTCGTGAGACAGGCCAGGAGAGAGACGACGTCAAGGGGCCTTCCTAGGCCCTGGCCGGGTTCCTCGACCGCTCATCCCGAGTGGAGAGAACTACCGCAGCCCAACGACAGACGTCGAAGAGGGCCCTCGGGACCACGAGGCAGGATGAGGAAGCAAGCGCACACCGCACAACTACACATCTTACCATCTTACCAACCTGGGCCACGACGTGAGCACGATCGGTGCACGCCGAGAGCACCGCAGCCAATGGGAACCCGAGGCCAGCGGGGCCCTGCGGTGTTCGCTCGAGGCCTCTTCGGTTCGAGAGCTGCGAGAGGGACGAGGAGACGAGTGGGGACGACAGGGGGGGCCAACGCAGGAAGGGAAACATCGACCTGGAATCGGCCATACATCGCCGAGTGATCGTCGGTGGGTCTCCTGTAGCGAAACCGCCCACTCATGGGCGGGGTGGGCGATCAGGCCGCTATCCGCAATGACTGAGCGATCTCTCCCCCCTAACGTTGCTCCTGAAGCAGCCCCCTCGAGAAGGAAATCAACAACAACCAACGAATTGCAGGATTTCGACCATATTCGACCTCTGCGGGCCCCTGTCGGGCCCTGGGGCCGTCGAAAAAAACGATCATGGGACGCCCGTCCTGTCAGTGGGAAGAGGGCGAGAGACCTCTGGTAGAGGGCAGAAAATCCCCCCCTATAGTAATCACCGCGACACGCGAAGCTGTTTAGTCAACGCGCCCAAAGAAGGAATCAAACAGGGCAGGGCTGTTTAGTAAACGCCCAGGGCCTTTTAGTAAACGCCAATTGTCGGGTCTGGGTGGTTTTTCTCCCTTGATCTGGGGGTCCACGACGAAAAAAGGAAGACACGTCAGCGGCGTGGCAGGAGGCGGGGAAATCGAGGCAGAAGAAGGAAAAACGGGTTGAGGACCGTGCCCCACCCGGGCCGCAAGTGGACACACCCGCAGGCGCACTCCGCCTTCCTTGTTCTCCTGCATGCGAAGCTCCTCCGCTTGGTCGAGCGCCTGGCCACCGCCGCGCTATCCTGCTCCTGCTCATGCTCCTCCTCCTCCTCCTCCTCCTCCTCCGCCTCCTCCTCCTCATCCTCCTCCCCGTCCTCCTCCTCCTCCTCCTCCTCCTCCTCCTCCTCCTCCTCCTCCTCCTGCTCCTGCTGCTGCTCCTCCTCCTCCTCCTCCTCCTCCTCTTCATCCCCACCTCTACAACAACTACCAAGGGCAGCATCGTCCCCACTCTCACTGCCTCGTCGCCATCACCTTCGCAAAAGTCAAGGCCTTCGTCGTTCCTCGAAGCGGTTAGATCGACCGCTGCCGCCGCAGGGCATACAAGAACATCCCTCCATCACTCCCGCGCGCTTCCGCCCCAAGGTAGACGGTGCGAGCTCTGCGTAAAGGTCCGACGCCCCGCGAAGCTGGCTACCATACAGCGTGCGGCGCGGACCAAAGCGACGAGCGTCCCCTCTCCCCCTATCCCTGTCCTCGTCCCTCCTCCTCCTCCTCCTCCTCCTCCTCATCCTCCTCGTCCTCCTCCTCCTCCCTGCGAGGCGGTGATTTAGACGTATACACCGCCTGGACAACCGATGTCCTGAGACCCTGTAGGAGGCGGTGGATGCGGGTAACGTTGGAGCCCCCAGGGCCCAAATGTATGAATGCCTGCTCTTTCGGGTCCTGGAGCTCGGTTCCGCAGGCGGGGGATCCGCCACGGTGTCCCCCCTGGCACGTTGAGGCATGGCGAAATGTCAAGACACGTCAAGTGCTGTTTTGTTGGAATCCATTTCGCGCGCAATGTCCCGCCTCTCGAGGCCACGATGCCACGATCCTTCGTACGAAAAATATTGTTCCGCGCTCCCGAAAATGAAAAACCCTTCAACAAAAACGATGGATCCCATCTCCCGGGAAAACGATCCCTCGTTACCGCTCCCGAGCTTCCCAGATTCCAAGACAGCCCAAGAGAAGCCCTGAGGCGGCCCATGATAGCCTCAAGACGGCTCAAAAGGCCCCCAAGACGGCCCGAGGGGGCCACAAAAGGACCTCCAGTAATTCGGACCCGAAGAAGTCAAATCCATACTTTTTGCTGTCAGGCGTGTCTTCAACTTTTCGGACTTCCCGCACCTCCAGGCGGCCCTAGAGGCCTCCAAAACAAAGCCCAAAAAATTCACCGACAGTCCTCCAAGGCTGTCTCAAGACAGCCCAAGGGGGCACCTAGACGGCCACTAGAGAGCCCCAAACTGGCCCAAGAGGGCCTTCACAGGGGCCCAATCCTCAACGGCCCACAGACGCACCCGCGACGGCCGCAAGAGATCTCCCAGACAGCCAGGAGGGCCCAAAACGGCCCCAAGAAAGCCCCCGCCTAAGAGGGCCCCTGGACGGCGCAAACAGACCCAAGGGACCCTTCAGATTGAAGACTGCCCCGCAGGAGCCCGAGAAAGGACGGAAAAAAGACGACGAAGACTAGGAAAGAATGCCCGACAGGACGCGGAAGAGTGTGTCACACGTTGCGGCTCTCCCGGACCTCGGGACACAAGGTGTCACACAGTACTGCTCCTGGGTACCCCCTGAACAGCCGCCACCCAGGGGGCTGGGTGTGTAAATCCTAGCTTCGGACTCCCATTTCCCCCCTGGGCGCGCGCGGAGGAGGAGGAGGAGGGGGAGGTGGAGGAGGAAGAACGCCACATGCGGACACATAAGGTCTGGCCAACGCGAAAGGTGAGGTAGAGGAGGAGGAGGAGGAGGAGGAGGAGGAGGAGGAGGAGGAGGAGGAGGAGGAGGAGGAAGATCATATGCGGGATCGATCTCCCGCACTCGGGGCCCCAGGGCTGCGGGGCCGGCCAGCCTCAGCCCGCACGGCCTGCCACCGCGCGATGGCGGAACGTGCGCCGCGGGCGCCAGCAGTCTACGGCGAGAAGGGCCACGAGACCAGACCTGGCCGCTGGAGACCAAGGGCACTTCGCGCTGCAACGCGTAGGCTGGGCTACGCTGCGCGGACAGGCGGCTACATACAGCGGAGGCCAGTCCACGAGAAACCTTCCACAAGAAACCCAACCCTGAGACCCCAGGACGTCCGTGGATTTTCGGCGTGGGAACGTCACGTCTTCCACAGTAAAACCATCGAAATCCAATGAACCCAGGGCACCCTGGAGGCAAGCTGGGTGTTTCTTGGCCAGGGTCTCCACTGTGACTCAGAAAGACGTAAAGTGGGTGACGAAGCGCGCCAACCAGTACGACGTCGAAAAGTACGACGTCAACAAGTACGGCATCAAAACGCACGACAAGTACGACAACAGTGGCGACAATTGCAGCACAAAGTGCTCCACCAGACACGACAAAGCCGAACAGCCCGAGGGGAGAGACAAAATACGTCTTCGTGGAGATACTGGTGAACCACGTGTACACCGCCTACGTCGATTGCGACTACGACGCCTACAACGGTTACGGCGAGCAGAACAGTTACGACGAATCCACCACACACGAGCCCCTCACCCTGCCACCAGAGCTACGAGGGTCACAAGCAGAGCTACGGGAACCACCCAGGGCAGCCTGCCACGCAACGCGAGCCACCAGCAGCGCCACGAGGGCACGACGCACAACTTCGAGAACCACCCGCTGAACTGCGAGGGCCACCGGCACACTCTCGAGAGCCACCCGCTGTGCTGCGAGGGCCACCGGCAGAGCTCCGAGAACCACCGGCCGAGCGGCGGAGCGTCGAGGGCCACCGGCCGTGGCACCGGGGCCGCCTGCCGAGCCGCAAATCACCAGAAGAGCTGCGGAGGCCACCGACTGGGCTGCGAGAACCGCAGGCTGAACCACGAGGGCCGCAGGTAGGGCGACGAGAACCACAGCCTGAGCTCGCGCGAGCCACTGGCAGAGCCACCCGGGCCGCCTGCTGAGCTGCCAGAGCTCCCGACAGACCTGCGAGGGCCACCAGCTGCACCACGAGGACCACGAGCACAGCTCCGAGAGCGACAGGCAGGGCCTCGAGAGCCTCCAACTGAGCTGCGACGACCACCAGGAAGCGCCGGGCTTCAGCCTGACGGCGCTGGGCTGCAGCAGGATGCCAGCGGGGCCCTGGCGCCAGGATAAAAGCTGGCCCGCTACTCAACAGGCGGGAAGTTACAGTGGGACCCTATGATGAAGCAGCCGACCGATAGGTATCCAAGGCAAGGTCGGAGTACAACTACCAGGACCCGATGCTCATCGACATGATGTTCCAACAAATGTACGACTTGGCAGCCGCCGACGGGCAGCCAGGCGTAGCCGCCTACTTCAAGCTCAGCCTCGGAGGAGGAACGGGCCCCTGGTTAAACCAAGGAGGAGGAGGAAGAGGAGGAGCAGGAGGAGGAGGAGGACGAGTGCGCGGCAGGAGGAGGAGAATCCTCGAACCTCGACCCAAAGAGGACCAAGAGCCGCTCTAGACCGATCCCTCGACCTCTCCCGGCGCCGGGGTCCACCCCAGTCAGCTTTCGGGGCCGCGTCCAGCCGCGGCCATCAGAATCTCCAGAACCGCACAGAGATCTCCGAAACGAAGCCGACGACGCCGATGCTTTAGCATCGGAAGAGGAGGACGGCGACGGCGAAGGCGCAAAGGAGGGGGAGAAGAAGGCTTTGCCCTCCTCGCTGCCATCCTCCTTGGCGCTGCAGGGGCAGCAGGCGCCCTCGGAGGCCAGAGCAAGCTGCGCCAATAGATCCTACCGGTCCGACAGAGCCCACCGAGGCAAAAGGCGGATGTCTGCTGCAACACGGCATCAGACACCTTTAAGACCTCCGTTTCCCTGTGCCCCTTTGCATCCCAACCTAATCAACTGCCTCCTCCTCCAACCCCTCCTCCTGCACGGTCCTCTTCGTCCCCCTTCACTCGTCCTCCTCCTCCTTCCGCGCCCTGCTGCTTTCCCTCTTCGCTCTCCCCCTTCATTCACCTTCTCAGGGAACGAATGAATGCCACTACAGCAAAGGCTGTCTCAACTACGCGGATGGGCGTGTAGCGCCGCAGCGCCCAGTGCATTCTCGACGAAACCTTCTCGTAGATGGTGGATGTCGTTCTCTAAGGATGGCGTCCCAATTCTCTGGTGCACATTCTAAGGGAGCCTCCAGAACCCTCCGAAGACCGCCCAACCCTTCGACCCACACACCCAAAAACCTCACTCCGTCCTCCTCCTCCTCCTCCTCCTCCTCCTCTTTCTCCTCCTCTTCCTCCTCCTGCTCCTCCTTCCCCTCCCCGAAGACTCAGACCTCCCACTTTTGTGTTTCTATTGCGACGTCGGCCCCCAATAATTTCGACCCAGTACGTTGGCCACATGTTTCGTCTCGAACTGTTTTCTGACGGCGAGACCAGCAGACGGCGACCAGACGCTCAAAGTTGCCAAAGAACGTCCAGCGCGAGTTCTGTTCGAGACGCTGGAGGCCACTGGAGTGCTACAGATGCCTGCAGAGGCCTAGGAAGACGCACAAGGCATCAAACAACAATCGATCTCCGAAAGGCTCGAAGCCCGATCGAGGGGCAGCAGCAGCAGCAGCAGCGGCAGCAGGGCTCCACAAAAGCAAACACTTGGTTGGGTGTTGCGTTGCGGCCCCGCGCTCGGCGACGTGGCATAGGCAGTCGAAGACACACACACACACACACGCACGCACGCACGCACGCACGCACGCACGCACGCACACACACACACACACACACTCATGCGCGCGCACGCACGCACGCTCGCACGCACACACGCACACACCCGCACACACGCACACACACACACACCCACGCACACACACACACACACACGCACGCACGCACGCACGCACGCACGCACGCACGCACGCACGCACGCACGCAC
>CAUYUJ010015761.1:87891-242891 GCA_963575745.1 Prorocentrum cordatum
ACTACGACTACGACTACGACTACGACTACTACTACTACTACTACTACTACTACTACTACTACTACTACTACTACTACTACTACTACTACTACTACTACTACTACTACTACTACTACTACTACTACTACTACTACTACTACTACTACTACTACTACTACTACTACTACTACTACTACTACTACTACTACGACTACTACTACTACTACGACGACGACGACTACTACTACTACTACGACGACTACTGCTGCTCCTGCACCTCCGTGCCTCACTGCCCCCTCGGCCCCCCGAGAAGCGAGGTCCATGGTCGCTTTGCGCTTCGCCTCAAGCTGCTTCATGCGGGCAAGGTCGGCGCCGATGGAGGCCTCGCAGAGAATTCACGCAGCTTCGCCAGGCGTGCGCAGGAAACAGGAGCGCGTTGTCATCGTCGCCGCCGCAGTCGACGTCGGCGTCGACACTCGCCGTCGTCGTCCCGAGGATTCGCAGAGAAAAACATGCTGGCAATTTCGGACTCGGCGAGGGGTGTGAGAAGGGTTTTTCGGACCCAAGGACCGCTGGAGATGAGCCGCAGCCAAGAATTATCCTGGCGAAGGACCCAACCATTAGTAAGTACTGTCGTTGTGGATCTCGCCGTAGGTGGATCTCCTTATTGGGCCACGAAGCGAGTGAAGTGTGTGCCGAAATGTGGCGGGCGCTACCTCTGGGGCCTCGGGTAGAGCCACTTTTTATGGGGCTACAAAACATGTGAGAGGTGTGCCAGAACAAGACGAAGCCGCTGTGCGGGCACTGCCACTGGCGCCTTCGGTGGAGCTCCCTTCTGGGGCTACGAAACGTTGAGGGGTGTGCCGAAATGGGTGGCCGGGACGCATGCGAACTGCGCCACTGGGACCTTAGATGGAGCTCCCCATGGGGCCACGAAACGTGTAAGGGTGTGCGTGCCTAAATGAGTGGCTGGGACGCATGCGAACTGCGCCACTGGGACCTTCGGTGGACCTCCCCATCAACGAAACGTATGAAGGTGTGCCGAGATGAGTGGCTGAGATGCACGCGAACTGCGCCACTGGGACCTTAGGAGGAGCTCCCTGTGGGGCCACGCAACGTGTGGGGAATGTGTCGAAATGAGTTGCCCGGACGCAGGCGAACTGCGCCACTGGGACCTTCGGTGGAGCTCCCTTCTGGGGCGACGGAACGTGCGGGGGTGTGCCGAAATGGGTGGCCGGGACGCATGCGAACTGTGCCACTGGTGGAGCTCCCTGTAGGGCCACGAAACGCGTGAGGGGGGTGTCGAAATGGTGGACATGCGGAGAGCAAGCAGAGGCAGGGATGGGAGGAGGGAGGAGGGAGGAGGACAGCAGCGGGAGGTGAGTGGACGCGGCGCGCTGTCTCTTCAAAATGAGGACCCAACACCACAGGATGGTTGGGAACAAAACCAGCTCCTGGGGAGGGGTCGAGATCTCCCGGGGCCCACGTCGCAAACAAACACGTCGTCGGAGATCGTCGGTGGGGAAAGGTGAAGAGGAGAAGGGTGGACGAATAACGTGTGCAGAGTGGTGTCAGGAGAAGTCCTGAAGGGCGGCTCCGCATGGTCGGTGACGAGATATCTGGAGACAGCACCGTTCTAAGTTTTGAGGAAACACGCGCGGGCTCCCCGTCATCATCATCATCATCATCATCATCATCATCATCATCATCATCATCATCATCATCATCAGCATCATCAGCATCATCAGCATCACCACCACCACCCCCACCACCACCACCATCATCATCATCATCATCATCATCATCATCATCATCATCATCATCATCATCAGCATCATCCTCGTCCTCCTCCTCCTCCTCCTCCTCTTCCTCCTCCTCTTCCTCCTCCTCCTCATCATCAGCAGCATCAGCATCAGCATCAGCATCATCAGCAGCATCAGCATCAGCATCATTATCAGCAGCAGCATCATCATGATCATGAACAGTATCGTCAGTATGTTCATCATCGTCGTCATCGCCGCAGTCGTCGTCGTCATCGTTATCATCATCATCATCATCATCATCATCATCATCATCATCATCATCATCATCATCATCAACCATCACCATCATCATCATCATCATCATCATCATCATCATCATCATCATCATCATCATCGTCATCAGCATACTCATCATCATCATCATCATCAGCAGCAGCAGCATCATCATCTTCATCATCATTGGCATGATCGTCGTCATCATCAGCAGCATAATCATCATAATCAGCATCATTCAATCCAATCACCAATCATCATCATCATCATCATCATCACCATCATCATCATCATCAGCATCATGTTCATCATCATCATCATCATCATCATCATCATCATCATCATCCATCGTCATCGTCATCGTCATCAGCATCATCACCATCATGATCATGATCATGCTGGTCATCATCATCATCATCATCAGCATCATCAGCATTATCAGCATCACCATCGTCATCAACAGCCCCGTCAACACTACAAACTAAAACATCGACATGTCGTAAGCCTAATCATCCGCAACATCGTCGTCGTCAGCATCATCATCATCATCACCACAACTTCCATTATCATCATCAGCATCAGCATCATAATCATCATCCGTATCGTCAACATCAACAGCAACATCAACATCGACATCAACATCGACAGCATCATCAACAGCAGCAACATCATCGTCAGCAGCAGCATCCTCACCGCCATGAATCCCCATCATCATAGTCATCGCCGTCGTCATCATCACCACCACCATCATCCTCACCAGCGTCGTCATTAGATTCTTCATCATCATCACCATCATCATTACCGTCGTCGTCATCATCAGCATCACCATCAGCATCCCCCCATCCTCAGCACGATCATCATCCTCATCAACCTCACCACCATCGTCATCATCGTCATCATCATCACCACCATCATCATCACCACCACCATCATCATCACCACCACCACCACCAGCAGAATCATCATCGTCGCTAGCATCGTCCGAAGCGTCGCCAACACCATGATCATCATCAGCATCATCACATCGTCATCTCCATGTTCAGGTCAGGTGCATGCTTCTACCTATCCTAGTGGAGGCCATCAGCGGCGTAATCGTCGCCGTCGTCGTCCCCGTCGTCACCGCCGTCGTCTCAATGGCCATTACAGCTGCCATCGCTACCATCGCCATCACCGCCGCCATCACCGCCCGCGACGAGTTCAGACCAGGCCCGAACTACCCGCGACCTGGCAAAGGCCGCCTCCGCCCCCGGGGGGCGTGGCCGCTGCCCTCCCCCTTGCCAGGCCTCGAGGGCGGCGATCGTCGACTGGCCCACCTCGATGGCCTCGGGGGGCTGGGCGGAGACAGCACGCTCTGGGACGGGGAGGGGTCACCTCGACGGCCGCGGTGAGGGAGGGAGCGAGGGGGAGAGGAGAAGGGAGGAGGTGATAGAGTGAGATGAGGAGGAGTAGGCGGAAGGGAGGGAGAAGGATGAGGGAGGAAAAAGGGAAGAGGAGGAAGGAGGGCGCAGGAGGCAGTTCCCCCGCCTCCATGAGGCCGCCGCAACAGCCTCTCAGAGGAGCTTCAAGAAGCGGTCCTCGATCTCTCCACCAGCGACCCAGCCGACGGCCGCCAGATCTAAGCGGACTGGTGCAATCCCTGCGCACGCTCACCCTACGCTCCAAGAAGGATGGCCTCGCGGCCACCACGCGGAGGACGAGAAGAGGGCGCGCTAACCGAGCTGGTTCCCTGGTCTTTGAGACTGGGCCCCGGCCTGGCGACCAAGCGGCCAGCTTGGTCCACAGCTACGGGGCGTACCTAGACGCTACCGAGCGCTACGAGCTGCTATCCAGGCCAACCGAACCCTCCAAAGGGGTAACGCTGAGATTCTGCTGAGCGCACTCGGGAGCTGGGTTGGCAACCCCTGTGACCACCGCTACCATCACTACCACTACTACATCGACAACCACGACCACTACCATTTCTATGACGACCACGCCGACGCCCACGACCAAGACCGATATAGTATGTGGGACCCTGGCCACTTCGCCCACGACCCACGACGGCGCGACGACCGACTCCCGCATCTCTTCTCTCATCATCATCATTTGCAGGCCACCCCTGCTTGTGGTCCGCACCCCCCTCTTTCCTCCTCGTCGTCCTCCTCCTCCTCCTCCTCCTCCTCCTCCTCCTCCTCCTCCTCCTCCTCCCCTTCTCCCTCCCCCTCCCCCTCCCTCTCCCCCTCCCCCTCCCCCGCCTCCTCCTCCTCCTCCTCCTCCTCCTTCATCTCCTCTTCTCACAATTTGTCCCATGCGACTGTCTCGCGATTGCTCCCGTGCGATCCAGTCACGTGGCCGCTGCCGACCTCGCGCTCCTCGTCGAGACGGCTGTGGTCCGCGCGGCCGCAGACAGTGTCGCGCCGCGCCGAACTGCAGCAGCCATTGTGCGCGTCGCCGTGTCCGCCGCAGCCCGCGCCGCTGTGCAGACGCAGCGGGCGCCTGCCGCTGCTGCAGACCACGCTCGGCCCGACGGGCCCGCGGCGGCCTCCACGGCAGCGCGGCGGGAGCGGCGCCGTCGCCGCCGCCCGCGGCTGGCGGGGGCGGCGCGCAGCGGCACGTGGCGAGGCGGCGGGAGAGGATGCGGCGGCGGCTGCCGCGCCCGACAGGGCGCTCGACGGCCCCGAGACCGAGGCCCTCGCCAATACGCCGCGCGCGGCGACCTCGACGCCGACGCCGACGCGCCCGGCCGACGCGCTGCCGCCGCCAGGGGCGAAGGCCGCGTCGGGGCCATGGCGGCGCTGGCGAGGGCGGCGATTGGACTGTACAGGTGGTGCGGGCGTCGCCCCGCCGGCCTGGGAGGTCGCCGGTCCCGCTGCTGGCGCGCAGGGCGGGCGCGTGCGCTCTCGCCTCGGCGGATGGCGGAGCTCGGGTCGGCGACGGCAGCTGGCGACTTCGCCCTTGCAGTCGGGGCGTGGACCTGAGAAGCCCCAAATAAGGAACGAGGCCTCTTTGCTCCATAAAACAAACTTCGATTTTCCCATCGAAAACAGAAGGAAAACCTGAGGCAAGCCGTGAAACACTTCAGGAACACGGAGCCCCTCCCCAACGAAAAGGGTTGCTTCTTCAGCGACCCGACTGTATCGCCTTTGTCATCCTCCGGGCCGCTGCTGGCGGCACATTGACATGCAAGAGGGCGTCTTTGCGATCCAGGCGGTTGGCCTGGCCCGCCCAGGAGGGACGGCGCCAGTCGGCGCCATTGCCTGCAGGGCCCAGGGTGTGAGGGCTCGTGGCAGGCCACTTGGCAATTCATCTCAGCAGCCCCCCGTGTTCTGTCCGCCCCCATGACCGACGAGATGTTCGCCGTGGCTCGAGGCCGTCGTGCAGGCACCCCTTCTCTGCGAAGCAAGCGCGCCAGTCACCCAGACTGGTACGCCTCCAGACTGTCCGCGCCATCCCTTCTTCTCAAGGGTGGTGTGGGCCAGGCCTTGGCCCGGGAATGTTCTGAGGCCTGCAGGCGGGCAGCCAGCGCCGGCCTGGCGCGGGCCCGATCAATGCCCATGGCTGGAGGTTGGTTCTTCCGAGGAGAAGGGAAGAGATGAGGCCCGAGGACAGGCCTTATGAGGAGGCTCGCCTTGGAAGCCAAAATACAACGCCTCCGCCTCCCACCCTCCCGCCTGCATCCCGCTCCCTTCCTCCTCATACCCGGACTACCATACTCAGACTTACCCGCACTCAGTTACTCATGTTTTTGAACACTCACTCTCAGATTCACTCATACTTCGACTCACTCATACTCCGACTCACTCATACCCAAACTCACTCATACTCAGACTCACTCACACCCAGACTCACTCACACTTGGGCTTACCGTACTCAGACTGTCACACAGATCCACTGGAACTTAGAACCGATCCGACTTAAGCTCACTCATACTCAGTCCACTCCATCTCAGATCCACTCATAAGCAGCGCAGTCATACTCAGATTCGCACTCGCATCAATCCCACTCAGACGCTTCATTCAAATCCAGTTTCACACTTAGACTTGCCCATACTGTGTCACTCACACCCAAACCCACGCACACTCGCCCGTCGTACTCAGACTCGCTCATGATCGTCGCGATGTAGCAGGCATATCACTTGGGCACCCCAAGGGCTAGCCGCCAGGGTGTGATACGCTTGCCTGTTCGCGGCGAGATTGTGCGGGCGTCCCAGGCGAAACGCCTGGTGCAGCTTCACCGACCCCTCTTCTTTCGGAGCCCAATGATCAGTTCGATGTGGCATGTATGTCACTTGGACACCCCGAAGGGGGGAGCCGCCAAGGGGTTTTGCACTTGACCGTGCGCACACAGACTGTGGGGACGACTCGAGCGAGGCGTTCGCTTTGGCAGCCCCGACCCCTCTCCTTTCATTGGCCCCGTCAACGCCGCGATGTCGCAGGCACAGCACGTGGGCACACCAAGAGGGAACAGCCAGAGGGTAGCACATGGTGGTTAAAGATGAGTCAGCACACGGCGACAGAGAGAAGCAGCGAGGAGCGATCACACTTGGGCGTGCATGTATGCAGTCTGAACTGCTCTCTGACTCACGCTGAGGTGCCCGCAGAGGAGACTGACATGACATGGCATGCACACACGGGCCCCCCCGCGCCGAATCATGCTGCCTTTCGTTTGTGATGCGAGGCCGCAGAATGCAGACGTGCAGGCTTGGGTCGGGCCTGTCCCCCTAATTACAGAGGGCTTTTGGACGAACCCTATAAAAATTGTCACAAGAAATACTCAAAAAATGTTCAGACATACTTAGTCAGGAGACAATACCGAGACTATTGTTTACTCTCTTTAGATGTTCCTCCTGTAGAGGGACATGCCCGACTTCAGAGCAGGCGCACTCGGGGTTGCCTCGAAGGATGGCCCGCCCCGGCGCGCCATCAGGTGCGGAGGATTCGCCGGACGTTCGCTCGGAGCCGCCCCGCGAGAGCCAGTGTGGGCGACGTCCCCCCGACCAGCGGAGGATCAGAAGCGGTGGATTCGCCGGAGGGTCGCTCGGGGGCCGCCCCCCGAGGGCCAGCGGGAGCGGCATCCCCCCCGCGGCCAGCAGCAGAGGGGGCCAAGCCCTCCACGGCGCCCCCAGCGCCTGCGCCTCTTCACGCAGCGTCGGGGGGTCTGCCGCCCTCCTGCCCCCGCGGCCGCCGACCCCGGGGGGCGTGGCCATGCCGACGGAGGCCGCCTGGGGGTCGGAGGCCCCTGCGGAGAACACCTGCTGGCCATCGCTCGGACGTCCATTCCCTGTGCTTTTTTCGGTTTCGTGCGTGGTTTTTTCGCCAAATGATCAAGGATGCTCCTCGATGGTCCTCGCCGAAGGAAAAATTAAAAATGCACACGTCCGAGCGATGCCAAGCCTGTGGGAGCCCTGCTCCGGGGGGCTGCTGCAGGGCGTTCCGTCGTTGCCCAGCCGTGCAGGCGACAGGGTGCCCTCTCAGCAGGAGGACCCACAGCCTACAGCCTAGCGCTTCAGCCTCTCGCCGAGGACGCGACGTGGGAGAGAGTGCGCGCATGGAACACTCGCAAGGGAAGGGGGGAATCCCCTCTTGGCTGGCCCCGCTTCCTTGGACCTCCCCTGCCCGAAGCCCCCCCCCCTCCTCTCCTCCTCCCCCCTTCCCGAAAGGAGGGGGGGCCTCATTACCCCCCCTCCCTTTGAACCCACCCCAGCCACAAGCCTCCCCTCCCCTCCTCTCCTTTTTGGCTGATGAGGGGGGGAGCTTGGAAGCCCCGCCCCTTGGCTGAATGAAAGGGCGCAGAAGACCAGAAGGGCGCCGAAAACCAACAGAGCGCAGAAAACCAAAGGAGCGCCGTAAACAGACAGGGTGCAAACCAAACAACCGAAAGGGCGCCGGAAACCAAAGGAGCGCTGAAAACCAAAGGAGCGCCGAAAATCATAGGGGCGCCGAGAACTAAAAGTGCGCCGACAACCAAAAGGGCGCCGGAAACCAAAGCGCGTCGAAACCAAAACAGCGCCAAAAACCAAAAGAGCGCCGAAAACCAAAAGGAGCCGAAAATCGCAAGAACGCCAAAATCCAATGGGGCGACGAAAACCAAACAAAATAAAAGGAAAACCAGTGGGGCGCCGCAAACCAACAATGCGCCGAGAACCAAAAGAGCGCGGCAAAACAGAGGAGCGCCGAAAACCGAAAGGGCGCCGAAAACCAAAAAGCGCCAAAACGAAAAAGAGCGCCAAAAAAAACAAAGGGTCGCCGAACTTCAAGAGGGCGCCGGAAACTAAAGGGGCGCCGAAAACCAATAGGGCGCGTAAAACCAAAGGGTCGCCGAACACCAAAAGGGCACCGAATACCAAGACGCCGAAAACCAATAGGGCGCCGAAAACCAGTGGCGCCGAAAACCAAAAGGGCACCGAAAACCAAAACGGCGCCGAAAATGAAAGGAGCGCCGAACACCAGAGGAGCGCCGAAAAACACAGGGGCGCCGAAAACCAAAGGGGCCGAAAAACAAGGGGGCGCCGAAAACCAAAAGGGGGCCGAAAGCGAAAGATCCGCCGAACACAAAAAGGGGCGCCGAATATCAAAAGGGCGCCGAATACCAAAAGGGCGCCAGAAACCGAAGGGCGCCAAAAACAAAAGGGAGCGCCGAAAACGAGAAGGGTGTCGAACACCAAGAGGTCGCCGAAAACCAAAAAGAAAGCAAGAAAGGGGCGCCGAGCACCAAAAGAGCGGGCGCCGAAAACCGAAGGTGTGACGAAAACCAAAGGAGCGCAGATAACCGAAGGAGCGCAGAAAACCACAGGGGCACCGAAGACCAAAGAGGCGCCGAACACCAAACGGGGCGCGGGAAAACAAAAGGGCGTCGAAAACCAAACGGCCGCCGAAAACCAAACTGGCGCCGAAAACCAAGAGACCACCGAAGAACAAAGGGGCGCCGAAAACCCAAAGGGGTGCCGAAAACCAAAGGGGCGCCAAAACAAAAGGGTGCGCAGAAAACCAAAGGGCACTAAAACCAAATGGACGCCGAAAGCCACAAGAGCGCGGAAAACCAAAGAGGCACCGAACACTGAAAGGGCGCCGAAAATAAAACAAAGCACCGAAAACCAAGAGAGCGCCGAAAACCAAAGGTGCGCCGAAAACCAAAGGTGCGCCGAAAACCGTGTACGCCAAAACCAAAAAGAGCGCCGAAAATCAAAGCAGCGCCGAAAACCAAAGGGGCGCCGAAAACAAGAAGGGCGCCGAAAACTAAACAGGCGCCGAAAACCAAAAGGACGCTGAAAACCAACGATGCGCCGGCAACCAACAGGGCGCCGAAAAAAACAAAAGACGCCGAATACCAAAAGGGTACCGAAAACAAAAAGAGGCGCTGGAAACCACCAGAGCGCCGAACAAACCAAGACGGCGCCGAAAACCAAAAGCGCCAAAAACTCAAAGGCCGCCTAAAATACAGCAAAGCGCCGGAAACCAAAAGAGCGCCGAAACAACCAAGACGGCGCTGAAAGCCAAAAGGGCGCCGAAAACGAAAGAGGCGCCGAACACCAAATGAGCGCCCAAAACCAAAGGGGCGCCGAACAGCAAAAAAAGAGGGCGCCGAAAACCAACAGGTCGCCGAAACCACAGGAGCGCCGAAAACCAAAGTGGCGCCAAAAACCAAAGAACGCCGAAAACCAAGAGGGCACCGAAAACAAACATGGCACAGACAACCAAAAAAAAACGCCGAAAACCAAAAGAGCGGCACAAAAAAAAAGACGGCGCAAAAAACCAAAGGGCCCCGAACCAACCAAAGGGTCGCCGAAAATCGAAGGGCCGGCGAAAACCAAAATGGCGCTGATAACAAAAAGGGGCGCCGAGAAACCAGAGAAGCGCCGAAACCCACAAGGAGCTCCGAAGATCAACTGGGCGCCGAAAAGAAACAGGGCGCCGACAACCAAAGGAGCGTCGAAAACCAAAGGGGCGCCGAAAACCAACGGGGCGCGGATAACCAAAGTGCCGCCGAAAATTTAAGGGGCGCCGAAAGCCGAAGGGGCGCCGAAAATCAAGAGGGCCCCGAACCAAAACACAAGGCTGCCGAAAACCGAGGTGGCGTCGAAAACCAAAGGGCGCCGAAAAGCAAAAGCGCGCCGAATACCAAAGGGCACCGAAAACCAAAGGGCCGCCGAAAACTTAACGGGCTCCGAAAACCAAAGAAGCGCCGAAAACCAAAAGAGCGCCGAAAACTACTAGTTGCGCCGAACAAAAAACGAAAGAACGCCGAAAATCAAGAGAGCGCCAAAAACCGCAGGGGAGTGCGAACGAGCGCCGAACACCAACGATGCGCCGAAGTCCAAAAGGGGCACCGAGAACCACACGAGCGCCGAAAACCAAAGGGGCGCCGAAAACCAAAGGGGCGCCGAAAACCAAAAGGGCGCCGAAAACCAAAGAGACGCCGAAAACCACAGAGACGCCGAAAACCATAAGTATGCCGAAAACCAAAGCGGCGCCGAAAGCCAAAGAAGAAAAGTAGCTTCGAAGCTCCCCCCTCAAGCCAGGGCCCTCCAGCTGAAATGCCAACGGAACGAGGAGCGGAGGGGTGCTTCGGACGCCCCCCCCCCGCCCCTTTGGAAAGGGGAGCCTGCGTACCCTGGGCCCCGAAGAAAAGGAGGGGAGAAGGCGGGGGGGTAGCTTCCGCTCCCCCCCCCTCTAGCTAGGGCCCCCCCCAAACGAAAAGATGCCCACGCGAGGGGGGAAGGGGGGGGGGGAGCTTCGGAAGCCCCCGCCCCTCTTCCAGGGGAGTCGCCATCGCTCGGACGTCCATTCCCTGTGTTTTTTTGCGGTTTCGTGCGTGGTTTCTCCGCCACATGATCCAGGAGGCTCCTTCGATGGTCCTCGCCAAATGAAAAAATGCACACGTCCGAGCGATGCCAAGGGGAGGGGGAGGGGGGCAGCTCGGAACTGGGGCCCCCCCCCCTTGGTAGGGACCGCTCCACGGGCGCGCTCCCCGGCCGAGAAGTGGCACTGCAGCGGCCAAATGTCCACGACGCGCGAGGCGTGACGGGTCTTCGCTGAAGGAAGCGGCCCTGGGACACACGAGAAAGTGCACACAAACAGCAGGATTCCCCATATACTTTCCCATGCTTTCTGGGTCTTCGTCTTCCCCCCCACTTCCCATAGTTCCCCATATATCTTCTGGGGGATCGACGATCCATTGTGTCTGTGTGGTTTTTTTCCCCTCCTGGTTCGTGCCCCCGCGGGTGGCCCCTGCTGCGGGAACCGGGAAGGGGCCGAGGGCTCCTGCCGGCACTCTGCCGAGCTGCATCGGCACGCTCTGCGGGGTGCAACCTCCGGAAGGGAAAAAAAGAGGTCCACCCCCAGGGAGAACCGCCCCGACAGGCGAGGCCGTTTGGTGAAACGCACCCAGAGAAAGAATCGACCAGGGCAAGGCTGATAGGTAGACGCCCAGGGCCGGTTAGTAGACGCCAACTCTCGGGTCTGGGTGGTCTCTCCTCCCTTGAACCTCGGGGGCAGACGCGTGACGCGCGGCGCCGGCCTGGGTCTTCTCCTTCTCGTTCGTCTGGCACCAGCAGCTGAGCATCTCGTACACCTGCTTGCCCGAGCGGGCGCGTCGGGTGTCGGCTGTGGGTCGCTCGGACTTGAAGGCCTCGAGGGCCGCGAGGCGGTCAGCCCGCCAGCCTGGCTGCAATCCGAGCGAGGGGTAGTGCACCCCGTGCTTGGGCAACTCCCCCTGTCTTGATCGCAAACGGGTCCTCCAAGACTGTGGGCCCCTCCCAGATGACCGCGGCTCCGGCTTCTGGCGCCGCGTGAGCAGCTCGAGCTTGGACGAGCTCAGCTCTCTACGAAGGCCCCACGCAGGCTGTCGACCCCATCGCTCGCACAGTCGGACCTGGGACAGAAGAACATCCCTCAAAAACATGAGACCCTCCGCCGGCCAAACTGAAGTACATTCGAGGGCACCCTCCCCGGATGCACCAGAACATCCAACAAACACCAAGAACGTTAAGGTGCCCTCCCCGAACCGATCTCGATCAAAAACCTGGGTCCGACTGTGTGCATTTGCCGCCGTGGGTCGTTGAATTGTGCGGGCCTCGGGGCCCGAAAAGAACTCACAGAAGGGCGGTCGACCGTGAACTCGTGCGCCGGCGTCAGCACCGCGTGGAGATGGCGCCGACATATGCCGCAGCACGCCAGAACGGCTGTCGCGCACGTCACGCTCTCGCCTCCCTCGGAGAGAGGCCTGGCGATCCGCTCGGGCGCGCCATCAACCCCCCACCCGACCCGCGCGAGCGGAATGACAGAGGCAGGCGCCTGGCTGAAAGGGCCGCTCGAAATGCAAGGGGGCTCGCCTTCCCACGAACATGCCCTGCAGGAGACGATTCTGAGAAGCTTGCCTCACGGTCTGGAGCTGAACCAATAGTAGGCATGGGGCTGGTGGGCTGTCTTCTTGCGCGGCTGCCTGCTGTTGCACGTCGATGCTTGCTGATCCGCTTCGTCCAAACACGACGACGCCTGCGACGAAAGCCGGTAAGTCGGAATGCGGGCAGAGAGGGAGGCTCGGTCCTCGAGTCCGCGCCTGGAGATGCGCGCTGCGCGAGGCGCGGTCATATCTTCGCAACTCCCACACCGCCAGCCCACCGAGAGGGCTGCAGGGGCAGATCTGCCAGCCAGACTTACCAGGATTGCGTGACCCTCCCTAGAAGCCCCTATTTTCCCCCGCCCTCCCTAAAAGCCACTGCAGCCTGGACCGAATGCTTATCGTCCCGCTTAACCTCCTACTCCTTCCTCCTCCTCCTCCTCCTCCTCCTCCTCCTCCTCCTCTGCCTCCTCCTCCTCCTCCTCCTCCTCCTCCTCCTCCTCCTCCTCCTCCTCCTTCTCTTCCTCCTCCTCCTTCTGACAACCACCATCATGAGCAACAGCAGCAACAACAACAACAACATCATCGTCATCATCATCGTCAGCATCATCATCATCATCATCATCATCATCATCATCACCACCATCATCATCATCATCATCATCATCATCATCATCATTGTCATCGTCATCGTCATCGGCATCGTCATCATCATCATCATCATCATCATCATCATCATCATCATCATCACCGTTGACCAACATCAACACTATGATCGTCACCACGTTCATCATCAGCATCATCACCGTCACCAGTATCATCATCAGCATCATAAGCATCTGGATCATCCTCATCATCGGCATCAGCACCGTCGTCAGCATCAACATCAGCATCATCAACATCACCATCGGCATGACCATCACAGTCATCGTTATCGACATCGGCACCATCACCATAACCATCACCATCGCCAGCACCATCATCGAACCATCATCACCATCATCATCAGCAGCATCGTCGTCATCATCATCGTCATCAGCAGCATGATCATTAGTATCACCATCCTCAGCATCATCAGCATAATCATCAGCATTATCATCAGCATCATCATCAAGCACAACAACAGCAACAGCAACAGCAGCCGCAACAGTAGCATCAGCATAGCCATCAGCATCAGCATAACGAGCATCATCATCGGCATCATCAAACTCAGCATCGTCATCATCCACAGCATCATCATCATCATCATCATCATCATCATCATCATCATCATCATCATCATCATCCATCATCATCATCATCATCATCACCATCATCATCATCATCATCACCATCATCATCATCATATCATTAGCATCATCGTCATCAGCATCATCAGCAACATCAGTATCAGCACCACCAACATCATAATGATAATAATAATCATGATCATGATCATGATCATGATCATCATCATCATCATCATCATCATCATGAGCAGCATCATCATCCTGACCATCATCACATCATCAGCATCTCAACCATCATCGACATCATCATCGTCGCCATCGTCATCATCAGATTCACCGTCATCATTGCCATCATCCTCATCTGCATCGTCAACATAATCATCATCAGCAGCAGCATCATCAGCATCACCATCAATACCATCATCGCCAGCACCAGCACCAGCACCATCATCATCATCATCATCATCATCATCATCATCATCATCATCATCATCATCATCATCATCATCATCATCAGCAGCGTCATCGTCATCATCATCACCAGCATCACCATCATCAGCATCATCATCACAATCAGCAGCATCATCAACATCATCATCATCATCAGCAGCAACAAAATGATCGTCATCGTGTTCATCATCAGCATCATCACCGTCATCAGTATCATCATCACCATCACCATCAGCATCAACATCAGCATCAGCATCGTCATCATACTCATCTGCATCGTCAGCATCATCATCATCATGATCACCCTCTTTATCATTATCATCATCATCCACATCACGATCTCCATCGTAAGCATCGTCGTTGTCACCATGATCATCGTCATCGCACTGATCATACTCAACATCATCCTCATCGTCGTCATCGTTATCGAGATAGTCATCACAATCCTGCTTATCATCATTGTTATCCTGGTCCTACTCCCCGTCCTCCTTTTCCTTTTCCTTATTACTTGTTCCCCTCCTCCCCCTCCTCCCCCTCCACCCCCTCCAAACCTACTCCACGAGATCATCTCCTACTCCTCGTCCTCCTCCTCCTCGTCCTTCTCCCTCGCCCTATGAAAAAATGCCCGAACGACCCCCCCCCTGGAATGAACAGACCTCGTTTGTAAGAACAAAGCAAAAACCTGCCTAACTCGCTCCACTCCCCCGTCAAGAAAAACGCCCCTTCTCCCTCATGTCCGCGCTACTTGAGTTCCTCCTCCAGCTCCTCGTCCCCCTAGTTTTCCTCCTCCTCCTCATCATCATCATCATCCTGATCCTTTTTTCGCCAGCAGTATGCTGCAAGCGACGCTAACCAAGAGAACACATGAAAATACGATTACAATTAGCCTGGCGAAGGACCCAACCATGTGCAAATGTGAACACCGTCGTTGTATGCACCGCATTCGGAGGAGCTCCCTATAGGGCCACGAAACGTGTGAGGAGTGCGCCAAAACTTGTCCGGTGGGCGCATGCGATAGCAGTCCCTTGGGCCGTCGGTGGAATTCCCTATGGGGCCACGAAACGCGTGAGGGGTGTGCGGAAACAGGTGCGGTGGGCGCATGCGAACGCAGCCACTGGGGTCGTCGGTGGAGCTCTCTATGGGGCCGCGAAACGTGTGATGTGTGTGCCGACATGGGTGCGGCGGGCGCGTGCGAACGCAACCACCGGCGCTTTCGGTGGAGCTCCCCATGGGGCCACGAAACGCGTGAGGGGTGTGACGGAATGAGCGTGGGTGACATATGCGGGCGGTGGCACCGGGGCCTTCGTTGAACTCCGTATGGGGCCACGAAGCGTGTGAGGGGTGTGACGAAATGGGTGTGGGTGACGCATGCGGGCGGTGGCACTGCCGCTTTCGGTGGAGCTCCTTTTGAGGCCACGAAACGCGTGAGGGGTGTGCCGAAATGGGTGTGGGTGACGCACGCGGGCGGTGGCACTAGGGCCTTCCGTGGAGCTCCCCATGTGGCCGCGAAACGTGTGACGGGTGTGCCGAAATTTGTGGGCGACGCATGCCGGCGGTGGCACTAGGGCGTTCGGTGAAGCTCCTTTTGGGGCCACGAAACGTGTGATGGGTGTCCCGAAATTGGTGTGGGTGACGCGCATGCGGGCGGTGGCACTAGGGCCTTCCGTGGAGCTCCCTAGGGGGCCGCGAAACGTGTGAGGGGTGTGCCGAAATGGGTGTGGGTGACGCACGCGGGTGGTGGCACTTGGGCCTTCGATGGGGCTCCGCATGGGGCCACGAAACATGTGAGGTGTGTGCCGAAATGGGTGTGGGTGGTGCATATGGGGGGTGGCATCGGGGCCTTCGTTGGAGCTTCCTATAGGGCCGCGACGCGTATGAAAAGTGTGCCGAAATGGGCGTGGGTGACGCATGCGGGCGGTGGCACTGTGGCCTTCGTTGGGACTCCCTGTGGGGCCACGAAACGTGTAAGGGGTGTGCCGAAATGGGTGTGGGTGACGCACGCGGGCGGTGGCACTTGGGCCTTCGATGGGGCTCCGTATGGGGCCACGAAGCGTGTGAGGTGTGTGTGTGTGTGTGCCGAAATGGGTGTGGGTGGCGCATATGGGCGGTGGTACTGGGGCATTCGGTGGAGCTCCATATGGGGCCACGAAACGTTGTACTGGGTGGGTACAGCGCAAGGAGGAAAGGGGAGGGGGAGGAGGGGGAAGAGGAGGAGGGATGAAGGAGGAGGGGGAGGAAAACGAGTGACGCGGGGCGCCCGTTTCGAAACGAGGACCAACACCACGGGATGTTGGGACAAACGCCGGTTGCAATCTTCGGCCATCAGGTCTGACGGTTGGCGCTTTTGCGGTTTCTTTTTCCCCCTCCCCCTCCTCATCATCATTATCCTCCTCCTCTTCCTCCTCCTCCTCCTCGTCCTCCTTTTCCTCCTCCTCCTCCTCCTCCTCCTCCTCCTCCTCCTCTTCCTCCTCGTCATCCTGCTCCTCCTTCTCCCAATCCGTTTAGCACTTCTCGACATCCTCAATTCGCATTGCCTCGGTAACGCCAGAAATGCCACCAAAAAACCGAACGACGATCTCACAAGAGACCCGCGGCTGTGCGCAGTGACCAAATTAGGCTCGACAAAACCTCAGAGCCTCAACTCGCGAATGTCGCTGGTACGCTGATCCTCTTGGCAACGTCTCGGCGCGCTGATTTTTTAAAAGATATGCGACCCATCGTCCGACAAACTGGACTTTGTATCGCCGCACTTTTTCGTGTGAGCGACGCAAAACAGCCTGGCGAAAGACCCAACCATATGCAGTCGTGCGCATCGCAAATGTGAATGTCGTTGTCGGTGGCGTTCGAATATCGTTTCCGGCGGCGTTCCCTGTGGGGCCACGAACCGCGCGAGGGGCGCGCCGAAATGTGGCGGGGTATACAACGCGAACGAAAACGATTGGTTTGCGTACGAAAGACTGAACGCGGGCGTGTCTGGACGCGAGCGAATATAATTGTGAGTGAATCTGCGTGCGTCTACTTGCACGACTGCGAACGTACATGGATGCACCTGGTGTAATTGTGTACGAATGTGAGCGGTGTGTGGGCACGCCTGGCTCTGAATACTCGCGGCATTGAGCGCGGCTGCCACAGGGGGGCCCCCCGGAAACCCCGACGGCAGCGCCCGCGCGCCGCGACGCCCGTGTCGGCGCGCTCCTCGCGAGGATTGCGCCCGTTCCCTTCCTTTGTTTTTCTCCCTCTTTGTCCCTGCGGCCCAAGGTCCACGGCTGCAAACGCGGCGCAGCGCGGAGCCCCCGCGACGCGCGCCGGTCGCCCCGAGAGGGCCCCAGCGACGCGCGCGGGTCGCCCGCCGCGCGGAAAAAGGAGAGCCAGCTGGGCGACGGACGGCGGGCATAGATCCGGCCGACGGGCAAAGCGACGACGGGCTAGCGAGGCGCTGGGCAGAACGCCGCGCGGAGTTCCCGCGACGCGCGCCAGTCGCCCCGATGCCCCAGCGACGCGCGCGGGTCGTCCGCGGCGCGGAGCTGAGAAGGTTAGCTGGCTGGCCGATGGCGGGCAAGGGTCTGGCCGCTGAGCAGAACGACGACGGGCGAGCGAGGCGCCGGGCAAAGCGCCGCGCGGATTTTTCGCGTCGCGCGCCGGTCGCCCTGATAGGGCCCCGGCGACGCGCGCGCGTCGTCCGCGGCGCGAGGCCAAACAGATAGTTGGGCAGTCGAGGGATGGCGCGGCTCGGGCGGGCCGCTCCTCAGGTAAGCCCTCGCGGATAAACTCAGCAAAGCCCAGCTCCCAAGCGAAGGCCGTCGCTTCCCTCCCGCGCCGCTTCGCGCGCGCCGCAAACTGTCCCGGCTGCTTCCGCATGCCTCCCGGCGGCCCTGCCAGGAGGAACTCGACGCGCGGCGCCCGCGTGAGCAGGAGGTCCTCGTGGCGGGTGGCGCGCGAGAACAGCGCGTGGTGTTCCACCCACCAATCGCCGTCCTCCTTCTTGCCGTTCCCGACCTTGTGGCGACCGCAGTCCAGGATCACGCCTGGGCGACGTCGACCGAGGAGGCAGCGCGCTGGACTGCCGTCGGCCGTCGGTCGTCGTCGTCGGTCGTCCTCCGTCGTCCTCGTCGGTCGTCGCCGCCACCGTCGTCGCCACGTCGTAGACGTGGCGCCAACAAGGTGACTCTCGCGGCGGACATCTGCGTCGTCGTCGTCGTCAGCGTAGCGGTCGCCGTCGTTATCGTCGTCGTCGCCGTCGCCGTCGCCCCCCTCCTCCTCCTCCTCCTCCTCATCCTCCTCCTCATCCTCCTCCTCCTGTTTCTCCTCCTCCTCCTCGTCCTCCTCGTCCTCCTCGTCCTCCTCCTCCTCCTCCTTCTCCTCCTCCTCCTCCTCCTCCTCCTCCTCCTCCTCCTCCGCCTCCTCCTGGATGGCCGACATCGGCTCAAAGTCGGCCCCGGGCCCCCTCCAGGGCCCACCCGATGCAGTTTCCCCACCCCGGATCGATCCCTGACAACCCCAGGGCCCGAAGACGGCCTCCAAAGGCCGAGAACGACGAAACACCTTGTCCAATCTCGAAGTTCGAACTTCGGCGAGAAAGTCGCAGGAGGAAATCCACCCGACGTCGTCGACGCGCGCAGACATCGGCACGATCGCGCAGGTCGCGCACGCACACGCGCCCGTGCCCCCGCAGCAACGAGCGAACGACGAGCCACCAGGCCAGCGACGAGCAAACGACGAGCCCAGCAAAGCACAAGCAAGCGACGAGCGAGCGACGCAAGAGCGACGATCGAGTCACGACGACGCCGCTACACATTCTCACATCCTCACAGCATCAGCCCAGACACCTCATAATACTGAGACAACGACAACAAAAGAAGGCCGGCGAGAAGGCGATTTGAAACTCCATCCGCTAACGTCCCCCAGTAAGCTGAACAGGCAATGTGTTCGAGCTGCGCTCAGCCGTGGCGATGAGACGAGCGCCCTCCCCCAGAACTGCACCACTTCAAACCTCAATCCTCCAAGCTCGGGGTTGGAACCTCGACGCGACTCCCGCTGGTCCACCTACCCTGGAGCGGGAACGCTGCCTGTCGGGGAAGCGGTGGGCCCCTTAGACGTCCAAGGACGCCCTCCCGCGGGCCGCGGAGCTATCCGGAGCCGTGGTCGGCGCTCGCAATGCCGAGGGGGGGGCGCCTCTTCCTCCTCCTCCTCATCCTCCTCCTTTTCCTCCTCCTCCTCCTCCTCCTCCTCCTCCTCCTCCTCCTCCTCCTCCTCCTCTCAACCGCGAGCGGCGCCATTGGGGCTTTCGGTGGAGCTGGCCGCGGGGTGTGCCGAAATAGGTGTGAGTGACGCATGCGAGCGGTGGCACTGGGGCCTTCGGTGGAGCTCCCTTTGGGGCCATGAAACGTGTGAGGGGTGTGCCGAAATGGGTGTGGGGGACGCATGCAGGCACACCCACTGGGACCTTCGGTGGAGCTCCCTATGGGGCCACGAAGCGTGTGAGGGGTGTGCCAAAATGGGGCGGCGGCGCCATGCGAACTGCGCCACTGCGACCTTCGGTGGAGCTCCCTTTGGGGTCACGAAGCGCGCGAGGGGTGTGCCAAAATACGACGGCGCCGCCATGCAAACTACACCACTTGGACCTTGAAAGCAGCTCCCTATGGGGCCACGGAACGTGTGAGGGGTGTGCCAAAATGGAGCGGCGGCGCCATGCGAACTGCGCCACTGCGACCTTAGGTTGAGCCCCCTATGGGGCCACGAAACGTGTGAGGGGTGTGCCAAAATGAGAGGGTGACGAGAAGAGAGAGGAGGGGGAGGAGAGGAGGAGGGGAGAAGAGAAAGGAGAGGAGAAAAGGGACGCGGAGACCGTCTCTTCAAAGCGAGGACCCATAGGGATGGCTGAAAAAGGGGGCTTGCTGAGAAACCGTCGCTTGCCTACGGCCTTTACGCGAGCAGCGTACGCGCGATCGTCCGCGCAGTCGACCCCGTTTCTGTTTTCGTCGCCCGCGATGTGCCTTTATCCGACTCACCTCGATTGCTGAGGAGGGGGAGGGGGAGGAGGAGGAGGAGGAGGAGGAGGAGGAGGAGGAGGAGGAGGAGGAAAAGGAGGCCCTACTTCAGGCCTCCTTGTCGTCCTTCATCTCCTTCTGAAGCTCCGCGGCCATGTCTTCCAGGAGGCGCACAATCTGCGGCCATGAGAGGATCACACATGTGGCAACCCTGAAACTGAACATGTCTAGCTCCATGAAGCTGCTTGCAGCTGATTCTGTCATACCATCTAAGGACGCTTGTCATGCTACCCCTGCGCAAGAAAAAATCGGAGCTCGCGAGGTGGACCCTGGCATTGCGAGGCCAAACTCAACCTGAAGTGGCCGACCTCATGCCTTCGGCACACTGCAGAGGACAATGGCGAAGAGCAAAAACAACTCCGTCCGGGCCTGACGTCTGATGCTTCCCAAGCGACCGAAACACTCAAAGCGCGCACGGGCGCCTCGGGGCGGACACGAAGGGGCTGAAGAGGGGGCCACCCCAACCGAAACGTCCCGCGCATCGCCCGGCCCGTTAGCTCGGGAAGGAGGGGGGCGGTCTCTGACCATGTGCCCACGATCGACTGCAACACAACAGGGAAGGACGTGTGACGAAGAACACAGTAGGGGACCGTCCACAAGAAGCCTTCCACAAGAGACCCAACCCTGAGACTCCACGACGTCCATTAATTCTTTGGTGTGGGAACGTCACGCTTTCCAGAGCAAAACCATCGAAACCCAAGAAACCCATGGCACCCTGGAGGCGAGCAGGGTGTTTCTTGGCATGGGTCTCCACTGTACATTCATGAGCACATGCGTATGGGAATGGAAAGACGCTGAAAAAGAAAGATTGCCTGAGGCCACTCCTGCGCCTCTTCCCCCTATCGCAATCAAGGCTTGCATGGTCAGGAAAACTCTGTCAGGGCCTGGTTGTCCAAAACGGCCGACATATCCGAAGCGAGCACGGGCATTGGGGGGGACTAGATGGTTGCTGAAAGGGGAGGAAGAGGGGGAGAGAGCAAAAGAGGAGAGGAGGGGGAAGCAATAGGTGTAGAGGATGAGAGCCCGCGAATGATTCAAGACGAGATGCGGGAGGAGGCGACCCTCCTCCCTCTCCTCCCTATGGCCGAAGCCTGGTCTCTGCAGGGCGGGCAGCGGGGGGGTCCGCCTTCGCGACTGGATGGACCCCGCTCGCGGCGCCCGCATTGGTTTGCAGGCTCACCTGGGCCGCCGCCGCCCCTCGCTCAATTTGCCTCGCGCCCCCGTGTTCGTGTGGGTAGTGTAGATCCGCCGAACGAGCGGGACGAGTGACGATGTCACAACACCTGTGTAAACAACGATTGGGGCAACGAGGTAATGAGAACATCGGAGTGGTAAAGAGACGAGCAAGGATGTTATGAACGGGACGGACAGCGAAACGAATCACGAGGTGTCGTAGACGCAATGGAAACACGAGGTGGGGCGCGTAACTCAAATGACAAGCATAGACCGATACCGCTACTCCTCTGACCTCTCACGGGGCGCGCTCTGACTAGGATTCCGAGGCGAATCCAGCCGTGGTGACGAGGGAAGGACAGCGGTATCGGAACACTGCGCCCCTCTGGCGGACGGGCGGCCGAAGAGGGTGCCGCGGCGCCAGCGGCGCACGGCCAGCCCCATCCCCTCATCGCACACCCCGCCGACCCGAGGGTTCCAAGAGGACGCCCAGGGGTCTTCCTACAGGGGCACGAAACGTGCGAGAGGTTGCGAAATGGGGGCGGTGCCACCATGCGAATGCAGGCACTGGGGCCTTCGGTGAGGCTCCCTAGGGGGCCACGAAACGTGCGACGTGTGCGCCGAAATTGGTGCCTTGCCGCCATGCGAACGCCGCCACTGGGCCACTGGGGCCATCGGTGGGGCTCCCCATGAAGCAGCGAAACCTGTGAGGGGTGTGCCGAAATGGGCGCGGAGCCGCCATGCGAATGCACCCACTGAGACCTTCGGCGGAGCTCCCGAGGAGTGTGCCGAAATGGGGGCGGTGCCGCCATGAGAAAGCAGCCATTGAGGCCTTCGGTGGAACTCTTTCTGGGAATTACGAAACGTGTGAGGGGTGTGCAGACATGGGTGCGGTGCCGCCATGCGAACGCAAGCACTCGGGCCTTCTGGTGAACGAACTCCCTACGGCGTTACGGGGCCACGAATCGTGCGACGGGTGCGCCGAAATTTGTGCCTTGCCGCCATGCGAACGCACCCACGAAGGCTTCGGTTGAGCTCCCTGTGTGATCCAAATGGGGGCAGTGTCGCCAATCAAACGCAGCCACTGAAGCCATCGGTGGAACTCCTTGTGGCCCACGACCCGTGTGGGGGGTGAACCGGAAGGGGTGCGGTGCCGCCATGCGAACGCAGCCACAAGGGCATTCGGCGGAGCTCCTCCTGGGGCCACAAAGCGTGCGGAGGTGTGCCAAAATCTACGCGGTGTAGCCATGCGAACGCAGCACTGAGGCCTTCGGTGGAGCTCCCTGTGTGGCCACGAAGCGTGGGAGAGGTCTCCCAAAATGGGAGCGGTGCCGCCATGCAACTACTGGGGCCTTCGCCAAAACTCCTGATGGGGCCACGAAACGTGTGGGGACGGGGGGGGCGCGCCGGAAATGGGAGCGACACCGCCATGTAGGTGCGGTACTGCCATGCGAACGCAGCCACCGGGGCCTTCGGTGGGGCTCCCTATGGGGCCAAGAAACATGTGAGGGGGAGCGCCGAAAAATGCGCGCTGCCACCATACGGAACTCACTATTAATGGCCCACGGCGCGTGTGAGAGGTGTGCCGAAATCTGCAATGTGCCAATGGGGTTGCCACCACTGGGACTGCGGGTGGAGAGATGAGGGCGCCCCATGGGGCCACGAAGTGTGTCAGAAGTGTGCCGAAACGGGTGCGGTGCCACTCCCTGTAGGGCCACGAAACGTGTGAGTGGTGCGCCGAAGTGGGCGTGGTGCCGCCATGCGAATGCGGCCACTGGGGCCTTCGGTGCGGCTCCATAAACCGCATGGGGCCACGAAGCGTGTGAGGGTTGCGTCGAAATGGGCGCGGGGGCGCAAACGACGATGACAATGCTGATAGTGATGATGGAGGAAGCGGGGGAAGGAGGGGACGGAGGAGAGGAGATCAGGAGAGGACGCGGGGCGCAGGCTCTTCAAAACACGGAGCCAACCCTTCACGGTTGGGAATCATGCTTTGTTTCCTTGGGGCGCTGCCGAATTTTCACGTACTGGCCTTTCCTGGCGTCTGGAAGCCCAACAGAGATCCAAGACGGCCCAAGGGGGGCATCATGACGGCCGGCCCAAGGCACCTCCAAAAGAAGTCCCAAGAAGGGCCGAAGGGGGACATCGAGTTGGCCTTGGCAGCCTTCTTGCTACAGGACTGCAGATGGCATAAGCACCTTCAGGCAGAAATGGCAATATCATACAAATAACCCCGCATGGTGGCACGGCAACCGTCGTCTGTGACAACATGCGCCACTGCTCAGCAATTGCCATGCCGACACATCTTGCGTAGCAGGCAAATGCTCTATGTTCGAAGTGGCCTACCACATGATCGTAGATCGTGTGGGAATTCGAGGTCGACATTTGGCCACCATTTTTGACAAGAGGATGATGGTGGGTTTTCGGTTGCTCCAATGGGTTTACGCCGCGCCAGGACAATACCACCTCACGGAACAAGCTAATGAATGGCCCCCGAGTGATGCCTCGCGCCTCTGATTCTACGTCGAACGCCTCGTACGTGGCACCAACCAAGGGTGCATCCAAACACAAGAAGCTTTCAATGAAGGTCTAGACAAAATCATCGAACAACCCGAGCTGCGCGCCAGAGGACCCTGTGAGTGGAAGCAAAAACCAACGCTCGAACATCGAGCGTCGTCTAGGTACATACGAACTTTCACAACCTCTGGTTCAATAAACGTTGAGGCACGGCGTGTATTTCCCAAGATGTAGCATGGATGCGAATAGCGGGAAAATATCATCCCATACGAACTGGCCAAGGTCTGTACTATCCCGATGAAGAGCGCTGAATGCATACACGCCTGTCAACGTTTCGTGACTATCTGCTGTTGCTCCCATATGCAACCTTGGGGACCACATTAAAGGCACGCTACCATCACCCACCACTCCGGGCTGCCAAGTTCTGACATCGCCCCATTTCTTGTTATCATGCAAATGCGCAAAATCGAAGTCCGTGTCCCACGACACATCACCAACACGTCGAGAAAACTGAAACGGATGTCCCTTCAGATGATCATAAATGACAGGAGGCATATCCTCTTCCCGAACAAGATAAAATCTCGGATGGCCTTGTCGTAGCAGACGTTCGAGAAAACGCACGTCCGGTTTTGAGGGTGTGCTGCATCCCCGAAGTCACCTGTGGACTGCGTATGGGAATAATCTTGATCCGACCTCTGTCGACCACTGGGTTCGCGAACTGCGCCGCGGCACATATGGCGCCCGCACCCGGCTGGTCGCGCTCGAGTTCGGCATCGACGCTGCCGCGCTGCCAGCAGTGCAGCCGTCCATTTCGACAGCGGCAACATTCCGCACTTCGAAGACGCGTTCGTGGGCATGCCACGAACAGTAAAGGCTCGAGGAGCTCAGCGCCAACAGCGCCAGCGTCGCACACCTCAGGACCCAGGGAGACAGCGTGCGCTGTGACGCGCGGTGGCTGGCAAGAGGTGCATCGACCGTGCTTCGCCAGAACGGCTTCAACCACCATGGCTTGAGCCATGGATTGAGGCCTACTGGTGATGATGATGATGATGATGATGATGATGCTGCTGATGACGCTGATGATGGCGATGATGATCCGGATGATGACGATAACCCCACCAGCCCTCTGGGCGTCGGTGGTTTAGAGCGTTTCCTCTTCCACCCCTCCTTCTTCCCCTTCGGGGAAGGGTTTACCCCTCCCCCTACCCCCTCCCCACTGACCTGGACAGGGGTTTCCGCGGCGCGCTGGAGCGCCCAAAATCGACCCCTGGGAAGGCTAAAATTCGACACCCCTCACGAGGATCGTGGCTCCTGGGGGGGGGGCTCTAATTAAGGAACCCCTCTTCTTTGATCGATTTCCTCCACGATGGCCACAAGAGGCCCCCAGGATGCCCCAAGGATGGCCCCAAGATGACCCCAAGAGGCCCCCCAAGAGGCCCCCAGGAGGCCCCCAAGAGACCCCCAAGAGGCCCCAAGAGACCCCCCAGAGGCACCCAAGGTGCTCCCAGAGGCCCCAAGATGGCCCCAAGAGGCCCCAAGAGGCCCCCAGGAGGCCCCAAAGAGGATCCCGAACGGCCCGAGGCACCCAAGACGCCGAAAAAACCCTCAGGACGACCCTCTACTCGCCTGGGCGTCGTTTCTGGACGGGCTGGTGGGGATACGCGAAGCGTCTAGAATTCGCTCCTCGACATCAGGACCAAACTGTTGAGACACAGGTTTGAAAGACAAATCCGTCGCAGAGAGCTCGATTGCTCCCTAAAGAGCTCGCTAGGAGTCGTGTTTCACGGGGTGCTGCACACATGTGCGCGCGGCCCAGGGAAAACCGTAGTCAGCTGGCGATGCCCGCGTTGCATGCTGAGCGTTGGGAAGATCGGAGGTCGGAGAAGAGACCGTGGCTCAAGCTGGCCATGCAAGCCCCGTCGTGAGGCCAATCATCTCGAATTCGTTCAGGGGGGAATCGCGCTTGCATCTGGATGGCTCTCGGATTCGACGAGTCGGCAGCTGCTGGGCCGCCTGGCCCAGTCGCAAGAAAGCTGCAGAGTCTGGCTGTGCCAGCCCTGCCGACCCCGAGTTTGCTGGCCCAGAAAAGGAGACCTTAAAAACTGAGACTGGCGGCGCACGCCCTGCGGCACGCTCCAGCTCTGAATCTTCTAGGACTGGCGGCGCACGCCCTGCGGCATGCTCCAGCTCTGAGTCTTCTGAGACTAGCTGCGCACGTCCTGCCGAATCGGCATGATGCTGATGACTGATGATGCTGATGACGAAAATGATCAACATGATAAGAAGATTCGATCTACGATGCATACATCCTCCAGGGATAACGAATTTCGGCCCCGCCGCTCCCAACCGCTGACCAAATCTGTCTCGAACGGGGAAAATCATGAGGATCGTGGGGACAGGGGGGCGGTATGCTTTGTCATCCGTGGCATGCGGTTATTCGGGCTTCTGGAAAAGCCAAGACGGCCCGAGAAGCTCTCTAGACCGGCCCAATATTGCTCAACAAAATAACCAGGAGAGCCCTGACATGGCCCAAGAGGGCCCTAAGACGGCCCAAAGCCCCCAAGAAGGCCAAACAGGTCCTCAAGAGGGCCCCAAGAGGAGCTCAAGAGAGGCCCGAGAGGGGAACTCGCAGGCACCGGGGTAGCACCTCCCCACAAGATGGCCTCCAAGACCTCCAACATGACATGCTCCCGAGAGGCCCCCAAATGGCCCCAACAAGCCCCCAGGGGACCCATGAAAAGGCTTCCAAAGGAAAAGAGCGCCCAGCGGGCCACCAAGATGCCCGAAATGCCTTCCATGTGGCTCCAACACGCTGGAGAGGCCTCAAGAACATCCAGATGGCCAGCAGATAGCCCAAAGAGAGCCTGGAGACGGCCGAAGAGGGCCCTAAGACGACCCAAGAGGCCCCCAAGACGGCCGAACAGGCCCTCAAGGGGGCCCCAAGAGGAGCCCAAGAGAGGCCCAAGAGGGGGAACTCGTAGTGACCCTGGGAACCACGAGAGCCAGAATGCCCCCAAGGCCCCCAGATGGCTCCAACAAGGCCCCAGGGATCCATGAGAATGCTCCAAGAGGCCGACGCTGGGCAGCCAAGAGGCCCCCCAGAAGAGCCTGCAACAGACGTGTAGGAAGAGGAAGACGCATCAACAACAGCAACAACAACAACAACAACAACAACAACAGCAGCAACAGCAACAGCAACAGCAACAGCAGCAGCAACAACAACAGCAACAACAACAACAGCAACAACAACAGCAACAACAACTAAACGCAGGCAGCACGACGGGAAACGACGAACAGCGCACGCGAACTCGGAAGCCGCCGCACCTACCCTCTTCTGGGGGTCGGCGGATTGCCACGAGCCTCCTGACAAATAACTCCGAGGGGTCCAGTTATTGACTACCTACCAGACCACCCCAACCCAACCCGAAGACCCGAACTTCGGGTTGGATTGGGGTGGTTTGGTGGGTGGTGAGTTATTCTTGGGAGCTCCAGGGGTCGAGTCCCGAGGTACGCCTCCCCCTGCACACGTGGAGCCCCACGCCGACCTCGGAGCGGAACGCGCAGGGAAGCGATCATAACCAGTGGCGCGGAGGTCGAGAGCCCGCGCCTGGTCAGGAACCTCCTGGCACCAGGCCCTGGTGCCAGGAGGTTCCTGACCAGGCCCTGGTGCCAGGGGACGTTTCCCCTGGAGCGGAGGGAGAACGTTTCCCCTGGCACCAGGCCCTGGTGCCAGGGGAAACGTTCTCCCTCCAGGATAACTTGCCGTCGCTCGGACGTCCATCTCCCGTGCATCTTCCGGTGTCGTGCGTGTGTTTTTTGCGTTGCTCGATGGTACAGGATGGTCCTCGGTGGTTCTCGCCGAGAGAAAAAAGGCACACGTCCCAGCGATGCCAGGATAACGGTCGTTACCCCGTGGGGGGGGGGAGGTCGAGCGGGAGGGTCATGGTAAGGGCGGCCGCGGCGTGCACCCGCCAGGGCGCGTCCGCGCCGCCGGCGCATCACTCGCCCGCGTGCACCACAGCCCCTGCGTACACGACAATGCCCAATGCCTGCGTGCAGCACACCGCCGCCTGAGTGCACCGCAGTGCCTCCGTACACCACAGCAGCCGCGTGCAACGCAGTACCACTTCGCTCATGTACACCGCAGTGCCTGTGTAAACCGCAGCAGCCGTGTGTGCAACTGCGCCTGCGTACACCTCGTTCCCTGCGTGCACCAGACCGCTTGTGTACACCACAGCGCCTGTGTACACCACAGAAGCCGTGTGGTGTACCGCAGCGCCTACGCACGCCACAATGCCTTCGTGCACCTCAACGCTTGTGCACACCAGAACGCCAAACGTGCAAACGAGCACATCAGTAGCTTGCGAGGCCTCGTTGAGGAACGCGCCACAGACCACGGAGGCCTTCAGGACTCGTCATTCATCTCATCCTCCTCCTCCTCCACCTCATCCTCCTGTACCTCCTCCTCCCTGTCCTCTTTCTCTTCTCTTTCAACGGTCCTGGCGGCCTCCGTTACGGGACGGGGATACGGAGCGGAGAGAGGAGCAGCAGGAGGAGCAAGAGGAGCAGCAGTATGAGGAACGACAGGAGGAACAACAGGAAGAACAACAGGAACACGCATGTGAGCACCGAAACATGCCTTTCGGCACAACGCCATGCCTGTGAGCTCGGCGTCCAAACAGGTAGGGAACCTGCGAGCGCCACAACACGCTTATGAGCACCAAAGCATGCCTTTCAGCACCACGCCATGCCTGTGAGCACAGCTCGCCTCCCAGCATGTGGGGAGGGGGGTCCGGGCCTCCCCGCCCAGTACTCGTGGGTGGATAGAGCCCCCACGCTGACACGTCGATTAGTGCACTGTCCGCTTTCGGCTCTCGAGGGGGCGCCGCGGCCGTCATTTTCCAGGCTGGCGCCCGCGAGGTCTGGGCCCGAGGTGGTTTCCACAAAACCACATTTTACTCAAAGGGGCTCTGGCCATTCCCGAAGTACGATCGTTGGCGTCACCCTGAGGGGGGGTTTGGCCCGGTCAACGAGCGCTACGCCGGGGAGGAGCAAAAACAAGAAACGATCACCAGTGAGTGGTCCGCTCGGCGGGGCTCGTCGCCATCGGGCCGAGCTGGCTCGCAGCGCCCGCACCGCCGTCCGCGTCGGGCGCCGCGCACGATCCCCGCGCCCTCCGCTCCTCTGCACAAATTCTCGTCATCATCCCTCCTCCCTCTTCCTTCTCCTCCCCATCCGTCCTCATCTGTCCTCATCCGCCCTCCTCCTCCTGCTCTTCCTCCTCCGTCCTTCTCCTCCTCCTCTTCTTCCCTCCCCCCCCTGGTCCTTTGCCTAGAGCCATGGACATCTCGGGACACTCATCCTTGTCCTCCTCCTCCTCCTCCTGCTACTACTCCTCGTTGTCCTCCCCAAAGCCTTGGACCCGCCCTGTGTCCTCCTCCATCCTCCTCATCATCACAATCACCACCACCATCATCATCACCACCATCATCAACATCCTTGTCCAAGGGCTCCCAACTTCGCGCTTCGCGCTGCGCGAAGCGCGAAGTGCGAATAACTTCGCGCTCTCGCGCAATAACTTCGCGCTCTCGCGCCGCCTCCCAGGACAGAAGAGGAGGATGAGGAAGAATCGGAGCCGAACCGCGAAGTGCAAAGCACGAATAACTTCGCGCCCTCGAGGGCGCCCTTTTTGTCATCCACCTCATCATCCTCCGTGTGCTCCCTCTCGTCCTGGACCCCTGACCCTCAGAGCAGCAGCAGCAGCCGCGAAGGCGGCTGAGCCGCAGGGGACGGGCACGAGGACGGGCACGCCTTGGCGCAGGAGCCCCCGCGCACAGCGGCCAGCAAGAGGAGGGCTCCGGACAACACCTGCGGGGAGGGGGGGGGGAAGAGGGCCCGTGGCCCAGCCTGGGGACAGGGTGGAGGTTGGGCGTCGCTGAATGAGGGGGCGGTCAATGAGGGGGGAGAGAGAGGAGAGAGAGAGAGAGAGAGAGAGAGAGAGAGAAAGAGAGAGAGAGAGAGAAAGAACGAGAGAGAGAGAGAGAGAGGAGAGAGGGAGAGAGAGTGAGAGAGAGAGATAAAAAAAGAAAAAAAACTGTTCGGGACCTTTTCTGCAGCCCTCGCTGCCCCCCCCATTCATCGCCGCCCCATTACGCGACGCGCGAGGAGGGCGAAGCGAAGCGGAAGCGAACGCCCGAGACGCGCACGCTCTCTCGGGGAGCCCGCCCGTGCCCGTCGGGGCATGGCGTGGAGGCCGTGGCCTCAATTCGTAACCGCCCTTCAGCGCTGCCAGCGGCTAGCAAACATCGCGAGCCAACAAAGTGAAGAGCGGGAGAGGGGGAAGGGGAGGGGATAGGAGTCGGAGGCGAGAGGAGAGAGAGAGAGAGAGAGGAGAAGGAATGGATGACGGGAGGCAGGAGGGAGGAGCAACAACACATAACCAAAACACTGCACACCAAATGGTATGGAATCGGCAAAATGGCAAAACCGTCTCGTTTGCCCGTGGCTGCTAGCGCCCAGGAGCGACAAGAACTGATGTGCAGGTCGCCGACGGATGGGCGGTGGTAGATGGCGACGATGATACACGATGACTTTTCCCCACTGCCACACTTCCATTGCGCTTATCTTCCCGTGCTGCACACTAAAACATATGACCTCATTTATCTGTACGCACAGTCTACGTAATACTCTCTCAACTCTCGACCCTCGACTCTTTCCTTCTCGCATATGCCCCCCAACTATGAGTTGTTTCGTATTCGTATCTGTCATCAACTATGCGCGCTCAACTGTGTGCCCTGTTTCTGGTCCATTTACCCTGTACTCCCTGTTACGCAAGTGTTACTATGCACTCTCTTGTACTCCCTCCATTCTCTACTGCATACTATGTTGTCTTTACTTCCCACCGCAACCTTTACAGGCTACCGTTTCTCCCCATGTGGTATGGCAATGTATACGTATATATATGCCTTCTTCTATGTAGTATGCATTAAGTGACGTCTGCCCTGTGCACCATACTCTGTATGGTGCTCTCTCTATCAGATTATATGCTTACCCTCTCCTTGCTACTCTATACTGTTTTTCATACACGAACCGATTCTCGACTTCTCACAGTCTACACTCTGCCTTCGACTATGCATCATAGTCTGAGGATCATGCAGTCTGGATTCTGTACTGACAAATATGTACGCTTATATGTATATAGTGTATATGCATTGCTCTCGACGCTCATCCCTCGACCATGCAGTCTCTACTCGTTATCCTTCGAATGACTCACCATACTGCACTTGATTCGTCACTGGCCTTCTCGTCCCACACTAAGTTTACACTTCCCTCGCTGATTACCATCTGATACATATATATATATGTGTGTATGTATGTGTCATGAGTTTTCTCCACCGCTCTCTACTATACTTGCACACTGATAGTCTACACGCTCGGCTCTCCACCCTCTGCTCAGAACTCTCTACGTTGATGTGTTTCCTGCCTGGTGTACTATGAGCTGCATGTTCCGATGTCTCTAGTCTGTGACATATTCGATCTATATATATATACATATATATATGCTGATATATACCCTCTACCCTCTACCCTCTCACTATCGAATATTGGATTATCCTTCTACTAGCGTGTAGATATCCGTTCTCTACTCGAACCATTGCACCTTATGGAGCGCACGCTCTACCAACGAGATCCGGCCCGAGCAAGTTCCCTATGTGCTCTCGCATGTGTGATGGAGATCCTGTCCATCCTGTCTGTAAATTGGCACCATTCGGTACGATGCCTGAATCAGCATGGCAACTTTCCTAGGCGTCTCCATGGCTAGTGGAGCCCATGTGCGTCCTACTGGCAAAATGATGCGACTCGGTGCGCATCCGCATCCAGCCGTGGCACGATCATGCTTGTCAGTCGCATTACGCGGTGGACGCGTGCTGGTCTGCTGCGAATCCATCGTCAAAGGTGCCCCTCGGAGGGAACCCTGGAGCTCCCTGGTTCTGCGGGCGGCGGCGGTGGTCTTAAGTCGGGCCTGTCCCCCTACAGGGGGGTTTCGAACAAAATTTAAAACAAAAAAGTCGGGGGATTATTGTTTTAGTTTATCTTGCCTTTTTGGGGTATCTTTGGGGTATTTTTATTTTTCGTGGAAAATCCCCCCTGTAGGGGGACACGCCCGAAATAACGGTGGTCCTGCTGCGCCACCCCGTGGAGCCGCAGCCGAGAGAGAGAGCACGGCCCGAGCCGCATGACGCCGAGGGGAGGGGCCTGACTCGGAGGGCGTGGCTGTTCAGCGCGCGCACCCCGGGGGTTGCCGGGCGAGGGCAGCGTGGTGCCCCCCAAGGCCCAGCGACGCAGATCGCCCATGCCTGTGTTGCATCAGCCTCCTCCTCCTCCTCCTCCTCCTCCCCCTCCTCCTCCTCCTCCTCCCCCTCCTCCTCCTCCTCCTCCCCCTCCTCCTCCTCCTCCTCCTCCTCCTCCTGGTGGGGGGGGGGGGGGGGCAGGGTGGACCAAAAAAAACGAACGACACCACCCCGGCGGCCCCACGGGGGGCTCACCACACACCAAGGCATCTCGCGCGGGTGTCTTGCGCGGTATGCGCTATACGGCCCCCGGTGGGCCGTCGCGCAACGTGGAGGGCCGTGCGTGGGGTGGTGTCGTTTGTTCGTTGGTCCAGGGTTATTTATGTTGTTTCCATCCTACTTAAGGACCGCACCCCAGAAGTACTTTCGAGCACCCGGAAAAGTATCGACAGAGTGTCGAAAGAGTGTCGAAACAGCGTCGAAAGAGTGTCTCCCAGGGCCCGACACGTGAGAACCCTCAAGTTTTGGGGGTGTTTGCGTGGTGCTCGAGATTCATTCTGGTGATCGAGGCTGAAGTAGGTTGGAACATCATACGTCCAGGGGGAGGGGGAGAGGGGGCGCCTGCATTGCGCCTGCCATTCGCAGGGGCCGCGCGGCTCGAGGACGCAGGGCCGGCTGCTCGGAGCCACGGGCGGGGCCCGCGGGGCGGGGGGGAGAAAAAAACGCGAGCAGGGGGGGGGGCGCAGAGACGCGGCGGGGGGGGGGCAGAGACGCGGCGCAGGGGGAGAGCAGGGGGGGGGAGAAAAACGCGCGCAGGGGGGGGCAGAGGCGCGGCGCCCGGGGCGACGAGACCGAGGTCGGGTCAGGTCAGGTCGGGTGGCTCCTGGAAGTCTGCTCGGCAGACCAGCCGCGTGAGGAGACTGAGGAGATTGAAGAGGAGGAGAAGGAGGAAGGAGGGGGAGGAGGAGGATCATCAGCAGCAGCAGCGGGAGGCAAGCGTCCCGGGAGCTTCATTCCCCGGATCTCAGGGGTTGCCCGAGCGCGCCCAGAAGACTTCTGGAGGTCTTCGGGAGCTCCCGGAGGGCTTCGGGGATGGGGGGAGGCCACGGGGCCGGGGGAGCAAGGAGGAGAGCGAAGAGGACAGGGATAGTGATGGGGAGTTGCCAAATGGGCACCACGTGCAGATCCACAGAACTGAAGTCTGGCATTCAGACATGGTCCTATGACAAGATTCGGGATCACTGGGCGACCCGGGGGCAAGAAAACTTGCTTTTGGCGATCCGCTGCAAATTCCCGAGGCCCTTCTCTTGCTGTGCTCATTGTGAGAGGGCACTCGCAAGTCAAGTGACGGCCGTCAGCATTTGGAATCCCGAAACGGTGCGGTGACAAACCGTGCGGTCACCTCGAAATCCCTCCCCCAAGACCTCACCGCACGGTCCGTCAACGCTCGGTTTTGGGACCTCGGATGCCCCAGTCGCCCGAGACGTCCTCGGAGAGGGACTCGAGTCCCAAAACCGTGCGGTGACCCACGAATCCACACCGACTCACCACACGGTGTGGTCACCACTCCGTTTGGGGGCCCCCGACAGTACCCAGGCCCACATCTGATGACTGGGGTGGACCTGACAGACCCCGAATCGAACCTCCGCCCACCTCCTTCGAGCAATCACTGCAGCCACTGGACAAAACGGAACACTCGGCGGCAAGACTTCGGTCGGGCATGTCCTCCTACAGGCGGATTTTGGACGAAAAATAAGCAATACTCAAAATGTTTCCAAGAATACAAAAAAAACAGAACATCGCCCCTGGACTATGTTTATACTACTTTTGCATATCCCCCCTGTAGAAGGAGGGACAGGCCCGACTCAAGGCAAGACCAGGGGAGAAGGGGCGGACCTTCTCATAAGATTCGGAAGCCCTCCTTATTTCCAAATAGTTGTTCTGTAAGCCTTCCCGGAAGACACAGAAAAACTCTGAGAAGGCGCGAGGGCTTCTGAGAACTCCCGCCGCCTTCTGAGGAGGCCTTCTCCTTCTCACTTCCCCCCCCCATCGCTCGCTGCCGAAATACAGCACCAGCATGGCCGGAGCACTCGCGAGCCCAGGCAGCTTCGACAACAGACGAGGTGACAGTCTCCGTGCACCTTGAGCACTGCCGGTGGCCCCAGGACCCAAAGGAGAGATGGGCGGAGGAGGCGAGGGCACGATTGCGCCGCAAGGTGCGAAGCCCAAAGGGGGGCCCTGCCATTCTCCGTTCCTTCCCCGGGCCTTGCTGCAGTCGTTGCCGCCTCGCGACCCTCTGCAGTCACACACGCTGCTGCGACTCTCCGCTCTCATTCAACTCTGTGCGGGAGATGTTCGGCACTCTCCGTGTACGGCTTGTGTTTCACAGGCAGGATTTCATACGATGCTGATATTTTTTTCCAGTGTGCTTGTGCACTCCGATTGCTTTCGGTGTTTCAGAGTGCTCCAGCTGCAGCGTGGGCCGCATCTTCGGATCGGTGCTTTGCTCCCATCGTTCCAACTGGCGCTCTCGCACCAGCGTGGGCCACGCGTCTTGATCCGAGCCCTTCTTCGTCGTGGTTGCCTGCTCACTCCCCCTCTACAGCCTTCTCCTGGCCCTCCTGCTCCTCCCCCTGTCCCTGTCCCTCTTCCTCTCCCCCTCCATCGCCTGCCTGCTCGAGCGGCAGGCATTCGGCTTGTGCATGCGCGCTCAGGCATGTCGGATGGGCACCTCGCGGCCGCTATGATCAGAAAGAGTAGTAATCACCAATGCTGCTTCGATGCCTAGTCCGGCAGTCGCGACGCCACGGCGAGACATCGATTCCTCAAATACATCTACATCTACATATCCAGAATCGGCGTTGGTGCTGCCTGGGGTGCGGCTGGCGCTGGTGCGTTTCCATATCTGGTTCTGTGTGACCCTCTGCGAAGTGGTGCTATGGTTGTAGATGCCGCGACGATGGACACCCTAACAGTCCTATCATTGAATTTAAAATGTGTTTAAAATGTCGGGAAATCTTATGAGCATGTTCTAAACACATTTTTACATATTTAAAACATAGTTGAAACATGTTTTAGACATCTGGAAATTATTTGGCAGCATGCTTCCTCTCCATTACTCGACTTCCACAATGCTATGGCCGAGGCTTCTCCCGTTGCTCCTTGGCCCGTCCCCCGCGCTGCCGCCGGGAGAACGCTGCTGGGCGTGTGGCCGAGGGTCCGAGACACCTTTTGGGGAGGCCTGGGCCGCCGGCCGCGAGGCCGGCCCTGCTCCGCAGGCGCCTGGAGCTGCGCGGCGGACCGGGGGACACTGACGCGCTCGTGTTGGCCGTTGGCGTCGGTCTCCCCATCTTCCTCGACGCCAACATCCGGCGTCATACAGTCGGGGCGCTGAAGAAGAAACCCTGTTCGTTGGGGAGGGGCTCGGTGTTCCTTGATTGTGTCACGGCTTGCCTAAGGTTTGCCTTAGGTTTTCGATGGGAAGCCGAAGTTTAACTTCTGGATAAAAGGGGCCTCGTTCCTTATTTGGGGTTTCTTAGGTCAGCGCCCCGACGTTGGCGTCGGTCTCCCCATCTCGGCTATACGCAAGAGTGACCCTAGGCAAGAGTGACCTCTAGTGCGCGGACTAAGGGGGCGCAAGGTGGCCAAATCCAGGCACGCAAACGGCCACTATCGCAGAGCACTCAGCAATCGGGGGGACCCCAATGAGCCCGCACCAAAGGTCACTCCGGCGAAGGGTCACTCTTACGTGTAATCGACCCTCTTCCTCGACACCAACATCCGGCGTCCTAGGATGGGCGGCATGGCTGTGCCTGAGCTCTTTGTGGCGCCATCGGCTGCACGTCTTCCAAGGCGCACGTGCTGCTCCCCCTCAGGCTCGGCGTGTTTTGCGCCTTCTCCCCCCAGAGATTGCTGGGAACGTTGCGCATCCAGGTGGGGTCTGGGAAATCGCTGTTCGCAACTATCTCGCCCAGCCGACGTCTTCAGGTTCCAGTTCCGTGTACGCGTTGTTCGGGCATTCCATAGTGTACATCGGGAAGGCGAACATGAAGCGGGCAAATGGCCAATCGGGGCGTGCGGCCCGCCTCATGGAACACCTGCGAGACATTTTCTGGCCTAGTAGTCGCGAGGGCCACCTGCAGCCTGCAGCGCTAATTACAGGCAATTGCGGAAGTCCACTGGAAATCTCTGCTTCCTGCCGCTTGTTTGCACCGAGTCCGAGACAAAGTCTGCGCGGTTGAGACCACAATCATTAAGGCCATCCGTACGCCTGCCAATCGAGCAGATGCAGCTCCTTCTCGGCAACGGCGTGGTCTCCCTGAACCGATTCGGCCCTTTCGCAGCAGACGGCGTCGGCGACCTCCTCCTCGTTTTCGGAAGTGCCAGCGTTGTGTCACAAGCCTCTGGTCTCTTCCCATCTGGCTCGGCTCCGTCGCCAATGCCCTGGAGGATAGAGCTGGGCCAGATAGGTGCCTGTTGCCGCAGGTTTCCGTGACATGTATCGTGCTACCCAGAGGGAGTTGCTGGCCACACTCGGTGTTGTCGGGCCCCGCAATCTCTTCGACATGGACTTCCAACCTCTCTTCCTCGCGTGGTGTTCTAAACGTGGCGTCAGCGTGAATCTTCTGCCGTGGAGTTTCGAGAAAAAGGCTGACTGGCTGTACTCATCTTTGCGTGCAGTTCCTACTTGTTTGCAAGGCCGTCATTGGCAATTTCCAAGCCAGGCGGAATATTGAGTTCTTACTGCGGCGATTGCGTCTTCCACCACTGCATATTCCTCCGCGTGCCCTTCCGGCAGGCTTTCGGGACTTGATCTCCACAGTTAGGCGTATTTCGCAACGTGCCCTGTCGCGCGTCCGACCTGCTTCGGCGCGCAATTGGCTTCGTGACAAGCTGCACTTTCGACTTGGTTCGTTGAGACGTTGGATGCAGAAGATCAGTGAAAAGCAGCTTTTGGCTCTGTATTCCGGCACTGAGTTCGATGACTGGCAGCATGTTGGTTGGCGTATGCTGCTACCCATACGCCGTCATTTCAAGCAGCCGGCGGCACGCAGTGGAGGCTTCCGGTATGGCCGACAGGCGGCAGGATGCGAAAAAGACTTTGTGCTTCGTGGCGACTCTGGTGCAATGCAGCGCGGCTTCATCCTCGAGTGCAAAGTGCTGGCAAGGACGAGATCAACCACGTCACGGGGAAGTTCAACATGCCGCCACCGCCTGTTGAGTGGGAGCGCTTGGAAGAAGTATGAGCTTTGTCTGCAAGCGGGGCATGCTTATTGCGCGTGATGACAAGGACGGGTCTAAAGCTTGGGAGGTCAAGCCAGATGAATCTTACTAGAAGATGTTGAACGATATGCTAATTGATCCTGATTGGAAGTTGATGTCCCTCCAGCCCAGCGATGTCAATGCTTGGATGCATGCCCGTTCCATCCTTGGTCTCCCACCTCATCTACGCCACGCGGGAGGCCGTTGTGTCGGACCAGCGCGCTTGTTCTTCCAAGTCAAGAGCACATGTTACGACGATTCTGGAAGAAAAAAAAGCGAAGGCAGGTCACAGCTGCTGGAGACGGGCCCTTCAGCCTAGCTCCCCACAAGCCAGGGTGGCGAACTGTCGCACGTGCAATCCGAGGTGTCATTCATCGAAGGTGGGCTCACGCACGAGATGCTCAACACGTTGTCTGCTGGCAAGGTGATCGGCACGCTGCTGAGCGACATCTCGGCGCCTCCGCGTGCTACCTGTGCTCACTGTGGATGTTCGCTGTGTGGGCGGCTCGGCGTCGCCGTATCTGACATTGATCAGGCCTTCGAGGCGTGCGAGTCCTCTGCAGTTCTGCTGGATGTGAACAAAAACTGGCATAAAGATAAAAACTCGGAGGTCCGCGCGGACTTCTCGGATCGGCGCTGGGGCCCCCCGGCGGCGCCTCCGGCGCCGCCCTTGGCGCGCTCCGCGCGCCAGGGAGGGGGGTCCAGCGCCGATCCGAGAAATCCGCGCGGACCTCCGAGTTTTTATGTTTATGCCACTTTTTGTTCCCCTAGGATTGGGCCCTCCTTGCCCGGGCTGCCGAGCAACGCTTTTATTCAACATTGGTTTCGGTCCAACGTGGGCGGACCCCTGGTCACAGTCTTCCTGCCGGCGGCTTCAGGCAGGGATGGCCTGAAATAAACTTTGAGCAGATTGCGAGGGCATTGGCGGCTACGTGTCTGTGAACCCTTCCCTGTTTGGGCTCAAAGGTTTTTCAGATGAAGGGGTTGGCGATCGGTGGAGTCATATCTGCCGCCGCAGTTGCAATCCATGTAAGTGCAGAAGAATTTCGCTTCGCTGCGGACTTGGATCGGGGTGTGCAGGAACGCTTACGGGCCAACGGCTTTCACATGCCAGCGGGCTCACGACGGAGGAACATTGACTGGTGGAGGTACGTCGATGGCCTCATTGGTGTATCCTGTTCATACTGCTCCAAGTGCGGGCATCAGTGACTGGCACATGCCGCGCACATGCGCGCACATGACAGCGCAAAAACGGCCGCACATACACCCACCCAGGGGTATAGATGTGAGTGCGGTGTATGTTTTACCGAGCGCTTGAGCCCAGTCTATTCTTCGCACGGCGGCCAAGGCGACCGTTTCGAGTGGACCGATCTCGAGTTGTATGTTTGTGGTTGGGGGGCTCGTATACACCATGAAGGAATCCAAATCGTGATTGGATTTATCACCGTGACACTCGTGCCCGTTCAACGTTGCTGCATTGGCCGGGGACCTTGCCATACCCTTTGTCGATGATCACGGGCTTGGCGAAGAGCCGGCTTGCGAGGGCTATGCAGTTGGGTGTCGGTGATGAAATGGTCGCAGTCATAGTGTTGGAGGTCATTCTGGAAGTGCATCTTCTTGGGTACCCATCCTCAGTACTCCGAACTGTGGTGCATTCCCTTCCATGTGTACATGGGATTCTTGCTGCAAGGAGTGTCACACGGATCTGGTTGAAGCAGAGGCGTGGGACCGAATGAGGGCTTCTTGACGTGAGTTCCCTCTCTCCCCTGCTCTTCCCCCTGTCCCTGTCCTCTATCCTCCTGTTTACCCGCAACCTCCTCCCCACCTCCTATGTACGCAGTTCCCCTTTTGTCCGATGTTCACACAACACGAGGGGTTCTTTTGGGGAGTTCCAGGTCGGCCATGACACGAGTCCGGCGGAGAGATAAAAAGAAATCAGCGCAGTGGGAGGGGATGGGAGGCAGACAACGTCAGACACGGCGCGAGCGCACAGAGTTTGCCCGCCCCCCCTTCCTTCCCTTCTCCCACGGCATCCCACCCGAGCGGCCCGCGGGGTACCCGAGAGGCCCGGCGCGCGCGCGGGGGCTCGCCTTTGAGCCGCAGCACTCCCGCTCCGACGGCGCGGCCGCGACTTGTCGTGCACTCTAATGCCCCACCGCGCGGCACGCACCGCGCGGCACGTACCCCGCGGTGCAGGCTGAGACGCCCGCGGCGCGCAGAAACCCCGACCTCCCAGGCATCCTGACAGGAAAAGACCTCAGATGTTGCTAGAAGTGCCCCTGGCCCAATGTGCCCCCAGGATTTCCAAGGAGGCCCCCACGGCCTCCAAGCAGCCCTCACGAGGCCCAGAGGGCACCGGGGGCTTCAAAATTGAGCGAAAAGCTGGGGGCACCTTGCGCCAGGGGCACCTGTAGCAACCGCCGAAACGCGAGGCGGACTCTCGGCGTCTGGAGGCCGCTTCCAGGACACCGGGCAACGAAAAGGCGATCTGGGATGAACAACTGACTCCACGGATGGAGTCGAGGGCTCCAGGGAAGGGCGAAGGGAGGGGATGGGGTCTCGTAAGACGAAGCCAGGACGAGGGTCACATCGGGTGAGGACACATCCAGAATCTCTGAGATCCGGCGGCCGCGGAGGATGTCTCGGGCGCCGCGAGCTTCTCGGAGCGCTTCAAAACGCTCCGAGAGCGTCCCAGAACGCTCTGGAACGGACATTGTCCTCGTCCCAGCCCCGTGCGACCTCTCGCCCCGCAAGGGGGAGGGACGCACGAGCCGATGACGGCCCCAGGTAACGCCCGAGACCCAGACGGCGGCACGCGCCGGCATCCCTGGCACGCAGGGTGCGGGAGCTGGGGGGTAGGGGGGGAGATTTCGGTCGCCTTCGAGACTGGCGCTCGAGCGTGGGCCGTTCCCGCACATTCCCACCCCCAGTCGCGGCGCCCTCTCGGCAAGTCTGCGTCACCCCCGTCGTGGTCGGCGGCGGGGAGGTGCAATGTATCTTGGGATATGGATGTGAAATGCAGGCAGTGCGAGCGAATGTCTTGAGTTGGCCATGAGCCCCCCCCCCCTGACGGCGCGCGCTCTCCCTGGCGCGTTCCGTGCGCCAGGGGAACGGGGTCCAGCGCCGACCCAAGAGATCCGCAGGGACTTCCGAAAGTGTATGTTCACGCCGTTTGTTTTTCCGCATAAGAGGTGTGGGGCGCACGGCTGCTGACCAATCAGCCACAACTCTGGGAGATATATGTTCCCTACGTTTGGGGAACGCGTCGCATCGACAATCTCTAGAGAGCTGCGTCGAAGCCGGTGCACCCAATCGGGTAAGGAACATTGCTCCCCCAGTTGTGGCTCGTCTCTCTGAGGGACTGGCACTCTCGAAGCCCTCTGCCTCTCATTGCAGTTCCCTTCCCCCCGCGCCAGCCAACCACGAAACCGTCCCCAGCAACCCCCAGATTTAGGTCAAGGGGCACGTCCTCCTACAGGCGGAGTTTGGACGAAACATAAAAAATACTCAAAACATACTCCAAACAAACTCAAAATAATATCCAGATATATACACCTATATTTTTACATATAAAAATCCCTGTACTACCTTTTTACTGTTTCTGAATATTACTCCTGTAGAGGGGCATGCCCGATTTCACCGCAGATCTCTGAGACGCCTTCCGACGAAGATTGCGCAGCGGGCCCACCCGAGGCGGCGGGGGCCCGGGAAGGGGGGAGGCACCGCCCCGCCCTCTGCCCAGAGCTCCAGCCTCTGGACACGTGTTGCAGTCGCCGACCCCTGGAGCTCCCGGCCCCTCCACAAGACAGGTGCTCCTCACTGGAGCGCGTTTCTTTCTTTTCGGCGATAACGGGCATAATGAGGGAGGGGGGGGGGGCAGGGGGGTATAATGTAACGCCTCCCCCCGCCGTGCGCACGGCGGCAGTGCCCGGAGCGCCCTCGGGGGAAGGAGCGTTACGTCATGGGGGGGGGAAGGGGGCCCGGGGCTATAATTTCCATTATGCCCCAAGCAAAAAAGAAACACGCTCTTGAGTCGTTGTGTGGACGGTGCTGGGACCCAGAAGAAGGCCCCCGACGCCGAGAACAGGTCTACGAGAATACGGCGCGATGTTTCCGAGTCGCCGCAGGCCTGGGTTTTGCGCGCCGAGGGAACTGGAATTGGCGGCGAGGCGAAGGAGATTATGCGAGGGGAGGCGGTTTCCAAGAAATCGGAGGGGCTGTGTAGAAGGCGAGGGGCTTCTGAGAAGCCCTTCCAGCTCCCGAAAAGCCCCGACGCCCCATCAAGAACCGCTGGGCCCGTATTTGAAGACACATGCCCCCCGCCTTCTTGGCAAACCGCCCCTATCACGCCATCCCGCGCCGCCGAAAACAGAAGAAAAAGGGAAGCCCGCCCCCTGGCGCGGGCGCGCGTCCGCGAGGGGGGGCCACCGACGCAAGAGCGCGTGGCTATCACCACGCGCGGTCGCCGCGCTGCCGGAAGAGGCGCGATGGGCGGCTGCGCCGGAGGGGGGATGGATGCGTGGAGGGAGGGTGCGGAAGGGCGGCCATGGAGGAAGCTCAGGCGTGCACGGCGACGAGGTGAAGAGGGCAAGGAGGAAGAGGTGGAGTAGGGAGAAGGAGAGGAAAGAGAGAAGGACATTGAAGAGGATGAAGAGGAAAGGAGGGTCGAGGTTGCGTGTCATTTTCGCCGGACCTTCTCTGTCTCATCGCGCCACTGTCTGCGTCAAACGTCGAATCCACGCCACATCCGAGTCGAACCCGCGTCAGATACAATAAAAACACACAGCTTAGAGGGCACACAGGGGCCCTCGGCACTAAAATGTAGAGCAGGAGGAGACAAGGGGAGGAAGGCGATGATGAGATCGCGCTCTAAGAAGCCGGGCTTTCTGTAACTAGCTCGAGAGAAGCTAAGAACATGCATTCAGCGACTGGGGCATGCGAACTTGCGTCGTTATTGAAGGGGCCCACACACAAATAAATACACACAAATCCCAGGATTCCCCATAGTTTCACATATGTTCTAGGTTTCTGCCTTCCCCCCACTCCCCAGATGTTCCCATATATTCCTGGGAACCGACGATGAATTGTGCCTGTGCGCTTTCTCCCTCCTGAGTTATGTACGCTGACAAGAAGGCCACGAAGGGGACGAGGAGGAGGAGGAGGAGGAGGAGGAGGGGACCACATGCGAACCCTACCCCTACCCCCCACGATTTCTGAGGGGGAGGGTGGGGTTCACTTCGTTAGGGAGCTCCCGAGCGAAGTGAACCCCACCCTCCCCTCAGAAATCGTGGGAGGTGGGGGTACGGTACGCATGTGGCCCCCTAAGGAGGAAATAGGAGGGGAGTGGCAGGAGAACCCTTGGGAAGCGGCGGGGGAGGGAGGACGAAAGACCATGCCGCGGGAGGGCACCCGGAGGCGGCGCGACCCGGGCCTACGCCGTCGCCCGCCCCGGCCTCGAGGGAGGCAGCGACCGCGACCCGTCGTCGGCCTCGACCACCTCGCACATGAGCGGCCAACCCTGCCGGCGCGAGATTCTGTACAGGGCAGTTTTTAATACATAGGATTGGTTTTTTAAATATGTGATTTTTTAATACAGGATTAATTCCCTACCTAGGCTCTGCCTAGAAGGGTTCTCACTCTCTTAGCTTAAAAGGCCCGGGCAGTGGAAAGCGCCCCGGGCGGTTCCCCCAGTCCCCTGGGAGCGGTTCCCCCCAGTCCCCTGGGAGCTTTAGCTTTAGCTTCAGCTTTAGCTTTAGCTTAGCTTTAGCTTAGCTTTAGCTTAGCTGTAGCTTAGCTTTAGCTTAGCGTTTCGCTTAGCTTTTCGCTTAGCGTTTAGCTTAGCTTCAGGTTAGCTTTAGCTTAGCGTTAGCTTAGCTTGAGCTTAGATGTAGCTTAGCTTTAGCTTAGCTTTAGCTTAGCTTTAGCTTAGCTTTAGCTTAGCTTAGCTTAGCTTTAGCTTAGCTGTAGCTTAGCTGTAGCTTAGCTGTTGCTCAGCTTTAGCTTAGCTTTAGCTTAGCTTTAGCTTAGCTTTAGCTTAGCTTTAGCTTAACTTTAGCTTAGCTGTGGCTTAGCTTTAGCTTAGCTTTAGATTAGATTTAGCTTAGCTTTAGCTTAGCGCTATTGTTACTACTTATGCTGCTTTCCTAGGGGTTCCAACTCCTAGGTAGGGTCGCACTGGGATAATTTATGAATGCATGTATGCATGAACTCATTGTTGTTTTTAATGCGAAAGCCCTGCATATTTAATACATGATCCACACGCGGAGCATGTCTAAAAAACGGCACTGTAAGCACCACGCTCCGACCGGAGGGCTCCACAGGGGGGTTTGTTGGGGAGAGGGTTTTCCAGAGAGCCCCCCCAAGGGGCCTCGGAACGGGCTTCACGAACCTCGTCAAAAGAGGGGGTGCGAGGCCCCTGGGGGACCCCTCCTGGAAAACCCCATCCCCAAAAATACCCTTTGGAACCCTCCGGTCCGAGGCGGAAACCTATACATGTCCGGGGAGATCGATGCCTGGACGCCCTGGGAGGCAGCGGACATGGACATTGCTGGGCCGTGGTCGAGGGGCCAGCGACATCCACATCCAGTCTCCTGGGGTCCTGGGACACAGGTTGCCCAGGCGGTGGACATGTATAAATCCTGGTCTCAGGCACGCGTCCCCCCCCCGCGAATGAGCAACAGCAGCGGGATAGGATGAGAAGAGAGGAGACGAGAGGATAGACTGGTGCCTTCAAGTCTAATCATGGGATGCGCAGCCGACAAGCAAGGCTGCGAACCTGGTTTGAATCCTCGCGACAGAGCGTGGATGGAGGCTGTAGAGTCGAATGGGTAGTGTCAGGAGCGCACGCGAAATAAATCACCAGTCGTCAGATCGATGAGGTTTGACATAATCCCCCCGTGGCAAATGGAACCACATCGACAGAAAGGGACGCCGCTCCTGCGCATGAGCAGCCAAGCGACTACCAATCCCTCGGCCCCCCTCGGGCTCCCCAGGGCCCCGCGGGCTCCCGAAACGCCCCATCGACACTGGCGTTTCTACACCGCTTCGGCCCCCCCCCCTGGGGGCCCTGCCTCCTCCTCCTCCTCCTCCTCCTCCTCCTCCTCCTCCTCCTCCTCCTCCTCCTCTTCCCCCTCCTGGACCCGGGCACGGGCGTCGCCAACGAGAATCGCGACGAGCCTCTCTGGCACTGCGCCGAGACGCCATCCGGGATGGTCACGGACCGGTCCGGCTCTGGAGAAGCGCGCGCTCGGAGGACGGAGAGGAGGAGGAGGAGGAGGGGGGGGGAGGGGAGGAGGAGGAGGAGGAGGAGGAGAGGAGGAGGAGGAGGAGGAGGGAGGAGGAGGAGGAGGAGGAGGAGGAGGAGGAGGGCTCGAGGATATTCTGTTCTCCGAGGGCCCACGCAGCCTGGAACTGCTGAAGAGGTCGAGGGCTCGGCTTGCGGCCGTCCTCGCACGACGCACCGCGGCTGTACCGAAGCTCCGTCGGGGCTCCTGGCGCCGCCTTCCTGCCACCCCGCCTCCCTCCTCCCTCCTCCCTCCTCCCTCCTCCTCGTCAGAGCTTGTTCCATCCTCCCTCCTCCCTCCTTCCTCCTCCCTGCTCCCTCCTCCTTCATCCCTCCTCCTGCCTCCTCCCTCCTCCCTCCTCCCTCCTCCTCCTCCTCCCTCCTCCCTCCATGCCTCCTCCCTCCTCCCTTCGCCCTCCTCCTCACTCCTCCCTCCTCCCTCCCTCCTCCCTCATCCTCGTCGGAATTAATTATTCGACCACCACGACGCCGCGCCGGGATGTTGCACAAGGAAGCTGGCGGGGGGGGAGCTGGCAAGCAACATGTGAGGCAGTAAGCCAGCAGCGCAGCCGCCGCCCTCCTTCGACATCGTTGACGACGGCGACAAAGACGACAACAAACAACTTCGTCGACGACGACCATGGCGACAAAAACGGCGACGACGACGACGAAGACGTATGGCTCAAGAGCTACAAGGACAAAGACGAGAAGCTGTATTCATACACAGTCTGTCGTTTTGCTTTCTCTGTGCAAATGTATCATGTTCACAACATCTGCAAATGTATCATGTTCATGTTTGAACTCTCAAACTTTCCACAATTCTCGTTTTTTCAACCCCAAAAATCCTCACAGCTTTACAGAAGGCTACACGTTCCAGACCACATACGACGACGGCGATGGCGACGGCGACGGCGACGACGACGAAAACGACGACGACAAATAAAACGACGACGACGACGACGACGACGACGGCGACGACGACGGATGCAGCAGCGGCGGCGGGAAGGCCAAGGCTCGGCGCCAGCGGGGGACGCCTTCAAACCGCGCACCAGAACCGCGCGCGCCGCCACGGAGTGCTCCACGAAGACCCGGCGGTACTCGACGAACTCCCCGTTTCGAAGGTACCTGCGGCGACCAGCAGGGCACCACACGGCGAGGGAAGCGGGAAACGAAGAGCGAGCAAGCGACGACGAGTGCGCAGGCGGGAGGCCAGGGCCGGCGGGACGAGGCAGGCGGGCGAACGAGCGACGTCTGATCCAAGGCGGCCCAGGGAGGGCGGCAGGCGGGCCCTGGCAGGGTGTGCACGCGCTGCTGGCCGAGGCCGGGAGGGCCTCTGCACGATCCGAGGGCCCAGGATGGCCCTGGCCGAGCATGGCGGCACGACGCCGGCGGGCCACAGCGGACAGTCCACCCGTCTTCGCTGGCGCCGCCGCCCAGCCCAGCGCCTGCGGGCGTCACAATACCGCCGTGCCAGCGTACTGTTTGCTGCGGCGCTGCCGTCAAGCACGGCGGTAGCATGATCAGAGCCGCCCGCTCCTGTAGCGGAGGCAGGACGATCGGCATCCGCGGCCGCGAAGCCCTCACCAGGTCCGACCCCGCAAGCTGCGTCGAGACCTCCTGCAGCGACGCCAGCTGCAAGAGCGCAACGGCGAAGCTGGTCCAAGGGAGCCCCCAGGAGGGGACCAAGGCGGCCCCAAGAGCGCCCAAGAGTGCCCCACGAGGACCCCAAGTGGCAATTGTACGGCGGGGTGACCGTAAGACCCCCCCTTTTGGACTCGATTGCCTCCAAGATTGGCCCCAAGAGGCCCCGAGGGCCCCAAGAGAGGAGCGCCCAAGGTCTCCCGAATGGCTCGAGTGAGCTGCCAACAGGCTCCCACATCGAAAGAGCCGCGAAAGCATTTTGAAGGGGCCCACAAACACACAAATAAATACACACTTTCCATATATTCCCATAATTTCTGGGTTTCTGTCTTCCCCCCCACTTCCCATATTTTCCCATATTTTCTGAGGAATCGAGGATTGGTTGTGTCTGTGTGTTTTTTCCTCTCCTGACATTTATGTTTGACTCCCGGTCCTGCTCAGGCTTATCCCAGTCTTCGGTTTGGCGGCTGCCCCCCCTCGTTGCTCCACTGCGGGCCCCCGCACTTCCCTGATCAACGCAAGAGAGGAAGGGTCGAGGGGAAGGGAGGAGGACACTGCTCATCCTCCTCCTCCTCTTCTTGCTCCTGGTGCTCCTCCTGCTGCTCCTGCTGCTCCTCCTCCTCCTCCTCCTCCTCCTCCTCCTCCTCTTGCTCCTCGTGCTACTCCTGTTCTTCCCCCGACGTGTGTAAGCCTTGCAGGCAGCAACGGGTCGCAACCACCGCTAGTCAACAAGCATAACCACTCTCCCAGGGCCCACGCATCTAACAATATCCGAATCAATGTGCCAGTGTTGGACATGAATACGCAACTGTGCGTGAAGTTCGCGCTTAAACATACACACAAGATGCGGAGCACATCAAGCACATTTGTTGGAAGGGGCAGCGGTCACTTGAGCCGCGGACTCACGTTTGCGCCTGTAGTCAGTGCTGCTGAGACCTCCCCTCCCACGAGCCCATGCACGCTCAGGAGGATCAGCGTCCTCCCAGCAACCATGGTGGGAACTGCAATGTGGCACACGACCATTGATACAGTCGGGCCTCGGCCAGAAGAACATACTTCAATCAGGGGGGCGTAAGACCCGGGTACAGGGGACTCGGAAATCCCCGACGAGGTCGTCAAAAAAATGACAAGGCCGAGCCTGCATTTTGACGAGGCCTCCCGCTGCAGACATCCCACGAAACTCCTACTCGTCAAAATCCGAGTCGCGGTCGTCAAAAAACGATGGCGAACCCGAGTCCTGGCAAACCCGGGTCTTACGCTCCCCCGATTCAAGAACATGAGAGCCTCCGCCGGCCAAAACACACGGAACATCCAGGGTACCCTCCCGGGGAAGCACGAGACCATCCAGCGGACACGAAGAGCAAGTAGGGCACCCGCCCCGAACCGACCTCAGTCTTTTTTACCTCGGTCCGACTGCAGGCGAAGGGCGACGAGGAGGCGGACGACGATAACATCAGGGGAGAGGAGGGAGAGGAGGCAGCAGCAGCAGCAGCAGCATCGGGGGAGAGGAGGAGGAGGAGGAGGGGTAACATCGAGGGAGAGGAGGGGAGAGGAGCAGCAGCAGAGAGGAGGAGGAAGGACCGATTACATGAGAGGAGAATGTGGTGAGGAGCAGCAGCCGTTGCAGCCGGAGGCGGGTGATCAGGAGGAAGACCTGAACGATAATGATGACGACGACGACGAGGGATGGACAGGGAGAAGGAGGCGGACGAAGACGACGACGATCACGACAACGACATGGACGAGGAGAAGGAGAAGGATAACAAAATAAGAACGACGACGACGACGACGACGACGACGACGACGGCGATGATTGGGAGGAACGTTGAGAAGGAGGAGCAGCCGTAGCAAGAGCAAGCGGAGGAGCAGGACGGGGGTGGGAGCTGGCTCATACAAGGTGCACTACAGCTTGGCGTCTGCTGCAGACACATCTGGTGTCGCTTCCGAGAAACACTACCCACTACCCTCCCCCGAGGACGAGGATGGAGATGGAGGGGGGAAGGGAGCGGGAAGCGGGGGGAAGGAGGAAGCCTCAAGACGGCCCCAGAAAGTCTCAGAACGGCCCAAGTGCGCCCCGAGAAGGCCTTGAGGAACCCCTGTTGGCCCAAGGGAGCCTCAAGACGGCCAAGGAGCGCCTCAAGACGGCCCAAGAGGGCCCCAGACGGCCCCCGAGAACGCCGAAGGGGGCCCCCCCCCACCAAAGGGTCTCAACAGATCCCAAAGATGGCATTTCGCTCTGGAGCCAATGTGTTCCCCAAGTAGTCTCGACAACACGTCGAGGAATCACAGTTCAACCACAATAGAACGAATTGTCCGTCGACTTATCGGCAACACATGTCTTGCGTTTCCAAAAGGTGGCAGGGTGCGGCGGTGGTTCGCCGCAGGCGTCTGCGATAATGCAAGGTGCCCCAATGCGGTCAGGCAGCCTCTCACCGCCGGTCACCAGGACGGAGGGAGGAGGCGGAGGAAAAGGACCGACCATGCCAATGGGTTCTCAATGGGTTCTCCCCCCGGGCTGGACAAGGACCACAGCTCCCACAGTTGGGGCTGGTCCGTGAGAGGAGGTGGAAACAGAGCAGCCATCCCGAAACGACCCCCTCTCATTGAATTTTGAATCATCTGGCGTTGCTCACCCCGAGCTCGCTCGCAACCTGCACCCGTCACCGTCCCGTGGACCACGGCGACTGGGCCCTGGTCGTCCAGGTCTACGATCTCGCCGCACCCTGAGGCAGGGTCGGAGGTAGGTGATCCTGGCCCGAGGTGCCCAAAACTTTTCGCGCCCGTTTGAACCCCTGAGGTCCTCCGGGCCTCGCGAGGCGAGCTCTGGGAACCGCCCGTGCCTCCACGGAAAAGAATGGACCACCCCGGGCCAGGGCCGCCCGCCAGGGGGGGCCCACGGCAGGAATAGGAGAACGAACAATGACACACACAAAAACTCGGAGGTCCGCGCGGCTTCCTCCGATCCGCGCTGGACCCCCCTGCCTGGCGCGCGGAGCGCACCAGGTGCGGCGCCGGAGGCGCCGCCAGGGGTGGGGGGACTCGGCGCGGATCCGAGAGATCCGCGCGGACCTCCGAGTTCGGATGCTCTCATGTCATGGCTCGCTCCACCTCCTCCTCCCCCTCCTACTCCTCCTCTCCTCCTCTCCTCCTCCTCCTCCTCCTCCTCCTCCTCCTCTCCTCCTCCTCTCCTCCTCCTCCTCCTCCTCCTCCTCCTCCTGCTCCTCCTCCCTCCTCCTCCTCCTCCTCCTCCTCCTCCTCCTCCTCCTCCTTAAGGGTCTCCTGCCCAGGGGAGGGAGGCGGGGCGGGAGACCCCTGCCACCGCGCTCTGCGCCGCGCAGGGCGCCGCCCTCGCGCCGCTCCCTCCGCTCGCCGAGCACGCTCCGCTGCTCGCAGGGTGCCTGCTCGCAGACGTCCGAAAAGCACGTGTCTGCTCTGATGTGCCGTGGATCCCCGCGAGGGATCCACGGCTTATTTGCGAGCAGCTGCTCTTTGCGAGTAGAGGAGCGCGCTCGTCGATCTGCGGCGCGCGGAGCACGGCCCTCCTCGCGCCCCCGCGCGGGGCGCCCCCTGCGGCGGGCGGGGCACGGCATGCGGCCGTCCTCGCGCCGTGGCGCCGCAGGCTCGCGGGGGTCGAGGACCCCGCCGGCTCTCTCAAGCCCCGGGGGCCCGGCGGCCTCGGCGAGCGCGAGGCCCCCGCGCAGCGGCCCGGTGTCGGGGGCCGCGTGTCGCGGGCGCGCAGGCATGGGTTGGCGATCCGGGATTACAGTCGGACTCCGTGGGTCCAATGGAGTCCGACTCCATTGTGTCAGGACTCCAATGGAGTCCGACTCCATTGGTCCAATGGAGTCCGACTCCAACTCCAATGGGTTGGCGATCCATGGATTACAGTCGGGACTCCATTGTGTCCTCTCGCGAGTCCTGTCCAATGGACAGGACACGCGAGAGGACACAAGACCCTTCCGAGGACCACATTGCCGCAGGAATGTGGGAAGCATGGGTCGCGAGACACAGGACACAAGGGCACCCTTGATCTGGCAGGGTCGACCTACTAATCCGGGCCGCCTGTAGGAGCGCGGTCTCCAAAACCATGGATCGGGGGAGGTGCCCTCCCCAAAATGCAGCCGGTGCCGCCTCGCTCGGCGGCGGAACTCCGCGATTTCCAATGGCAACGGAACCTGTCGCTGATCCGCGCCCCCTTGATCCATGTTTGCGATCGCCTGAACATGCGAACCCCACCCCTACCCTTAGGTCGGGCATGTCCCCCTACATGCGGATTTTGAACGAAGAATTAAATCATCCCAGTGCGACCCTACCTAGGAGTTGGAGCCCCTAGGAAAGCAGCATTAGTAGTAACAGTAAAGCTAAGCTAAAGCTAAGCTACAGCTAAGCTACAGCTAAGCTAAAGCTAAGCTAAAGCTAAGCTGAAGCTAAGCTGAAGCTAAGCTAAAGCTAAACTGAAGCTAAGCTAAAGCTAAGCTAAAGCTAAGCTGAAGCTGAGCTGAAGCTAAGCTCAAGCTCAGCTAAAGCTAAGTTGAAGCTAAGCTAAAGCTAAGCTAAAGCTAAGCTAAAGCTAAGCTGAAGTTAATATTAAGCTAAGCTAAAGCTAAGCTGAAGCTAAGCTGAAGCTAAGCTGAAGCTAAGCCAAAGCTAAGCCAAAGCTCAGCTAAAGCTAAGCTACAGCTAAGCTAACGATAAGCTAAAGCTAAGCTACAGCTAAGCTCAAGCTAAGCTAAAGCTAAGCTAAAGCTAAGCTACAGCTAAGCTCAAGCTAAGATAACGCTAAGCTAAAGCTAAGCTAAAGCTAAGCTAAACGCTAAGCGAAAAGCTAAGCGAAACGCTAAGCTAAAGTGCTCAAAAGTGGTAGAAAAATCGTCCCCAGACTGTTTTGGGGGCTCTTTTCAACATTCCTCATGTAGAGAGACAGACCCGACTTAACCCTACCCCCTCGGGAATCGTAAAGGGTATGGGGCAGGGGTCGCATGTGGCCCCCGGCTGTGGCGAGGCGGCAAGATGGCATCTTCATGCTGGGGGCGCAGCGCAGTGAAGGGTCAGCGCGGGACGCACGAGCTGAGGCTGCCCGTCACTTGATCCTGTTTGCCCCTTCATGCGTTCTGCCCCCCGCAGGGTTCCAAGCGAACCTGCACGACGCTTCTACCCTGTGGATTGGCAGAAAAATCAGGCGCGCGCCAGGGAACCATAGAAGACGACTCATCCGAATCATCCTCTCTCCACTCCCCTCCAGTGCGCCTCGTACGCGTTCGCGCTGACGAAAAGAACTTCTTAGGCGCAATGGGTCGTGCACGGAAAGATGTGATGAGGGGAATTTGCGGATATGGTGGCACTGTCTTGGTGGGGAGGGCTTAGCTCCACCGATCCGAACAATTCCACCAACCCTGACAGCGTGTGCAATGTTTGTTTTGTCATTCGACGCTGTCCCGAGTCCCTGTGGCCACCTCGAGCCCATACAAAATGCTCACCCCGTTTCACGCTGCCACTTAGGGCTCTCCAAGCTTGCCAATCCGAGGCTAATCGACCTAAATCGTATCGAGTCGAAAGAAAGCCTCTTCCCTTTGATCCGGGGTGGGGGGTCGGTGATCTGAGGCGCAGTCTGGTCATCTTCAGGCTCTCCAAGCTCGCCAACCAAAAGTGAATGGGCTCGCCAATCTCGCCGATCCGACGTGCGTTAACCTAAATCGTGATCCAGTCGAACCGAAGCTCATTCTCTTTGATCCCTTGGAGGGTCTGGGGGGGTCCCAAGGGGGTCCCGGGGGGAGGGTATTCGCCCGCCCCCTCCTCCTCCTCCTCCTCCTCCTCCTCCTCCTCCTCCTCCTCCTCCTCCCACTGCCCGTGTCTCTTCCTGTCCAGTGTATTATTGCGGATCTCATGTTAGGGTCGGCGGAACCAGCCGCGGGGCCTTTGCCTGCGTGACCTTGGCGAAGGAGCCAGCCCTATTCGGCTGCTTGTAGCGCAAGGCATGGCCCGAGGCCCTCTCTTCATACATTGCACGACGTTGGGCAACGAGGACAAGGGCTACGGAACAAGTGAGGAGATGTGCGCCGAACTCCTTGTGGGATACGGCTCGCGCGGATGCACACATGCGAACGTGCTCCCTGGGGCCGTAGGTGGAGCCCCCTGCGGGGCACAATCCGTGTGAGGCGTGCCGCATGAGGCGGGGGGCGGCACAAGGACGAGCCCACTGAAGCCGTAGGTTGAGCTCCCGACGGGGGCACGAAACGTGTCCAATGTGGGGGCATGGACATGCGGACGGGGAGCCAGGGGCAGGAAGAGGGGGAGCTCCGCATGGAGGCACAAACCATGCGAGGGGTGTGCCGAACTAGTGGGCGCGGGGCGGCATGCGTGCGCGCCCCTTCTGGAGCTCCCTCTGGGGGCACGGAGCGTGTGAGGGGCGCCCAGACGCGCGAGGGGCAGCATGCGCCCGTGCCCATTCGAGCCGTAGGTGAAGCTCCCTGCAGGTGCGCGAAAAGTGTGAGGGGTGTGCCGAGATGATCGCGGGGCGGCATGCGAGTCAGCCCACTGGATCCGTAGGCGGAGCTCCTCACGGGGGGCGCAAAAAAAAGTGAAGGGGGAGCCGAAATGGGCACGAAGATGGAGAGGCAGGGAAAAGTGGAATTCGCGTGGATTGCACATCTGATTCAGCCGCTGGCGGGTCAGGGTGAAAGCGGCACTCACCTCGCCAAATGCAACCAGAGCTGGACCCCGAACAGTGTATACATCAGGCGCTGACTGCAAGAGGACCAGTGGTGTGGTCATTCGGAACGGGCGCCACAACAGGGCTCTACGTAAGAGCAGAGCAGAGGAGCCTCGACGACGAAGCCGAGACGAGACGCGCCGCCCCGAAGCGCCGAGGCTGGAGAATGAGCAGACCCGACCCACATCAACCACTCCCAGCTCTCTAAACACCCCCGCCTCCACATCAAGCAGCTTGGCCAGCATCGGCGCAAGTCGTCGACAGGCAGACAGACTGGCACGAGAACTCAGACGGGAACGACCATCGTGGCTTGGGCACTCGGCCACTCGGGAGGGGGAGAGAGGGAGGGAGGGAGGGAGTAGGGAAGGGGGAAAGTATGTAACGAGGGGGAGAGAAGAGGTTGAGAGGATGGGACGCAGACCTAACAACTCAGACACGTTTGGCCGCGCGACGTGGCCGAGGGCTACGAACGCTCACAAGGACAGTGACGACGACGATATACAACTTCATGGCCTCTCTGGACACACTCGCAGAGCAGAAGCAGACAGGGGGGAGGGAGGGAGGATGTATTCAACGAGAGAGAGAGAGAGAGAGAGATGGAGATAAAGAGAGAGAGAGAGAGAGAGACGGAAAGAGAGAGGGAGAAGATGTTGGGGCAGGGACCTGCGTACCACCTCCGACGAGTTGCCCCTTCCTCTGCGCGATGTGGACAAGAAGAAGCGGCAACTGGGAGAGGAGAGGATCGGGTCGGGCGAAAGGGGGGGATAGCAAAGGGGGGGTTTGAGAATCAGCTCGCGCAGCTGATTTTCCCGGCGCCTCCCGGCGCCGGGAGGCGGCCATGTATCGAGGAACGGGCCCTCGTGGTGAGGCCGAAACCAGCCGCATGCAGCAGATCTCGGAACCCCCCCTCTCCCAATCCCCCCCTTTCGCCCGACCCGAGCGGAGAGGGGGAGGAGGGGAGGGGGAGGGGGAGGACGGAGGGGAGGCGGCAGGAGGGCCCCCGGCGGGGCGGGGCGCCGCGGGCGCGCCGGCGGGGCGCGGCGCGGGAGGCCCCCGCCCGCCGTGCGAGGGGGGCGCGGCGCGGCGCGCGGGCCCCGCAGAGAGCCCTGCCTCGGGCCCCCTCCGAGAGGCCAGAGGGCGCCCGCGGCCGAGCCGCACCTCGGCCAAAGGGGCGGGCCCCACGGAGAAGACGGGGGCGCGGGGGGGGGGGGGAGGCCCCAGCAGGCGACAGAGAGCAGCTCGGGGGGGGGGGGACGGAGGGGCGCGAGCGGAGGGCGAGGACGGCAGAGAGGGGGGCCCCGCAGGCGGCGAGGGGGCGGAGCCTGTGTCCTTGTCCCACCACTTGCACCAGCCCTGGCCGGCGACCGCTCGCGGCAGGGAGCGCCCCTCTTCCAGTGCCGGTGCCCCGCGTCGTCATCCCGGTGCGCTCGGCTGTTCGTCATGACCATCGCGGGAGACGCCAGCACCATCACCAAACCGTGGCCCGTTGTCGCCATCATCGCCATAGTCCTCATTCTCGTCGTGGCCATTCGCCCCACAGCGGCACGAACTCCACGGAGGTAACGCGGGGGAGGGACATAGCAGGAAAAGGAGCAAAAGACTCGGAGACCCTGCGCCTCACCTCTATACTCCCTCCCGACTCGTAAGTTTAGTACTGCTCTCGCGAATATTACTCTGACTACGAAACAGTTTCCGACATCTTATTATGTTCCGCATTACAATTATGATGATCACTCCCCCGACTCCCTCGTCCCTCCCTCCCCCTTCCTGCTTCCTCGCCTGTGTGAACTGGCGCGGGTCTTGAGCGCCCTCTTTTTCTGTATTTCCTTCCCGTTCCGCTTGCTCCTCCCTCCTCCCTCTCGAAGGCAGATTGGAAACGCAGTTCGGGCCTCTGTGGGGCAACTTGGACGGTCACCCTGCTGCTCCCCAGGCCTCGTCTCGCCCATCTGGTCACCTCGCTGCCCCCCAGGGTCCGCGGCGGCCCGCGACCCTGCGACGATCTGCGCCTGCCCGTCCTGAAACAGAGGGGCGGCAGGAGTTTTCGCGGAGAGGGCCGACCATCTGCAAGATGCCGCAGACACGTCGATCTTCGCCGCGGAGGACCGCAGCAGCCGATTCCCAGGGCGCGGAAGCAACGCCGTCCCCAGGGCGTGGGTCGGCGTGCGCGGGCGCGACAACAACGCCACCAGGTCAGACGGGGCGGTACCAATGCCGGGTGGCGCCGACCCCCTTCCGAATGGAAGGCCACACGCGAAACCTGCCCCACCACCCCCGCGATTTCGAAGGGGGAGGTGGGGTAGGGTTCGCACGCGGCCCCCTAATTACCGAAGGCACGCCCGGGCCAAGATTTCGAAGCGAGTCCAAGCGCGGCGACAGGGGCAGCGGCCCCCACCCCCAGGACGCCGTTCTCCAGCCCCCCTGCCGGTGGCTCAGCGATGGGGCCCAGAAGCCTCAACGTTAAATCCACCCCTGGGCCCCCTCCTATCCCGAGGGCCCCATCCTTCAGGACCCCACCACGGAACAGACAATACTGCCGCCTCCCCGCGCCGGCAGGGGGCCCGCGGCCATCTGGCGCCCCGAGGCGCCCCGCCCCGCCGCCCGAGAGGCCCGAGATGCTCTCGCGCGGGCGCGCACCGCCCCGCCGGCGCGGCCAGAGCTGCGTCGCTATCTCCGCCGCGGGCAGCCGCCTCAGCCGGCCCCCGCGGCGCGGGCGCGACACTCTTCTTTTGATCCGCGGGTCGAGAGCGAGCCTCTTCCGGTCGAAGCTAAGCGGGCCGCGCAGAGCTTTACTTGACAGAGGGGGAAGGCAGAAAGAGGGGCCTCACGTCGAGGCCCAGCAAACGGGCGCGACACTCCCACCAGTGCGGGGACTGCTCAAGGTGTCCCTGGCTCAAGGTGCCCAGCTATTCGCTCGATTTTGGGCCCCTATCGGGGTCCTCTGGGCCTCGTGAGGGGCGCCGCGGAACCCGCGGGGAATTCCTCCGGGAATCCCGGGGAAACCTGGGGCCAGGGGCACTTCTGCCAACCGAACCAGGGCAGCGCGAGACCAGAAGAACAACGGGGGGCCAAAAAGCCGGAAACGCGCGAGTGGCAACAAGCACGCGCATCTCATCATCACCAGGGCGGCGGGAAAAAAAACAAAACCCCGACGGGTCGATTCGCGCGCGCGTCAGCCGCGCCAGGGCGGGACACAGCCGGATCGGCCTTTCCTAAGGCGCGCCGCAACTGGGATTTCGAAGCGAGACAACCCGCGGCGACAATGGGGGTGCCCTCATCATCCTGGGCCTAGTGCTCCAGCTCGTTCTCGCGCGCTGATTTCAGGATTGTAGCTGACCGTCTCGGGCTCCAGATTCGCCCCCCCCCCCCCCCCCTTCACCCCACCCCACCCACCAACACACACACATATATATGATATGATATGATATGATATGATATGATATGATATGATATGAGATATGATATGATATGATATGATATGATATGATATGATATGATATGATATATGATATGACATGATATGATTATATGATATGAAATGAAATGAATGATATGTTATGATATGATATGATATGATGATATGATATGATATGGTATGGTATGGTATGGTATGATATATGATATGATATGATATGATATACACACATCTATATATACATATATATATATATATATATATATATATATATATATATATAGATCGATGCCTGGAATAATGGGCTTCACGCGCGCTCATTCCGAGGTGATAGCTAATCGTGTCGGGCTCCAGATTAGCCTCTCGCGTCTGCCAGATATCGACGGGTCTGGACGCGACGACTCCCGAACTGCACCCGATGGCCTCGGGTTTCAACTTCGCCCCCCGCATCTGCGCGAGATCACTGGCCCCCGACTCGCTGGCTCCTGCGCGGTAGCTGACGCCTCGGGCGCCAGCCAAACCTCCCACGCCTGCCGGAAATCGCTGGCTTCGCACGCGCTGGTTCTGGGGTTGCGGCTAGTCGTGCCGGGCCCCAGCTTCGCCTCCCGCGCCCGCTGGAGAGCGCGGGTGCCAAACGCATACCCTCCTCCAGGAGTGCCGCAACCTCTGCTGGAAGGTTGACTGCCTTCGCCCGCGCCACAGATTGGGCGCTCGCGACGATGGCGGGCCCGAGATTCACGAGGGTGGGGGATTGTGGAGCCCCTCATCGTGTTCATACGGTGTTTATCGAGTGAAACGCGCTTTCGCCCTTAAACTTTGATTGTGTTTTGACATTGTTATTTTTTTTTCGCCGTGATCCCCTCATACTAATATTTTCTCGTTATGTCGTTCTCTAGTGTTCTCTCTCTCTCTCTCTTTGTCTCTCTCTCTCTCTCTCTTTGTCTATCTCCTGCACCAGGCCAATGCATGTCGATGCGAAACAAATCCATTCCCAACCAACACAAATGCCAATGCAATGCCAATGGGGGAATCCTTTCTCTCGGTGGATTTCAACAAAAATACTTTGCGGATGGTATCATTACGAATCCTTCTTCGGAGGACTTCAATTGCTATGCTTATGACTAGGGTTTCGATAGGGATTCTCATGTGGAGGGTTTCACTAGGAATCCTTCGTGTGGGAGGATTCAATGGGAATCGTCCTTGTGGAGGGTTTCAGTAGGAGTCCGTCCGCGGAGGGAACCATCAGGACTCGCCAACGCAATGCCAACGCAATGCCAAAGCTTTGCTATCGCAATGCCAAACGAATGTCAAGGCGATCCCAATCCAATGCCAAAGCAATGACAATGGGGGGATTCCTTTGTGGTAGATTCCAAAAGGAATCCTACCTGTAGAGGGTTTCGATTGGAATCTTTCCGTGGGGGGGTTCAGTATGAATCTTTTATGTGGGAGACTTTCACATGGATCCCTTCATGTGGAAGGGAAGGAATCCTTCTGTGGTGGGAGCCATTCGAACTCGCCAGCGCAATGCCGAAGCAGTGCCAACGCAATGCCAAACCAATGCCAATGCAACGCCAATGGGGGGAATTGTTTGTGGTAGATTTCAATAACTATCCTTCCAAGAACCCTTCTTCGGGGGATTTCAATCGGAAACCTTATATGGAGGGCTTCGCATGGAACCCTTCTGTTGAGGAGTTCAATTTGAATCCCTCTTGTGGGGGGATTCAATACGCATCCTTTTTGTGGGGGTGTTCAATAGGAATCCTTCTGTGAAGTGTTTGAGTAGGACTCGCCAGCGCAATGCCAACGCAATGCCAACGCACTGCTTACGCACTGCCATCGCAAAGCCAACGCAATGCCAATGCGATGCCAAACCGTTGCCAAACCAATGCCAACGCAATGCCGATGGCGGGATTCCTGTCTTCCAACAGATTTCACTAGGAATCCTTATGTGGATGATTTGGTTACGAATCCTTCTTCTGAGGATTTCGATCGGATTCCTCCCGTGGAGGGTTTCGATTGGAATCTTTCTGTGTGGGGGGGTCACTATGAATCCTTCATGTGGGGGTTTTCAAAAGGATCCCTTTTTGTGCAAGGTTTTCATTGGAGTCCTTCTGCGGGGGGAACCATTAGAACTCCGCAGCGCAATGCGAACGCAATACCAACGCAATGCCAAACCACTGCCAAAGCGATCCCAATTCAATGCCAATGCAACGCCAGTGGGGCAAATCGTTTGTGGCCGGTTTCCAGAAGAATCCTTCTATGGAAGGCTTCGAATGGAACCCTTCCGTGAGGGAGTTCAATGTGAACCCTTCTTGTGGAATGCTTCAAGTGGAATCCTTCTTGTGGGAGGTTCAACACGAATCATTATGCAAAGGGAGGTGCTGGAACTCGCCAGCGCAATGCCAGCGCAATGCCAACGCAGTGCCAACGCAATGCCACACCAATGCCAAAGCGACCCCAACCAAATGCCAATGCACTGCCAATGGGGGAAATCCTTTGAGGTAGTTTCAATGGGAATCCTTATGTGGAGGGTTTTGCATGGAATCCTTCTGCGGAGGGTGACAATATGAACTGTTTCTGTGGAGGGTTTCAATGGGAGCCCTTCCTGTAGAAGGTTTCGATCGGAGTCCTTCTGTGGGGGGGGTCCATTAGGACTCGCCAGCGCAACGCTTGCGAAACGCAAGCACACTAGCAACGCACTGCCAAGCGCAATGCCAACGCAATGCCAATTCGATGCCAAACCAATGCCAGTGCAATGCCAACGGGGGGTTCTTTCTTTGCCGATGGCGGGATTCCTGTCTTCCAACAGATTTCACTCAGAATCCTTATGTGGATGATTTGGTTACGAATCCCTCTTCGGAGGATTTCGATAGGATTCCTCCCGTGGAGGGTTTCGATTGGAATCTGTCTGTGGGGGGGTCACTTTGAATCCTTCATGTGGGGGCTTTCAAAAGGATCCCTTTTTGTGCAAGGTTTTCATAAGAGTCCTTCTGTGGGGGGAACCACTAGAACTCCGCAGCGCAATGCCAACGCAATACCAACGCAATGCCAAATCAATGCCAAAGCGACCCCAATTCAATGCCAATGCAATGCCAGTGGGGCAAATCGTTTGTGGTCGGTTTCCAGAAGAATCCTTCTATGGAGGGCTTCGAATGGAATCCTTCCGTGAGGGAGTTCAATGTGAACCCTTCTTGTGGAATGCTTCAAGTGGAATCCTTCTTGTGGGGGGTTCAACAGGAATCATTATGCGAAGGGCGGTGTTGGAACTCGCCAGCGCAATGCCAGCGCAATGCCAACGCAGTGCCAACACAGTGCCACACCAATGCCAATACGATTCCAACCCAATGCCAATGCACTGCCAATGGGGAATATCCTTTGTGGTAGATTTCAATAGGAATCCACCCGTGGAGGGTTTCGCATGGAATCCTTCTGCGGAGGGTGTCAATATGAACAATATCAATCCTTCTGCGCGCGATTTCAATTGGAATCCACATGTGGAGGATTTCAATAAGAATCATTGAGAGGAGGGGTTCGATCGGTCCTTCTGTCGGGGATTTCACTATGAATCCTTCTTGTGGGGGCGTTCAATAGGGATCCTTCTAGGGAGGAGGGCAGATGAGGCCACGTCGCTTTTTTTTTCGCCGCCGACCCCCTCCCCCCAAAAAAACACGTTACAATTTCCTACATTATTTTATTCGTTTATTTCTTGGGGAGGGGAGGGGGGGAGAAAAAAAGGAGGAGGAGGAGGAGGAGGAGGAGGAGGAGGGGGAGGCGGAAGGAAAGGAGGACGCCACAGAGTACGCACACCACTGAAAGACGCACGCGCGAACTCAGTGCGAAAGCCTCGCGCGCGCGCGCCCTGGAACCCCGAGGGGCTCCACAATCTCCCGTTCTCAGACTCACCTGCCGAATTTCGCTAAGCAGCGACAGGTCCCGCTGCCAGGGCCGCAGCTCTCGCGCGCGCTGAGGGGAGCGCTGTAGCTCATGATGGCGGGCCCCAGCTTGGCCGCCCGCCTCCCGCACAGCAGCGACGGGGTCCTCCGCCAGGACTCGCCCTTCTCGCGCGCGCTGGTCGGGGCGCCGTGGCTCCAGATGGCGGGCTCCAGCTTCACCGCGCACACATCGCTGAGCAGCGGCAGGCGCCGGCGAAGATGCTGGCGTCGGCGCTCCTGGCTATGCAGGCAGGGATGTTGACGGCGGTGCTCTCGGCTGCGCTCGCGATGATGCTGGCGTCGGCGCCCCTGGCTGTACTGCCAACGTCTGTGCTGGGGAGGGCGCCTGCATCGGTGCTGTCGGCTGCGCTGGCGAAGATGCTGATGTCGGCGCCCTCCGCTGTGCTGTCTGACAAGGATGATGTCTTCGGCGGTCTCTCGACTGCGCTGGCGAGGGCGCTGGCGTCGGCGCCCCGGCTGCGCTGGCGAGCTTGCTGGCGTCGGTGGTTCAGGCTGCGCTGACGTTTCTGCCAGCGTCGGTGCTCTGGCGAGGAGGCTGGCGTCAGTGGTCCTTGCTGGTCGAGAATGTGGCGTCGGTGCCCCGAAGTGCGCTGGCGAGGACGCTGACATCGGTGATCCAGGCTGCGCCGCGCCGACAAGGATGCTGACGTCGGTGTTCCCAGATGCGCTGGGCAAGATGCTGGCGTCGGTGCTCCTGGCTGCGCGGGCGAAGATATTGGCGTCGGTGCCCACGGCTGTGCCGGCGAAGAAGGCGACGTCGGCGTCCTCCGGTACGTGGGCGAGATCACTGGCGTCGGGCGGAGCTCTCAGGGCTGCTGGCGAAGATCCTGGCGTAGGTGATCCAGGCTGTGCTGACGAGCATGCTGGCGTCGGCGCTCTCGGCAGAGCTGGCGAAGATGCTGACGTCGGTGCTCGCCGCTGCTGGCGAAGATCCTGGCATCAGTGCTCCAGGCTGTGCTAGCGAGGCTGCTAGCGTCGGTGATCCAAGCTGTGCTCACGAGTCCGCTGGCGTCGGTGCACTCGGCTGAGCTGGCGAGGATACAGACGTCGGCGCTCCCCGCTGCTGGCGAAGATCCTGGCGTCGGTGCTACCAGCTGCTCTAACGAGGCATCGACGAATCAGGCTGCGCTGACGAGGATGCTGGCGTCGGTGCTGTCGGCAGTGCTGGCGAGGATGCTGGCGTCGGTGCTCGTGGCTGCGCTAGCGAGGATGCTGGCGTCGGTGCTCCAAGCTGTGCCGGCGAGGGCGCTGGCGCACGAATTCCGATGAGTAGCGGCACGCTCCCCTGCCCCTGCTCTGCACTCTCGCTCTCGCTGATCCCAATATTGTAGCTAATCGCGTTGGGCTTCACCATACCACCTCCGTGCTTTTTGCTCACCACTTTGTTATGATCGCGCTGTGCTCCAGGCCCGGTGACGTGCATGGCCACCGCCGCCGCAGCGTCCGCGGCGGCCGAAGCGGCGCCGACCGCGCCCGCGGCGCGCGCATTGCCCGCGGCGCCCGCATTGCCCGCGGCGCCCGCGGCGCTCGCAGCGCCCGCGGCGCTCGCAGCGCCAGCTGCGCTTGCAGCGCACGTAGGAGCACCAGCAGCGCCCGCGGCGCCCGCGACGCCCACGGCGCTGGCCGTAACCACTGGCACCCGCGGCGCCCGCGGCGCTCGCAGCGTCCGCGGCGCTCGCAGCGCCAGCTGCGCTTGCAGCGCACATAGGACCACCAGCAGCGCCCGCGGCGCCCGCGACGCCCGCGACGCCCACGGCGCCGGCAGCGCCACTGGCACCCGCGGCGCCCGCGGCACGAGCGCCGCCAGCGGTACCGGCAGCGCGGGCGGAGACGGCCGCCAGCTGCCGCCGCCGCCGCGCCGCGGGGGTCTCCCGTGACGCCGCGGCAGGAGCGCGCACCCGAGGCGGGGTAGATGCTCGAGCCGAAACAACGGCCTGAGCCAACTTGAGCCAGACTGCTTGAGCCAGGCTGCGGACGGGAGGGGGAACAAGCAGTAAATGCCGGAAGCCGAACCCTGGAGGGCAACAGAGAACGGGCCGAGGGACGCACAAGAAGGGAAGCCCAAACTGACAGAGGTGGAGTTGAACACCCGCGCCTGTTCAGACCTTGGGAAGGGAAGCGTTCTCCCGCGATGGGGGAGGCAGTCAGTCTGGGGAGGAAGGGGGGAAGGAGGAGTTCAAGACCTGCGCCAGTTCAGACACTGGATGGGGCGAGGAGCAGGAGCAGGAGGAGGGACAACGACAAATGATGACGAGGAGGCTGCGGGCAAGAGTCTGAAGGCAAGGACAGAGCGTTCAAACCCGCTCAGGCAGGACACTGAACGAGAGCGGGTCGTAAGCTCAACCTTCGCATCCTCCTCTGTCGCCCCCCTCCTCCGCCGCCTCCGACGCCCATCCATGCCAGCAGTGGTCGACCAGATGATGCAGGCGGATGGGGAAGTCGACTGTCCAGAGATGAGGAGGAGAGGGAGGAATTAGAGACCCACGCCATGGCAGACCACTGCCGAGTCTGATGAGGGGTCTCCTCCTCCTCCCCCTCCCCAGACCCTCATTCCACTTCTGCCGATATTCATCGATGTTATCAATGATATCCTTTCCGTCTGCCCCGCCATGTATTCTCGCGGAGGAGGGCGTAGGCAGTCCAGGGAGGGAGGGAGGAAGGAGGTGGGGATTGATGCCCGCGCCAGTTCAGAAATTGACAGGGAGGGAGGGGGGAATGAGAAAGGAAGATGAGAACAAGTCTGCAGAAAACGACGGGGGCGTTGAGGATCCGCGCCTGTTCAGTCAGGGTGCTGAACTGGAGCGGATCTTGAACTCGACCTTCCCTCCTCATTTTCGTTCCTCAAGCCTGGGTCAGCTCACGCGGGGCGTTGAGCTGACCTTGTTCGTGAACACCACGTGTTCTTCCTCCACCCTCTTCCTCCTCTCCCTCTTCTCGGAGGGCACCGACGACAAGGCTATGCACGAGGATGAACAGGCAAACTCCCGCGCGAAGCAGACAGGGAGCCGAACTGGAGCGGATCTGAAACTCGTGATCGTCCCTTCTGCGCTGCTGCGCTGGTATGGTGGTGCGACTTGCCACGGGCAGCTGAGATGGTCACAGCAAGTGGCAAACGCTGGGCTGGCGCCTCTCCTCCCCCCCCCTCCTCTTGCCCCCTCCTCCTCCTCCTCCTCCTCCTCCTCCTCCTCCTGCCCCCTCCTCCTCCTCCCTCCTCCTCTTGCTCCGAGGGGGGTCCGAACCTGGCGAGCCGGGCCCAACTCGCCCACCATCTCCATCTTGTCCTGCCAACGGTCGGACGGTCCAGAGGAGGAGGGAGAGGGAGGGGAGGGGAAGAAGGACAGAACAGGGGGAGGGTGGGGATGGGGAGGGGGGGAGAGAGAAGGAAGGAGGGAGAGGAGAGGAGGGAGAGAGGAGCAGGGAGGCGGAAAGAGGAGGAAGGAGGAATAAGGCGGGGGAGAAGAGGAGGGTATTTTTCCGTCGGCCCGACGGCGAGGAGCGAAGGCACGGAGAAAAAACGGGACCCACAGTGACCCACACATCCAGCGTCGTGAACAAAGCACGGCTGGACTCTCAACCCCATATTGTTGCGAGAGTTTCGGAGACAGATCGATCCGCGGGTGTCCCCAGGCCCGAACTGGGGGAGAAGGCACATCGTTTTCTCACGGTGCCCGAACGCCACAGGGCCGTGGAAAAGCACGCTGGAAGAACACGAAGAGAAAAACAGCCGCAACACGGACCTGACAGCAGTTGAGACCGACAGCGAGACATGGAGAGGAGGAGAAGGAGGAGGCTAGGAGAAGGAGGACCAACATGAACCCAAAATGAATCAACAACGATACAACGCACCCTCCTGTCCCAAAACTCCTCCTCCTCCTCCTCCTCCATCCCTTTTCGATGTCAGTAACGTCTCCTTGTCACACGTCAAGAAATGTCGGTAAGGCGGGCCTGGCGTTTCGCCTGAGACTTGCTCACCATTTCTGATCCTGAAGCTTGAGACTCCAACAGTTTCACGGAATGATGGCGGGACCTTTCAAAATGTGGCTATCGCCTTAGCGCTGCGCAAATTCGTGTTAAGAGTTCGCGGCGATTTCACAGATGGCGGGCATTGTTGATTCGGGATGTGGCTGAAGCCTCGGCGCCGCGGACATGCGTCTGAACGTTTGACACAGTTTCATGGAAGATGGCGGGTCCGTTACAAAATGTGGTTATCGCCTTAGCGCCGCGCAAATTCGTCTTAAGAGCGTGCGGCAATTTCACGGATGACGGGCATTGTTGATTCGGGATGTGGCTCTAGCCTCGGCGCTGCGGACATGCGTCTGAACGTTTGACACAGTTTCATGGAAGATGGCGGGTCCGTTACAAAATGTGGTTATCGCCTTAGTGCCGCGCACATTCGTCTTAAGAGCGTGCGGCAATTTCACGGATGACGGGCATTGTTGATTCAGGATGTGGCTATAGCCGCGGCGCCGCGGACATGCGTCGTAACTTTTGCAACACCTTCACGGACGGATGGCGGGTCTTTTTCAAATGTGGTTATCGCCTCATCGCCGCGCAATTTCGTCTTACGAGTGTGCGGCAAGTTCACGGATGACGGGCGTTGTTGACTCAGGATGTGGCTATAGCCCCGGCGCCGCGGACATGCGCCGTAACTTTCGCAACATATTCACGGATGGATGGCGGGTCCGTTTCAAAACGAAACGTGTGAGGGGTGTGCCAAACTGGGGCGGGGCCGCCATGCGAGTTCCGCCAGTGTGACCTTAAGAGGAACCCCTGTGGGACCACGAAACGTATGAGGGGCGTGCCGAAACAGAAACATGCGGAGAGCAAAAGCAAATAAGAGGAGGAAGGAGGGGGGGCAGCGGGAGGAGACGCGCGGCGCTGTTTCTTCAAAGCGAGGACCCAACACCACAGGATGGTTGGGAACCAAAAGTGGGGGCCATCAGATTTCAGGCAGCCAGGCATCGACGAACCAGCGCTTCAACCAACCAGCCATCAGGCGTCCAGTCCCAGGGCAGCAAGTATCGCCCCCCCCCGCCATCCTCTGCGAAAAATACGATGCGCGCGCACTCGATTGTCAAACATCTCAACTGTTCAATAATCCCTTGCAAAATATATACGACGAAGTACGCACGCGCGCGTCGTCGCGCGCGCATGCCGACAAAATTTCAAAAACCGTCAGTTTCGGAACAATTCCAAAATCGCATGTCCAAAAACAGTATACATAAAAAACAATTTGCATCGTAAAAAACAAAGCATGTCTCGCAACACTGAGTATACATATATGTGTGTATGTATATATATATATATATACATATATATACATATATATATATATATATATATCGAAAGGCGTGCGCGCGCGCGACTTGGCGAAACCTTGGAAAGAAAAACATTGGTGTTTCAAGAATTTCAGAACATGTTCCCAAGCGGGCTTCGCGCGCGCGCATGTCAAAATCGTGCGAACGCCCCTGCGCGCATGCCGTCGCGAGAATCCCTTTGCAACAAGCGGGACGGAGTGCACACGCGCGCGCCGTGGCGCGCGCATACCGAAATCCTGCAGAAACCTTCGGTGTCGAAGGACTTCAAAATCGAGTGTCCAAAAACATATAGTTGCTTGATTTGGCAATTTTCCGAAAGAAAAACCATCAACACGAATTGTCAACAAAAGCAAATGCGCGCGCTCTTGCGAATTCTCCGAAAACCAGGGAAGCTGTTCAACATGTTCATAAAATGCTACCAAACAAGCTTCGCGCGCGCATATCGAAATCGTTCGAACGCCCTTGCGCGCGTGCTGGGGTGGCACGGCCCGTATCAAATAACACCATGCGAGCCGAATTCCTTCCAAAACCTTCATCACCGACACGAAGACGCCGTCATCTCCGTCGGCGTGATTGGCATCGGCGCCGTCACTGGCTGCCCCGTCGCCGCTGCCAGCATCGTCACCAACATCGCTACCATCATCAGCATGTCTACAATAGTCGACGCTGCCATGACACAACACCCGCCCAAGTCGCCGACTCGCACTCAAATGCCCGCTGGGATGTGCCGACCGGTCAGCGGCACCGCGTTCGCGTCGGTTGCGCCAAACTAGCTGGCCGCTGCGCGCACGAGCATGCGCGGGCTAGCACGGCCGCAGAGATGCACCAGCCAACACCCAGCACTCATCGCAATCGTTTCCGCATGGGGGTTGCAAACCAAGTTGCGGGTGGGTTGGTGGGATGTTTGCGCGAGCAGTGGAATGGACAACTTCACGTTGAGCATTGGTGAACTACACCACTACCGTTTACTCTGTAGTATACTCTACCTTGCTCTACTCTACGCTAGTCTACTCTCCTTGTGCGTTTGACAATTGCTGGGCGACTGTTGGGGCGCCGCTGGAAAAGCCACATGAATCCATTGGAATAGCAGAGGAAGCCATGCACATGGCAGAGGAAGCCATACGGATACAGAGGAAGCCAGTCTGGGGAGCCAGTGCACCACTTGTCTGGGGACGGAGCCCAGACTCTCATAAGAGAAGCGGTCTCGAGGAACGTGTGGCGCTCGCCCCACCGCCACGCAACGCACATTCGCTCTGAAACATCGGAACCGCTTCACGGATGGAGGGCGGCTCCTGTTTAGAATGTGCGTCTCGCGGTAGCGCCGCGAACACTCGTCTCAAACATTTGCACCATGTCATGGGTGAACATATGTTTTTTGGGTTTCAGCATGTGCTCTCACCGGAACGCCGCTCACATTCGTAGTCAAAGTTCGCAAACGTTTCAAAACATCGTACAATTGAAATCCCAGGAGGGGCGTTCTGGCAACACGATCTAGGATTGACGGGACGCAACAGTAACCTTGATCCGCGGCGCTGAAGTCTAAGCAATGGCGTTTGGGCACGATGGGGGATGCTCAAAAACACATGTCTTTTACTGGCCCACTGCCCGCAATACACAAATATTTGGTGGGGCCTTACAAAGAGGGGATGTGGAGTAGGGTTGCTGCATCATCGCTACTGCTCCTCCTCCTCCTCCTCCTCCTCGTCCTCCTCATCATCATCCTCCTCCTCCTCCTCCTCCTCCTCGTCCTCCTCCTCCTCATCATCATCATAGTCCTCATCATCATCATCATCATCATCATAATCATCATCATCATCATCATCATCATCGTCATCATCATCATCATCATCATCATCATCATCATCATCATCATCAGCCTCCTCCTCCTCCTCATCCTCCTCCTCCTCATCATCATCATAATCCTCATCATCATCATCCTCATCATCCTCATCCTCATCATCATCATCCTCATCATCATCATCATCCTCATCCTCCTCATCATCCTCATCATCCTCATCATCATCATCATCATCATCATCATCATCCTCATCATCCTCATCATCCTCATCATCCTCATCATCCTCATCATCCTCATCGTCCTCATCATCATCATCCTCATCATCCTCATCGTCATCATCATCATCATCATCCTCATCCTCATACTGCCAGCGCTCTGACTGCCCCCCGTTTGCCTTGACCCCCGTCTCTGGAGCCCCGTCTCTGGGGCGCCGGCCCTGCCACGACTGCCCCCAAGGACGCCGCCCTCCCGCGGCCGCCCCGCCCCGCGCAGAAGGAGGTCGAGCGATTGCAAAAAAACCAAAGATTGCAAAAAAACCAAGGATTGCAAAGGATTGCAAAAAAAACCCTTCGTGCAAAGGATTGCAAGGGTTTTTTGCAATCCTTCGTGCAAAGGATTGCAAAAAAAAACAAGGGTTTTTTTGCAATCCTTCGTTCAAGAGCGCGCTCCGCGGGAAACCAACGCGGCGGACGCCAGTCAGAGCGCGGCCGAGCGCGGCGAGGCCTTCTTGACGAGCTCGCAACCCACGCCCTGGCGCGATGCCTGCGGCCCAGCACAGAGTAACGCAAAAGCGGCTCTGCGCCACGGCGCGCCTCCAGCGCCCCCTGCCGCGCTGCGACGCGATGCCAGCCCGCATCCTGCGCCTCGGCCAGCGCGTGGCACGCCGCCCGCCGGCGCTCAAAGCCATCGATCCCGCGGGGAGGCAAACCTCCAGCGAAGCCGTCCGCGTAGGCTCGGGAGCGGCCAAGAGGGGGGTGTCCAAGAGGGGGGGGTGCAAAGCATGACCGGCGGCATGTGCGCCGCCCAGCGGGGGGGCGAGGGACGCAATGAAATGAGAAGAGGCGCCATGAAATCAGCGGAAACAGCATGACCCCCGCCATGATATCCACCCCCCCCGAGTCATCACCCCCCCCCTTATCCGCCCCGGATAGGCGTGGAGCGCGACACCGCCGTCGCGAGCAGCCCCGGGGCCGCGCGCGGCGGCCCCCAGACAGGGAGCCTGCTGCCGCGCGCCGCCCGACGGCTGCGCGCGGCCGCGCGCCGCCGCTCCGACGCCTCTGCCTCGGCGCACAGCTACTCCGACAGCTGCAACAAAGCCACCTTGAAGGGGCCCCAGGACACACAAGTCAATACACACAAATAAAAATATTCCCACATTTCCCCATATGTTCTGGGTTTCTGTCTTCCCCCCCACTTCCAATATTTTCCCATATTTTCTGAGGAATCGAGGATTAATTGTGTCTCTGTGTTTTTTCCTCTCCTCACACCCAGCGGCCGCGGGAGCTGCGCGCTGCCGGCCTCGGCGGGCCACGGGTGGAGAGCGGGAGGCCGGCGCCGCCGGAAACTGGACGAGCCGCGCAAACTCAGCGCCCCGAAAGTGCGCGCGGCGCGGCCGCGCGGGGCGCCCCGGGGAAGCCAAGCGCTGGCCATGCTGCTGCACCCCGCATCGCGGCTCGAAAACGCGGCGCCGCACTCCATCGCGCTGTTCAGCGCCGCGCCGCTGAGCTCCGTCGCGCAGCGCGTCGAGGCCCGACGCGCCGGCATCGGAGTCGTCCTGTTGCTCCCCGCCGCGCCGCGCGATGCCGAGCCGCTCGCGCTCGTTGATCTGGTGGGCGACGCGGTGCTCGAAGCGCTACCAGTTTCAAAATCTGGATTATCTGGATACCAGAAACGTCATGCCGTTGCCCGTCGCCCTGCTGCACGCCGCCTGGCAGAGCCCAAACCGTTGAGCACCGTAGTCAAACCGCTGCTGGGCTTTCACATGCAATCGGAACGGACAGCTTCTCCCCGTCGCACTGCGATGCCGAGCATTTAAACGCTGGTCGAGCTGCTCGGCGGCGGAGCGCTCGAAGCTCGACTCGTCTCAAGCGTGGACACCAGAGACATCCTTCTGGCCCCCGTCGCATCGCACCATGTCGCGGCGCTTGCACTGCTCGAACTGCTCAACGACGCGGTGCTCTCAACGCTCCACGTCACATTCGCGAGATCGGAGAAATCCTGCTGCTCCCCGTCGCTCTACTCCACGACGTGCACTTGGTACAATGTTTGTCGCATGTTCAGCGGGTGCTGCTCAGTCCGTTCGTCTCATCGTGGGTGTTCCTTCCAATGGCGCTGCTCGATGTCGAGCCGCTGGTACCGAGCGAGTTACTCAGCGACGCAATAGACACAACGCATATTGTGCCATGAGTAGGATAGGCGTCGGAGAGGTACCTACCCGTCGCGGTGCTCCAAGCCGTGCCCAAAAGATCGTTCAAACTGCACAGTGGCATGCTGGTAGAAACGATGCGTTACTTGCGGAAGTTGGAGACACTCCACTGATCCCCGTCGCACTACCAAATGTCGTGCACGTGGTACGTCGGATTTGCCCCGCGGCTCCCACTCGCCCTGCATGATGGCAAACCGCTGGTACCGTTCGAGCTGCTCGGAAACTTGGCAATCGAAACATCACCCGCTTCATAATTGCATGCCAGAAGACGTCGCGCTGCCAGATGCGGTGCCGCTCGAGTTACGTTCAACGATGTGTTCGACAAGAACATTCGTCACACCTTCGAATGTCGAATGATCTGCATGCGCCACGTCGAGTTGTTCAATGTCGTGCCGCTGCATGCGGCAAGCAAGCAGCGTATCTCCCGCGTTTGGCGAACAATGACGGCCCACGTCCTCCCATCATGGCGGCAGCAAGCGCAACGGCCAGCGGATGTTGTGAGGCACCGGTGGGGGGGGGAAGCGCCCGGAGAAGGGTCGCAGGCCACTCCCTGCAGTGAACGTAAAAGGCACACGGATGAGCGATATGTTGAAGGGTTCTGGCTGAGCTGGGCCCCCCCCCGTACCACGGGCCTCTTCTGTCTAATGTTGCCTGCCTGATCCGCCCAACATCGGCAGCCTTCCTCCTCTTCTCCCTTCGGCGGAGGAGGGGCGGAAGGAGGAGGGAGGAGGGAGGGAGAGGAGGGAGAAGGAGGAGGAAGGAGGGAGAAAGACCGCCGCCGCCGCCGCCGATGTCTCGGCTGGCCCTCCCTCGATGAAAGCCTCCCGAAAACCTTCCGACGCCTCCGTTGAGACCCCAAAAGCCCGACCTGGCGAGGGTCCTCCGAAAGCCTTCCCGCTCAAGTTCGAGCGGAACCGTGTAGAACCCGCTTCTCTCTGACAACGGGAGCCCGCTTCTTGCAGGGATCGGAAACGACGTGGCTGGTCAGGAATGGAAGTTGCCAGGGCTATCCGAGGACCTCCCGAAGGCCTTCCCGAGACCCTCGAGAGGTCGCCCCGAACCCGAAAAAAGGCTCCGCGCCCGAGGGCCCCCCGCGGCAGTCGAGCCGCCGCTCCCTGGGGTGGGGGGGGGGCGTTCCGCGCGCCGTGCGGCACGCGGCTGCTGAAGATGGCGGGCGGAACGCTCCTCCTCGTCGACGTCGACGTCACCGCAGTCGTCGTCGTCGCCGCCGCCGCCGCCGCCGCCGCCGCCGTCGTCACCGTCGGCTTCGTCGCCGTCGGCTGCGTCGCCGTCGTCGCCCTGGTCGTCGCGGTCGTGGTGGCCGACAGGCGCGCGTCGCGCCGCCGCGCGGGGTGCACGCCGCAAGGGGTCCCGCACGGGCTCGGAATGCCAGGCGCCGTGCTCCGGCGCCTCCATCCGGGGGCCTCGCCCGGGGGCCCCCCCCCCCCTCGCCTCCGACCGCGGGTGTCTCGCCCCGCGCTCCCGCGGGGCGGGAGAGGGGCGAGGGGTAAAGGAGGCAAGGAGGGGCGGAGGGGGGGGGGAGGAGAAGAACGAACGAGGGGCGAGGAAAAGAGGGGCATGCAGCCGGAGGTCCCGAGCGACACGGGCTGGCGAGAGCGCCACGTACACCAGGCGGCGGCTCTGAGCGAGCCTTTGCCCTGCTGGACAGGGCTTGGCATGGGTAGCCGCGGGGTCCTCTAGAAGCTGTGCCTTTCGACAGCGGTGGTGACGAAGACGCGAATGAGGAGGGAGAAGGAGGGAGGAGGAGGAAGAAGAGGAAGGAGGAGGAGGAGGAGGAGGAGGAGGAGTGGCGCATGAGCAAGGAGGGGTGATTTGTTCAACCCCAGAGGCTTCAGCCGAGGCAGCTTCCTCGCATACGTGGGCGGAGGTCTTGAGAAGCAGCCCCACCTGGCGCCTCGCATGTGACCGGAGCACTCACGGCGTGGGGCCCCCACCACAAGGGGCGGAGCAACTGAAAAGACAAGGGCTCCACCGCAGAGGACAGGCGGTGCGGCCCCAGTCCAGCTGCACTGCAGCGCCGATGGCGAACGCCTGCCTCGGGGCGGGGGATAGGGGGGGAGGGCAGGAGGCCCGAGGGGGCGAAGCCGCCACACGACCCCCGAACTGAGAGGCCCCCAACGAAGACCACTCGGGCAGAGAACTCAGAGCCGAGCGGGGCCAGGGCAAGGGCCAGCTGAGTTAGAACCGTCGCTGCGAGCGCTACCTTCGACGATCGCGAGCGACCTCTTCGATGCGCAGAGCCTCGGCAACTCTACGCAGTGAATCCGCAGGCTGACTGGCCGTCGAATTCGTGGCGGCGGACTGACCAAGAAACGCCAAAACATCATCTGATCCTTCAAAGTCAAGGGCGCCCAAGATGGGTACGGAAAAAAGCTACAATGCCGAAAAGCAAATGTTATCCAAAACCGACAGCGGCCTGTTGGGCAGGCGGCTTTCCGTCTTCAAAAAGCAACGTCCGCGGCGGCGCGGACAACGAGCCCTGCTCACAATGAACAGGAACTGCTGTTGGGCATTGTACCCGTTCTTTCCGTACCCATGTCGATCGTCCCGAATCAAGGTTGCCCTGGTGGCCCTGACCTTCCGGGGACGACTCTCTGGGCGCAGGCAAACAAGCAGGCACCACGAGAACAGCTGAAGACGAGAGCGCAGCAGACGGACAAAGGGTTTCCTCCTCGTCGTCTTCATCTGCCACAGACGAACTGAATCAACGATGCAATCCTTGGTCTCGACTGTCACTCCCAACCGCTGTCTAGAATGGTTGGGGTACTGGCCTTTAGATATGGCAATCCAACCGAGTCTAGCAGCACGAGTGGGGTGAGCACGACCCGTTTCCCCGAGCCCTAGGACCCAGGCCCCCGAAATATGGCACTAACAGCAAGTAGTAGCGAACACGGCCGAACAAGTAGGGCAATCAAGGGCAGCAGCGTGGTGCCAAGTGGAAGGAGGGAGGAAGCATCGAGAGGACGAGGAGTGGGGAGCACGGAGGACTGAGGCTGGCGGGGGGCGGGGGGGAGGAACAGCGAGGAGGGCGGGTAGGGAGCCCCGGGGACGGATGCCGACGCGACGGAGGACGTGGAGGAGGGCTGCTGGCCCCCCGCCCCGCCGAGGACGCTCGGCACCCGAGAGGCGATGACTTCGGTCGTGGGCTCCTGCGCGGCTGTGGAGTATCTTCCTCCTCCTCCTCCTCCTCCTCCTCCTCCTTCTCCTCTTCCTCCTCCTCCTCCTCCTCCTCCTCCTCCTCCTCCTCCTCAGCAACAGCAGCAGCAGCGGTATCGGTATCATCAGCAACAGTCTCATCGTCTCCAATTGCATGGTCATCAACATCGATAACAAACACAAGAATCAGCATCATCATCCGCAGCAGCAGAAACATCATCACCACAATAAACATCATCACCTGCATCACCATCATAAACATCATGCTCATCATCAGCATCATCACCAGCATCACCATCAGCATCAGCATCATCATCAGCGTCAGCATCATCGTCATATTCATGAGCATCATCATCATCAACATCATCACCGTCATCATCATCATCGTCATAATCAGCATCATCATCATCATCATCATCATCATCATCATCATCATCATCATCGCCATCATCATCCTCATCATGTGCATGCGTGAGTGGAACATGTGCATGTGTGTCCGTGCGTGGTGGTATGCGGCACTGCTGTGTTATGCCGTGCTGGTATGCCGCGCTCCTGCGGTCTGCGTGAACGTAGGTTGCCTCTGTGGCTGTGCGTGCCTAAACGCGCGTGTATGTCTATGTGTGCGTGCGCGCGTGCGTGTCCCTGTGCGCGCGTGCCTATGTGCATGTGCCTGCGGGTGCGGCTGTGTGAATAGATGTGCTGCGTGGTCTGCCGTGCTCCTACGTGTTCTGCCGCGCTCCTGTAAGTCATGCCGTGCCCCTGTGTTTTCTGCCATGGTCCTGCTCTGCCGTCCTCCCGTGTGTTCTGCCGCGCTCCTGTGTTCTGCCGTGTTCCTGTGTGTTCTGCCGTGCGCCTGCTTGTTCTGCCGTGCTCCATTGTGTTTCGTATGACGGTTGGTTGGTTGGTGGGGCCTTATAGGCGGGAAAAACAAACACCGACGGGGCCGCGGAAGGGCCCCCCCCCCCCCCCCCCGAGGAAGCCGCCTTGGGCCCCCTCCCAGACAAGTGCAGCACAGACAGAAGGCGAAGCCTCTGAAATATACTACACAAGACAACCATCAAGTGCAGCACTGACAAGAGCACATACTACACAAGATCACACCTAGCGCAGCACTGAACAGAACAGATACTACACAAGATCCCGTTCGACTCGCGTCACCAGAATCATGCAAGCACTGCGCAAACGAACAGAACCTACACATGATCAGGGGAAGGAGGGACATCACTCCGAGCACTCGCCAGGGCGCCTGGGCACGCTCTCCAGGCGCTTCGCCTGCGCCGCCCCCAGCAGCCGAAGGCCCTCGGCGATGTCGCCACGCTGGAGGGCAGCTCTCGCCAGCATGGCGGCGCCGAGCGCCTCGGCCTCCGCCTGAGCCCGCACTGCGCCCACGGTCGACGCCGCCACTCCCTGCGAGGCCTTCGCGCCGTGCGCCGCCAAGTCGGCCTCCACGGACCTCGCGCCCTCCTGGGACTCGACCTCGGGCTCCTCGACGAAAGGCAGGCCCTGCTCGCCGCGCACCTCGGCATCAGGACAACCTGCACCTCCGAGGTGGACGCCGGGGGCGCGGGCCTCGGCCAAGTCCAGGAGTGACTCAACTCCCGACTTCGGCCCCCTGGCCGCACACGCCACCGCCGCCACCGAGAAGCCGTCCAGGAACGAAACGAACACGCCCTCCGAGCACGAGAGGCCATCGCCCTCCGACGCGGAGGGCGCAGGAGGGGCCTGCGTGCCCCCGCTCAAGAGGGCCGCATCATTCCAAGCCAAATATTGCACAATCTGGGTGTCGAGGCGAGCGCTGTCCGAGCAGATCGTGCTGCACGCCGAGCCGTTGGGCGCGCCCACCTGCTGCACGCCCCCAAGCGGCGACCGCAAGGAACCCACGGAGGCGGGGGCATCGCTGGCGCTGCGATCCGCACGCTCGCCAGGCACCACCAGACCCCAGGAGGAGGAGGAGGAGGAGGAGGAGGAGGAGGAGGAGGAGGGAAGAGGAGGAGGAGGAGGAGGACGAGGAGGAGGAGGAGGACGAGGAGGAGGAGGAGGAGGAGGAAGAGGAGGAGAAGGAGGAGGAGCCCCCCCAGACCCTGGGCAGGCGCGTCAGCAGCCTTCGGGGGCGGAGGCGGCCCAGGGGCCGCAGGGCCGACGCCGACACTACCCTCCAGCACGCCAGGGCCAGGAGCGCCATCGTCGTCGGTGCTCCTGTGTTCTGTCATGCTCCTGCGCGTTCTGCCGTGCTCCTGCTTGTTCTGCCGTGCTCGGCCGTGCTTGTCCTGCTCCTGTGTTCTGCCGTGCTCCTGTGTGTTCTGCCGTGTTCCTGTGTATTCTGCCGTGTTCCTGTGTGTTCTGTGTTCCGCCGTGCACCTGCGTGCTCTGCCGTGCTCCTGTGTGTTCTGCCGTGTTCCTATATATTCTGAATGTGTTCTGCCGTGCTCCTCGTGCGCCACTGTGTTCTGCCGTGCTCCTGTGTGTTATGCTGTGCTCCTGTTTGTTATGTCGTGCTCCCGTGTGTTCTTTGGGTTCTGCAAAGCTCTTGTGTGCTCTGCCGTGCTCTCGCGCGTTCTGCCGTGCTTCTGCGCGTTGGGCTGTCATGATCCTGCCCATGGTCTGAAGATGTCTCAGGCGAAAAGCTAAGTTTTAACACGCATGGTGTTAACTCATGCCTTTTCAACATCTCATACGTTCGAGAATGTCTCAGGCGATAGCCCCATTGCCACCATAGATGTGTTACATTCGCGACTTGCACGTTCTGGTGATGTCTCCAGCGAAACGCTTGTTTTTTGTAAAAGACTGTGTTGCGAACAACTCGTGTTTGTGAGGATGTCTCTAGCGAGATGCTAAGTGTTGAAGAATTTCGAGGGCGCTCGACCGTTGCGATGCCATCAAAAACGATGCCAATTCGATGTCACGCACATCTTTTTGTTTGAAGTTGTCCCTAGCGAAATCATCATTTTTAGAACCCTGGCTTGGGCCGTCTGGAATCCTTTTCAGGAGCGATTCCAAGACGAGCAGTTTTCAAACCGATGCTGTTTTATGTTTTCATGTGTTGAGGATGTCCCTAGCGAAATCGTCATTTTCGGCAGTCATCAGGGCGGTCTTGGAGCCATGTTGAGGTTGTTTGGGGCTCTAATTTCTTCATGTTGAAGCACTTCAAGAACAATGTCAAGACGATGTTGAACACATCTATTTTTTGAGGATGTCCCCAACGAAATGCAAATAGTGAGCCGTGCTCGTTTTGCTGGTCCGCCGTGCTGCCGCTCATTTTCTCAGGGCATCCCTAACGAAAACGTAGTTTTCAACATGAGAGGTAGTAATCCACCTCCGCCGACACTTCATTTAGGCTAGGATGTCTCAGGCGAAACGCTGATTTTTACAGATCAACGAATTTCGCGGATCTCAGTTGTTCGAGGATGTCTCGAGCGAAACGCTTGTTTTTGTTAAACGCGATGTCGCGAATATCTCTGTTCTGCGAGGATGCCTCAGGCGAAATCGCTATGTTGAGGAACCTTTCTTGACATGAACGGGAAGCGCGTGAAATCGAAGAGCGTGGCAAGAACGTGCACCAACATCAAGGTCGCGTGCCGCGTAGGCACTTTTCCTGAACGTCCAAAACGGGTGCCACATGGAGTTCACTACCCGCGCAAATTCAGACGTGCCGCTTACCCGAACGTTCAAAAACGGGTACCAAATGGAGTTCACTACCCGCGCAAATTCAGACGTGCCGCTGACCCGAACGTTCAAAAGGTACAAACTGGAGTTCAGTACCCGCGCGAGATCAGACGTGGCGAGGAGGAGGAAGGACAGGAGGTGCGGTGAAAATGACGAGGAAAAGGAGCAGGAGGACGAAGATGATGAGCAGGAGGAGGAGGGAGAAGAGCAGGAGGAGGAAGGGGAGGAGAAGAGCGTGATATCGAAGAGCTTGGGAAGAACGTGCACCAGCATCATGGTCGCACATCCCGTAGGCGCTGTTCCTGAACATCCACAGGGGGTACCGCATGAAACCCGGGTACAAGACGACGACAATGGCGACCACGACGGCGACTGACGACAGGCGACGCCGACAACGACGACGGCGGCGACGACTACGACGCGATTGCATCAAAGCTTCATGCATGACACCTTCGCAAAGGACGACGACGACGGCGACGACGACGACGACGACTGACTGACGACGACCAACGACGACGACGACGACGACGACGACGGCGGCGACGACGACAACGAAGCGAATGCATCAACAGTTTCATGCATGAAACTCTCGCGAACGACGACGACGACGACGGACGAGCGACGACGACGGCGACGACGACAGTGACGACGACAACTGACGACGACCGACGACGCCGACGACGACGCGATCGCATCTAAAGTTTCATGCATGAGGCTCTCGCGAACGCCGACGACGACGAACGAAGACGACGACGATGGCGACCACGACGACGACTAACGACGACGGGCGACGACGACAACGACGGCGGCAACGACAACAACGACGCGATTGCATTCAAAGTTTCATGCGTGAAACTCTCGCGAACGACGACGACGGCGACGGCGACGACGACGACTGACGACGACCAACGACGACGACGACGACGCCGACGACGACAACGACGCGATTGCATCAAAAGTTTCATGCATGAAGCGTTCGCAAACGACGGCGACGGACGAGCGACAACGACAACGACGACGGCGACGACGACGACTGACGACGACCGACGACAACAACAACAACAACAACAACGAGGACGAGGACGAGGACGAGGACGACGACGCGATTACATCAACAGTTTCATACATCAAAATCTCGCGAACGACGACGACGACAGACGAGCGACGACGATAACGCCGACGACGACACGATTGCATCAAAAGTTTCATGCAGGCAACTTTCGCGAACGACGACGACGACGAGCGAATACGACGACGATGGCGAACACGACGACGACGGGCGACGACGACAACGGCAATGGCGACGACAACGACGACGCGATTGCATCAGAAGTTTCATGCATGAAACTTTCGCAACCGCAAGAAGAAAGAGGATGAGGAAAAACCTGATGGTATCAAGGACCCGTCCGAAGGCAAGTTTGGGAGGATGTCTCGAGTGAAACGCTCTGGTTTTAACAGAACTGTTGAAAATCATGGTTTTACAGTACTTTCGCCGTCATCGGTCATCTTGGAAGTCATCCGATGTCTCTTGTTTGAGAATGTCCCTAGCGGAATCGTCATGTTAGAAGCCTGGCTTCAGCCGTATGGAAGCCTTTTTCAAGAGCGACCCCCAGACGATATTAGAACAGCTAATTTCAAAACGATGCTGTTCTAGTATTTGCATGGCTTGAGGATGTCCCTAGCGAAATCGTCATTGTCGGCAATCACCAGGGCGCTCTTGGAGCCGTCTTAGGGGTCCTTTCTGGACTCTCATTTCTTCCTCTTGAAGGACTTCAGGAACGATGCCAAGACGGTGTTGAGAACAAGTTATCTGTAATGAGGATGTCCCAAGCGAAGTGCAAATATTATGCCGTGCTCTTTTTTCTGGTCCGCCGTGCTGATGGGCATTGCCTGAGGTTGCCCCTAGCGAAAACGAAATGTTCAACATAAGAGGTAGTGATACACCTCAGTCGGACTCTCGTTTTGGCTAGGATGTATCTGGCGAAACGCAAATTTGCACTGATCGGCTAAGTTCGCGGATCTTTGTGTTTCGAGGATGTCTCGAGCGAAACGCTCGTTTCTGTTAAATGCGATGTCGCGAAGGTCTCATTTGTGTGAGGATGTCCCAAGCGAAATCGCTATGTGGGGAACCTTTTCCTGACATGAATGGGAAGCGCATGAAAGGGAAGAGTTGCGCAAGAACTTGCAGCATCATCGCGATCAAATGTACAACAGGCGAGCTCTCTGAACGCTCACAAGGGATACGTATGGACACGCGTCCCCCGAACGTTCACACGCATATTCCTGGATATCCCCCCCACTCCTCCGCATGAGGAGGAAAACGGCGAAGACGACGACCAGGGAAGAAGTGAGAGGAGAAGGAGGAGGAAGAGGAGGAGGAGGAGGAGGAGGAGGAGGAAGGAGGAGGAGGAGGAGGAGGGGGGGGAGGAGGAGAGGAGGAGGAGGAGGAGAAGGAACAGCAGCAGCAACAGCAGAAAAAGAGGGTGAGGAGGGGAGGGGGAGGAGGACGAGGAAGAGGAGGAACACGAGAAGGAGGAGGAGAAAAGGAGGACGACGAAAAGGAGGAAGGGGAAGGAGGAGGAACGGGATGAGGAGGAGGAAAAAGACGAGGAGGAGGAAGAAAATGAGGAGGAGGAAAGCGGGGAGGAGGATGAACAGGAGGAGGAAGAGGACGAGGAGGAGGAGGAAGAACAGAAGGAGGAGGAAGAAGAGGAGGAGAAGAATGAGGAGAAGGAGGAGAAGGAGGGGAGGAAGAGGAGGAGGAGGAGGAGGAACCCAGATGGTTTCGAGGGCCCGTTCGAAGGATTTGCTTAGGGGATGTCTCGAGCGAAACGTTGATTCTTTAACGAAAATATTAAAAACCATGGTTGTTCGATCGGCTCGCGTCTTGGGCTATCTTAGAGGTCATCCGGGATCGTTCCAAAAAAGATGCCTCACAATGCCTTGGCGCATCCCATGTTTTAGAAGATGTCTTAGGCGAAACGCCCATTTCTGGAGGCCCGCGAAATAGACCAACGACTTCAGCATCCTCATGTTCCGAGGATGTCTCCGGCGAAACGCCCATGTTTAGCGCAATACGGCCCCCCACTGCACGATTTGGCGAGGATGTCTCAGGCGAAACGCTCGTTTTTTTTCTAACCCCCTGGACCCCCCCGCTTGATAAATAATTTCTCCTCCGGGCCGATAAGAAACATCCATCGCGCGATTCTTCGAGTCTAAGCGCGCTTTTGTATATGTAAACAAAAAACTACCGCAACCCCAAATCAAGAGGTCTCGCGAACTCCCACAACTCCTACCGAAGGGAGGCCTGCGCACGCATGCGCACTCAGACACATCGCGCGAGGCGCCCATCCTCTGATGGATACGCCGCCTGACCGTCAACGACCCTCTGGTCGCACGGCTGGTGGCGGCGGACTGTCGGCACTTAACAAAACGCAGTGGTCCCGACCAGCCAAGAAAAATCACGCACAGCAGGGCAGCTGCATACGCGAAAGGCAGACTGGCACGCGAAACGAATCAAGGGGCCTCACCGAGGGAATATACGCACCATCCGTCACAAATTCACTTCTTCTTTCCCTTATGCCTCGACCTTTGAGGCGACGGGCATGATCGCCGTCGGTCTGGATGCCCGCAAGCTTTTGCCACTACGAAGCCAGGCAGAAGGTGCGGGTGGACTCGATCACCTCACGGTGGCGGTCGGCTGTTACGATCCGGCGACCCCTGCCCTCCTTCTCGCTGCCCTGGCACACTACCACGGAGCAACGTGACGCCTGGAACGAGTGTTCCCACCAGTAATGACCACCGCCTTCGAGGCAATCAGGACCTGCTGCTGGTCGCTCTCGGTCTTGTACTCCTTCAGTGCAGCTCCGTGCCTTCTGAATGTCAACTGCAAGTGGAGCCGCACTGAGCGGGGCGTTGGCGCGCATGCCCTGCGGGTGCCCCTTGTGCACTTCGTTGGCCTCCACGGCCGCCGCCTTGGCGGTCACGCCCTCGGAGCCGTAGAACACCACCGCGCGGCCCATGCTCAGCGTCATCTTGGCCTTGCTCTCGAGCTCCAGGACCACGCGTCGCGGCGGGTGGCGCGGGGGCTGTCCTCGCGTTGGACAAAGAGTTTGGCCATCTACTTCAGCAGCGCGCTCTCTGCGCTGGGAACCGGGAGGAGCACGTCGGCGGCGAGCCAAGAGGCCCACCAGATGGCCTCCTGCTTCTGTTTAATATTGCGGACCGCGTCAGCAGAGAAGGCAAAGAACTGGCGTTCCGTCTTAGGCGCGAGGGAGTCGCGAGCTGCGGAGGCCACTACCAGCTCCAGGAAGTCGTAGTAGTCGGCAGGGGAGGTCGGCGCAAGATCCTGATCCAAAGAGGCGATGGCGTGGTGCACTCGGTCCTGGCCACGTAGGGCGTCGCAGATGGCGGCGGTCACGGAGACGCCACTGCCTGGGGCCACCGCCTCAGCAGTTGACCAGCGCTGCCAAGCCTGTAGGTAGTTCAGTGCAAAAGCCTGGGAGCCCGTGCTGCGCACGGTGGCGATGGAGCCGATCCGTGTCACACCCTGGCCATCGGGCTTCCACCAGGTAGCGCCACGTCCTGCTGCTGGTCCAAGGGTGGTGGGAGCTCCCACGCTGCACTGGGAGAGAATGTCATGCGGGCGTCTTTCTTGCTCCGTGAGCTAGCGTGTGTCACTTTAGGCAGTGACGGTGCCACACTGCCATCGCCATCGCCATCCAGGGCCAATAGAACTGCACATCGAGAGGGGGTGCAGCCCACAGCTCGGTACACATTGTCGAAGTCGTGATGGGCCGCGCGTGGAGCTTGTCGGCGCGGGCGTAGCCACAGAGGACGTAGATGTCAACTTGCGGCGCGCATTGCACCCGAATGCCCACTGGTTCGCCCAACTGCCATCTGCGAGTAACTGTGATCTCGCCCCGCGAAACAATCCGCATGGATACCGCAATGGCTACACCATCCTTCAGGTGGCGAGCCGAGCGTGGCGAAGGCGTGATAATGTAGTCGGGGCTCTCCCACTGGCGCCCAATGGGGAGCACGGTGCCCTTCGGAGCGGGGACGTCGACTCAAGCAGCCGTCACATGTCGGAGAACCACGTCCAGGCGACCAGACCACATCTTGCCATATCTTCGTCTCGGGATACCGTGGATCGGCGGGAGAACTGGGGGTGGGAGCACCGCGCCGTTGTGCGCCGCCAGTCGGCATAGCTTAGCCACTGCACCCTGGTCTTCTTACAGGACTCCCCTGAGCAACACCCGCCCTCTGGCGAGTCTGGCTCGGCAGGCGCGGTGATAGCTCCTTGTGCTGTGCACTGGGACTGGCTCGCTCCTGTCCTCGGCGTCGGTCGGTGACATGGAGCTCCACGGTGATCGTGCCGTCACCGAACGCTCGGCCCACCAGCGTGGGTCACTTCGGCCAGCGATGGCGCAAGGAACAAGGAGAAACAATACGTGTCCCGCCATCAACTGCATGCATGCTGTGCGGGGGCTTGCGACCCCGCCGACACACGAGAAACGCCAGGAATCGCTCGAACCAGGGCCTTCTAAGCGCGCTTCACGTCATCCGCCACGTCCCGGCCACCACGTCCCGGTGGAGGCCGAATCACACCACCACTCCCGCCCTGGACCTCCCCACTTGGTAAATACTTCCCCTCCAGGCCGATAAGCAACGTCCATCGAACGACTCTTCGAGACTAAGAGCGCTTCCCGTCATCCGCCAGGTTCAAAGGTACCACGAAACCTTTCCCCCCTCAAACTCCCCCCAATTGATAATCCCTCTGGGTCTAAACAAACGTCCAACGCGCGACTCTTCGAGTCTGAGCGCGCTTCCCGTCATCCGCGAAGCCTCAATCCCGTGCAGCCAGACATCCACTAGTAAGAAGATATTAGATATGATGCAGATTCAGCCACAACGTCCAGCTCGCTTCTCGTACCTCGAAAACGCTTCCCGTCATCCGCCGACCCCTTGGGGTTCATCGGCGTGTGAGATGCTTCCCCCTCCCCAAACTCCTTCCCCGGGAGCCGGATCCGGTCGATTTGGAGAGGGGGGGAGTCTATCTGGGCCGGCCGGGGGGGGTTCTTTGCTCCAGAAATGCTGCTGGGAGGGCATCGAGGGCCTCAAAACGGGCCACGAGGGCCCCAAGAGATCTCCCAGACGGTCCAAGAGGGGCCCGAGTCGCCGAAACATCGTCCCAAGACGCCCAAGATGGCCTCCAGACGGCCGAAGATGCCTCCAAGACGCCCCAAGAGGCTGCGAAGAGGCCTCCCAAGAGGGCCCCAAGAGGCCAAAATCGGTGACTTTCATTGGTTGTTTGAAAATTTGTTGCTTTCTCGCCTTTTCTGGCTTCCGACGCTCGAAGACGGCCCAAGAGGCCTCCACGATCGCCACCAGACGGCCCAAGAGGCCCTAAAGAAGGCCCCAAGACGCCCCAAGAGGGCCCCAACACGGCCCAAAAGGGCCGCAAGACAGTCCAAGAGGGCTCCAAGAGATGGCCAAGAGGACCCCAAGAGACACCCAAGAGACCCAAAAGAGGCCCCAAGGGGCCCCCAAACAGCCCCCCAGAGGCCTCCAAACTGCCTCGGGCAGGCCCCCGAAAGGCTTCTCACGAGATCCCAACGAACATCCAAGAGGCCTCTAAACCACAACCCAGGCATGGTGGCGGGATGGACCGAAGGCCACTAGACATGAATAGAAGCATGAGTCACGCAGCACCCAGAAGCTGCAAGAGCGACTCTCCCCAAGGAGTCGTCGGCGCGGCGTAAGCCAAAGAATCATCATCATCATCATCATCATCATCATCATCATCATCATCATCATCATCATCATCGTCATCATCATCAGCAGCAGCATCATCATCACCATCATCATCATCATCAGCATCATCATCATCATCATCAGCAGCAGCAACAGCAGCAGCATCAGCATCATCTCCGCGAGTCAGTATCATCCTCATCCGCATCATCATCAACATCACCATCATCATCATCACCAACATTATCATCCGAAACGTGATCAACAGTATCAGCATCATCATCATCACCATCATCATCATCGTCATCAGAAGCAGCAGCAGCAGCATCACCATCACAATCATCAATATCATCGTCATCATCACCATCACCATCACCGCAACCACAACCCTCATCAATATCATCGTCATCATCACCATCGCCATAACCGCAACCACAACCCACATCATCATCATCATCATCATCAGCAGCATCATCATCAACAGCATCACCATCGTCGTCGTTATCATCATAGTCATAATCAGCATCAGCAACACCATCAGCAACAACATCATCATCATCATCATCATCATTGTCATCATCATCATCAGCAGCAGCATCAGCATCATCATCACCTCCGTGAATCGGTATCAGCATCATCAACATGACCATCATCATCATCATCATCATCATCATCATCATCATCATCTTCGTCAGCTTCGTCCTTATCATCACCATCATTATCATCCAAATCGTAATCAAAAGTACCAACCTCATCATCATCAGCATCATCATTGCAATCAGAAGCAGCATCATCATCATCATCTTCGTCATCAATATTATCATCATCACCGCAACCACCATCATCATCAGCATCATCATCAACAGCATCACCATTGTCGTCGTCATCATCATACTCATCAGCATCGTCATCATTATCATCAGCAACATCATCATCATCATCATCAACACCGTCAGCAGCAGCAGAAACAAAATCAGCATCAGCATCAGCATCAGCAGCATCAGCATCAGCATTAGCAGCAGCATCAGCATCAGCATCATCAGCATCAGCATCATCAACATCATCATCATCATCATCATCATCATCATGCTCATCATCATCATCATCACCACCACCACCACCATCATCATCATCATCATCATCATCATCATCATCATCATCATCATCATCATCATCATCATCATCATCATCATTATCATCATCATCCCCACTGTACTTTTGAGCCGGTTTCTCTCGTCCTCCTGGGCCTCCCCATCCTCTCCCTCCTCTTCCTCCTTGTAATCGGTGTGGAGCTGATCTGGACACCCTCTGTGGCCTCCCGGAGGTCGCGTAGTGTACCTCGAAGGCATTTTGGGACTCTCCTGGCTCTTCGCGAAATCTCCAGGAACTGGGGAATACAGTATACAAACAACAATGAAGGGGCCCGGGGAAACACAAATAAATACACACAAATAACAGGATTCCCAAGATTTTCATGTATTTTCTGGTTTTTTGTCTTCCCCCCCACTTCCCATATGTTCCTATATCTTCCTGGGAGTCGACGATCAATCCCACCAGCCCTTTGGGCGTGAGTGGTTTAGAGAGCCCGCTCTGTTCTCAACCCCCTTCTTCCCCTTCGGCCCCCTCCCCCTGGACCTGGAGAGGTCCTTTCGCGGGTGGTTGGAGGGGTCTTTTTCGACTCCTGGGAGGGCTAAAAAACGACACCCCTCACGAGGATTCTGGCCCCGACGGGGGGGGGAGAAAAAAAACGACCCTCTTCTTTGAAGCCAAAATCATTGATTTTACTACGGTTTTGGCCCCATTTTGGCCTTCTGAGGGGGCAGCGCTAATTAAAGCTCCCCTCTTCTTTCAAGCCAAAATCATTGATTTTACTAAGGTTTTGGCCCCATTTTGGCCTTCTGAGGGGGCAGCGCTAATTGAAAGCTCCCCTCTTCTTTGATCGATTTCCTCCAAGATGGCCCCAAGAAGCGCCCAGGAGGCACCAAGAGGCCCCAAGATGGCCCCAAGAGGCCCCCAGGAGGCCCCCAAGAGGATCCCAAACGGCCCAAAGAGGCCCCCCCGAGGCACCCAAGACGCCGAAAAGCCCATCAGGACGACCCTCTACTCGCCTGGGCGTCGTTTCTGGACGGGCAGGAGGAGGGGCCCGAACGACTCACACCAGGACGAGGGGCCCGAACAACTCACACCACGAGAAGCCCGAACGACTCACACCAGGAGGAAGAGCCCGAACGACTCACACCACGAAGAGCCCGAACGACTCACACCAGGAAGAAGGGCCCGAACGGTTCACACCAGGACGAGAAGCCCGAACGACTCAAACCACGAGGAACGCTTTCTCTCCCTCCTCCTCGCCTCGTCCTTCTCCCGCTCCCACCACAAGGAGGATGTACAAGGAGGCGGGAGGAAGGAGGAACAGGGGAGATATGCGGGGGCAGGCGGACAGACGCCTGAAAAACACGACTGTCGGCATGCTTCGCTAGAGTTGCTGTTTTGAGATGGGCTGGTGGGGATACGCGAAGCGTGAAGAATTGTGTCTGTGTGTTTTTGTCCCTCCTGCCAAACCCATCACCGTGCCCAGGCCTGCCCGGGAAGCTGCTGGCGTCTCTTGGGAGGCCTCTCGGCGGCCTCTCGAGGCCACTTTTGCCTCTGGGGAGCCTCTTCGAGCCTCTGGGAAGGCGTCTTGAGGGCCTCTTGGAAGCTGCTGCTCAGGGCCCTGCTGGCGGTCTCCGGAGCCATCTTTGGGGAACGAGCTTGGAAGGGCAGTCTGGGTCCTCCCTCCTGGGCCTCTCTTGGGACCAGGGCTGAACCTAAACGGTGTTTTTCGTTTTCGTTTTGTTTTCGTTTTCCCTCGTTTTGTCTTCAATCCGCCTCCACCGCAAAACGAAGTCGAAACGAAAACGGTCCACAAAATCGCCAAAACACCGTTTAGGTCCAGAACTGCTTGGGACCCTCCTGGGACTCTCTTGGACCGTCTTGGGAGCCTTCAGGGCCATCTTCCGGACCTCTTGGGGGCTTCTTGTGCCGTCCTGGTGCTATCTTGGGGTCCTGTGGGGCCGCCTTCGAGCGTCGGACGTCCAGAACGACGAGAACGCTAAATCGATGAAAAACGTACAGGCAACAATGATTTTGGCATCGTCGGCCCCTCCTGGGAGGCATCTTGGGGGCCTCCTGGGCCGTCTTGAAACATCTTGGGCCGTCTTGGAACGCTCGTGGGCTGAATGGGCGGCCTCTTGGCCAGTCGTCTGTGCCTCTTGGGGCTCTCTGCGGTCGCGTCGGCAGACGTCTGGGCCATTCGGCGGTGGACAAACCTCCCTTCAGTAGACCTCCCCTTAGTGAAAACGGCTTGGGACCGAAACCGACGGACCTGGACCCGCAAAAATGACGGCCGCGACGCCCTCTCGCGAACCAAAAACGGCCAATTCCTGAATCGACGTGTCAGGGTAGGAGGTCTGTCCACCCCCGAGCCATATTGGAGCCATGCGAGCGAAGAGAAGTGACGGATCCTGCGCGAGATGGCACAGCGACCTTCCGCGGCACGCGGTGGCTTACGCAGGTCGCCAGCGCGGCACGCGGTGGCTTAGGCGCGATCTCATGCGGAGAAATTGCGCGCCTGCGTCGGTGCAGACGATCCAGTTCTCTTCCACTGCTCGTGTGAATCCCCCCCAGCGGGGACTACGGGCGCAACCTGGATGTGCTGGAGGTGGACCAGGGCCCCTGGGCTGGGGACCCGGTATTTACTCATTCCCCGATCAGAGCTTGCCTCTGTAGGGGTCCTAGCAGATTCATATGATTAGGTTAGCTGTGGCGCCGATTTCGGCGGCACGCCCAGGTGCCCGGGTGCCCGGATGCCCGGGTGCCTGGGTGCCCAGGTGCCAGGGTGCCCTATAGCCCTATAGCCCTATAGCCCCATAGCCCCAGAGCCTTATAGCCCTATAGCCCTATAGCCCTATAGCCCCATGGCCCTATAGCCCTAAAAAGATTACTATGAGAGAGAGAGAGAGAGAGAGAGAGAGCGAGCGCGCAACTGCCGCGTGCAGTGTCCGCTCTGGCACGACTGGTCGCCATGAGCCACCGCTGTGCGCGGAAGGGCGCGCAAATCAGAAGTTGAGGAGGCACGCGAACGAGGTGCTCCCCTTGAGCGTCCCAGCCTGTACAGCGAGAAATGGATATCGAACGTCCCAGCCTGTACAGCGAGAAATGGTTATCGAGCTGCTAGCCCTGGTGGGATAAGAGGGGAGACCACCGCTGGGACTCAGTAGTCTGACCCATGCCGGCGGCGGAGGGAAGGTGGGAGGGGGTAGAGGAGGGGGGCAGAGGGGGCACGGCAGCGAGGGGGGGCCTGGCAGCAAGTGCGCAGACATAGACAAGCGCGCTTCACTACTCGCGAAGCAACTGCTCGCAAATGGCCTGGATCTGCCGCAGGGGGATTTACGATCCATTACATGGAGGAAGTCATGCTTGTTCTGACGTTTGAAAACTAGGCACCTTGCTGAGTGGGAACGCGCTTCGGGGAGTGCAGACACCAGGCGGCCCGTTCGAGCGCCTCCGCGCAGGGCCGGCGCCAGCTCACGTGCCCTCCCGCAGCCGCTTCAGCGCGGCCCTCGCCTGCTCCAGCACGGGGTCGCCCACGGCTTGCAGGCCGAGGACCTCCGCCTCGCTGATCGCCCACGCGAGGGGCGCGCCCATCCTCAGCTCCGTGGCCGCCCTGAGCCGCCCGCGGGCCTCCACGCGGACGAGCGCGTGCTCCGCGGCGTCGACGTCCGCCTTGCCGACCCGCGCCCGCTTTGCCTGCGCTATGGCGGCCTTCAGGCCCTGGGCGTCCTCAACCTCCGCGGCCTTCGCCATGGCGTCGAACGCGTCCAACTGCAGCACCTGGCCACTGGCGCTGTCGACCAGCGCCTTGGCGACTCCAGCCTTCTGCGCCCTGGCCAGGGCGGCGCGCAGCAAAGCGGGGTCACCCCTCGCCACCGCGAGCGTCAGCGCCTCGGCCTCCCGCGCCTGCGCCAGCGCCCTGTCGGCACCGTCGATCTGAGTATGCGAGAGGCCTGCCTTCTGCGCCAGCTGGATCGTCTGGGCCAGCCTCGCCGTCGAGGTGGGCATCGGCGGGCTCCAGCCTCCAGGCACATCGCCCGTGCTTCTGCGGCGCGCGGGCACACCCTTCCAGGTGCTCGGCGAGCCTGGATCCTGCGGCGGCACCAGCTGCGGCAAAGACACAGCGTTCCGCATGCCGCGGGGAGAGGGAAAGCGCACACCACCACCACCCAAGCCTCCCTCAGCGGGCCCGTGTCGGAGCAAATCATGGCGCACACAGGATCCCTGCCCCAGGCCCTGGGAGGCCAAGATACGCCCAGGTCTGACCCAAAACGGACCGGCAAGTGTCTGGTGGTGGCGTTCACGTCCCCCCTCCCGATGCCAGCAAAGGGGGCCGCCCGTACCCCTCCGTCAGCAGTCTGCTGCAGGAGGTCGCCAACAATACACCTGCATCGGTCCTGGTCAGGCGGTCGATGCATACAGCCTCCTGGCTTGGCCAGGCGGGCGCACGCACGCACGCACGCACGCACGCACACACACACACAGAAACAGACACACAGACACACACACACACACACACACACACACACACACACACAAACACAAACACAACTTTGTGTGGCGTCGCGGCCACGCGCGCAGCCGACCTGGGTCCCGCAGCGAGGGGACAAGGGATCCGCCCAGAGGGGATCGACCGAGTCGCTCGCGGGGTCCGCGAGGGGTAGGAAAAGGGGGGGGCGGGGCGGGGAAGACAGGAGTCGAGCTGTGCACACTGTGCGACGGCAGGCGAGGAACAGTGTCGGCCGCAACCGCAGCCCGATGAAGGGGGAGGCGCGACAGGCAAAGGAACCCAGCCAAGGCAGGCGCTGGGATGAGACGGAAGTGATCTGTGCGGAGAGACCGCGAAGCACGGCGGCACCCGGTGGCTGACAGGCCCAGCTGGGGAGACACGCGCACACACGCACACGCGCGCACACGCACACACATACACACACACACGCACACACACACACACACACACGCACACACGCACACACACACACACACACACACAAACCCGTAGCCATTTTGGCTCAAGCCTGCCTTGAGCAGGAGGTGCGCGGCGTGGTCTCTCCCTGTAGAGCCCCGTCGCCTCGGCGGGCACAGAGAGCGGCTCTGTCCCTTTCCCCTCCTTGTCGCGGCCCCTGCGATGGCGGCGGTGCCCGACGACGCGAAGGCAATGGATCTACGGTCCACCAGCGGCGCTGGGCTGGTCATGGCGATGGCCGTCCAAGGTGCTGCTCAGGGAGCTGCGGCGGGCGGCGCCTCGCGGCAGGCGATAGCCGCCGCGGTCGCTGCCGCGCTCCGCACAACATGGGCGCTGCTGGCAGAGGTCGGCTCCGAGGAGGACGCCGAGCTGGCGATGCGCTGGCAGGCCATGGAGCCCGCCATGCGCCAGCAGCTGCGGGGCGCCCAGCCAGGCGGCGCCGCTCGCGCCAGGCGCAACGTCGGGGCGCACGTCGACCTCGGCAAGGGCGTCGAGGCCTTGCGGCAGGCCCTGGCGCAGCCGCAGCGGGCCCAGCGCGGAGGGCGCTGCGGGCCCCGCGTGCCGGCGCCGCCGGGCCCGGTGGCGGCGGACGCGACGGAGGACTACGCCGACGGCGTCGAGCTGGGGGGCAGCCTGAACATCGGGGAGCCCGACGTGGACGAGTGCGAGGGCACCGACCAGGTCATCGACACCCCCGAGGGCCAGCTGCTGGGCGAGGTTCCGCCCTCCTCGCTTCTCAGCGCGGCGGTTGGCGAGGACTCGGAGCTGGACGTGGACGAGTGCGAGGGCACCGACCAGGTCGTGAACAGCGCCGAGGTGAAGCATGTTCCTGAGGCGCCGCGGGACGTCGAGCCTGGGGGCGACGGCGGGCGCGACGCTGAGGAGCAGCTGAGGGTCAAAACTGAGGGGGCGTGTGCGGCAGCAGCCGAGGAGGAGGACGAGGGCCTCCCCGACGGCCAAGGCCTGCCCGTCGACGGTGTCGACGGCATCGGCACGGAGTACGGCTGCGCCTTGGAGGGCAAGGAGGGCGAGTGCATCTTCAGCGACGCCGTGCAGGCTCGCGTGCGGTGCTACTTCTCCTTCGTCCTCAGGGTCGCCTTGCTGCTGGGCGTGGCCTTCGGCCCGTTCGCCATCTTCGACTGGGGCACGGGCCTCGCGTGCGTCACGCAGCTCGCGGGTCGGCCCTGGCTTGTTTCCGCCCCGTATGTGGTTGACCTGGGGCCTTTGCCCGACCCGTACCAAGCGGCCCGCCAAGCCTTCCCGAAAGGTGAACGCGAGCTCCAGGACCTGGCATTGTGGTCCCTGGAGGAGGAGCACGTGCTTGAGTTCCTGGTGGGGCGGCGGCGCACGCTGGAGCACGCGCTGGCCGTGGCTAGGCGCGACGGGGTGGCTCGCACCATCGAGGGCGCCGAGGACGCTGAGGACATGGGGTGGTCCTTGCGTCGCCTCTCGGAGGACATTCGCGAGCTTGAGGCGTTGAGGCCTCATGGATTCGATTCGGGATAGCCCGCGTGGACTTTCCTGCACGCCTCGGGCGCCCGCCGAATCGGGAGCAGCGAGAGGCCGGCTGCGTGGACGGTCTCAGGCAGCAAGAGTGCCAGCTGCGCGGATGGCCTCCTGATGCTGGAATGGCCGTTGCGCCATCGTCGTCGGGGGCGGGTTCCGCCTCTGAGGGGCCCCAGCGGTAGTGGCAGTGCCCCCCTTGGCGCGGTGTCCGCCGTGGCTGAGGGGCCTGAGGGGGTGGTCCCTCGGGGTGCCTGGGCCCGCATTCGCCGTTGGGCGGGGCCTGGGCTCGGCTGCTGCGCTCGTTTTTCAGCCCCCCTTGGCGCCAGGCTGAGGGGCCTAGGGTGGGGCGCGGCCTCGTGGGGGCCAGCGCGCTCTGCACCCTGGGGAGTCGGCGGGAGCGCTGCCCGCGGCTCGGCTCCTTCGGAGGCTCGGCAGGCGATGGACCTTCGCTCGAGAGCCCAGCGCACGGGCCTGGCGAGGTGTAGACGCCCCAGGCTGACGAGGCACCAAAGCACCAAAACACACACACACAAACACACACTTGAGGATTACAACTGCGAAGGCTGAGCCCGACACGGGTGGACCAAAATGTCGTCGAACTGCCAGGTTCTTCCCCCTCCCCCTCCCCACGACCTTACGATAATAATTAACACAACAACAAAAACTTCTGGCGTCTCAGCAGCGTGAACCCCCCATACTGCCGCGCCCTCGTCAGGGATCGTTTCTGCAGCAGCGTGGGCAAATTCACGCTGGGGCGGGCCGAAACCATCCCATATCTATCCCACCCCCTTCAGGCGGCAACAAACGAGACCCTCCTTAGGCACAGGGGCCCCACGACACAAGACCGCCCGGCTTCAACGCGAAATCTCCCAGCCTCGTCGAGCACTAGCACGGGTTGCCCCCCCGTTCCTCTTCTCCATGGCACCGTCTACCCCTGCACCTACTCTCCTTCCCTGCTGGCAACGCCCGATACCCCGAAGATGATGAAACCGTCCTATATAACTACCCCAAAAATTCTCACCAGAGAGAATTCGCGCATACATGCATTTTCTCGTGGTGGTCGTCGATGAAGAAGCCGCCATCTAATAATCATAAAAACAGTTTCGCCGGAGATCTCGACGTCGAATTTCTCTACTATAATATTGCACTCTTTTTTTGGTTTCGGCCAAATCCGATTTCCCGAGACGCCCCCCCCCGTACGTAGCAAGTTCATGCACGCATGCATCCATCCGTGGTTTTCGATGATGAGGCCGAACCATGGACGCCCACCAGCCCTCTGGGCGTAGGTGGTCTAAGGAGTTTCCTCTTCCACCCCTTTCTTCCCCTTCATGGAGGGGTTATCACTGTTCCCTATGAGTATACACCCCCTCCCGCAGGCAACCGGCGGCCAACCAGGAACCAGGCCGACACCCCCCCACCATCCCCGTCAAAAAACAATACAAAACGCACTCTGCTTCACATTTGGAGCATGCGCGGCCAACCCGATGCGGCAGCCTCCAGTTTGGGCAAAATATTGAATCATATCGGTGAGGCCCGCGAACACTTTGTAAGTTTGTGACACGGACGGCGGGGGTGCCAGCATATTGCATCCTGCGCGCAGGTTTACCATCCCTAGCAGCAAGCAATACAAAATGCACCTCGCGACTAAATCTGGATAGTGCGCGGCCACCCCGCGATCACTGTCAAGTGGTTTTTGACAGGCACGGCGGGGGTGGTGGCGTCTGGCCTGCTGTGCGCAGGCCCACCAGACACAATGATGGGCATTGGTTTTCGACAGTGATGGTGGGGGCCGACATGTTTCCCTATGTGTGCTGTCGCGTGTGCAGGCGCACCTGGTACACTCTGCACGTGCCCCGAACGTGCCGCACCTGGCGCGGCTGGAGTATGCGGCACACCTGGCGCACGCGGAGCACGTGGCGCATCTGGCGCACCAGGCGTGCCTGGCACGCCTGGCGCATCTCGCCCAAGCGTCGCGCACATGGTGTCGGTGTTGGTACCCAGTACCTGTCCATCCAGAGACGGCCGCTGAACATGCTCAGGCTCGGGTGCTACTTATGTGTTGGGAGGGCGGGTGGGGGTGAGCTAGACGACCTGCGATCGGGGGACCCCGCCAGGTGTCAGCGCGTCCAAAACGGCGTCGACGAGGAAGCCCAAACCACTGGTTTTACAAAAGTTTTGGCCCCATTTTGGCCGATCGGGGGGGGCGCGAATTGTGACCATCCCCTTCTTTGATCGATGTCATCCAAGATGGCCCCAAGAAGCGTCCAGGAGTCCCCAAGAGGCCCCAAGATGTCCCCAAGATGGCCTCAAGAGGCCCCCAAAAGGCCCTTAAGAAGATCCCTGGTGGCCCCAAGAGGCCCCCCCGAGGCAACCAAGACGCCCAAGAACCCCCCAGGACCGCCAAGAACCCCCTAAAAAGTCCCAGCAGGCCACCATGAAGCACCCAAGAGATATCCCAACAGGCTCCGACAGGCATCCAAGAAACCTCTGGCTCATTTGCCTGCCCTCCTCCTCCTGCTCCTCAGTCATCATCACATTCCTTATATTCCTCCTCCTCCTCCTCCTCTTCGTCATCGTCCTCCTCCTCATCATCATCCTCTTCTTCCTGCTCCTCCTCCTCCCCACTCCCTCATTCGTCCATCCATCCATCTATCCACCCATCAATCCATCCATCCAGCCTCTTCCTTCTCCTCCTCATCTATACTTCGCACGGTTCGACCGTCCCCTCTCGTCGTTTCCGCGTTTCCCTGGTCACCTCAACTCGCCTGGACATCGTTTCTGGATGGGCTGGCGGGGATACGCGAAGCGTCTAGAATTATCTGAAAAAACTTTTCGCCGGAGATCTCGGATCGAGCCCCTTTACTATAATGTTCCACTCCTTTTCTTGCACGCCCGAAACCTAATTCCCGACACGCCCCCTTGTCTATAGCGAGCTCGCGCATGCATTGTCCCTGGGTGCGTGGCTGAAGTGGGGATCCGTGGTGGGGATTATGCTTGTTGCATTCTTGTTTGTTGTCGTCGTCCCACCCGCGACACGCCCGCGACCCACCCCGCGACCCACCCCGCGACCCACCCCGCGATCCACCCCGAGACCCACCCCGCGATCCACCCGCGACCCACCCCGCGACCCACCCCGCGACCCACCCCGCGACCCACCCGCGACCCGCCCGAGACCCGCCCGCGGGCACACGAAAAGCACCTGCGAGGAACTGTGCAATTCGAGCGGAACGCAGTGCTATGCGTCGGGAACGGCGTTCGCGAGACCACTTCGGTCGGGAGATCTGGGCCAGGGACTGCAGGACTCTATGCGTTGACGAATTCCCACCTGGACGGGGGGGCCATCATGATCGATGCATGTTGCTCGCGGATGCACTGATCACTGTGGTGCGAGTACTCCCATTGCTCAGATTGTCGTTAGCGCGTGGGTTTTCGTGACACCGTCGACCCCCACGGACCCCAGGGCCATCGCAAACGACCTGACACGCCAACCTACTTCCCAACATTGAAGGAATCGCGATATAGGAAAGCTTCGACGGGCGCGCGCCCCCAGAGGGGCAGAATGTCCGAGCCCCGGGACTTCGCGAGGTCTGCGAGGGCAACGACCCTCAGCACCACGCGAGCCGCATCCGGCAACCTAGAGTTGCGCAGGTATCCGACGCGTCACGGGCCAGAACACGAAAAGCCAAAACATCCTGGAAACGGATATTCCGAAGGTGGCCCAGGCAAAGCGGGCCGCGCCCAGACGCGAACCACCTCTTCGATCCCACCGCCGCGCGGACCCCCCCAACGACGCTGGCAAACCCGTCCAACGAGGGCGCCTTGAACCTCGAGGCCCGGGGTCCCCGAGGACAGCGTCCATGACCCGGGCGAAACCGCATGCGCACCATGGGCGCGCTGCACAATGTTGACGGGCGCTTTTGCCTGGAATGCTCACATCACCGCCGTCGGGGTCGGCAGGGTTCCAAGGACACCTCTGGGCGACCCCGGCACCAGGGCCGAGGCGCGCATCCTGCCCGGCGATCCTGGCCCCCCACCGTTGGGGCTGCCAGGCGCCACCCAGGCACCGAGGCCAGGTTCCACGAGGAACACAGGGCGCGGCGGAAGAGAACGCGAAGCGATAAGGCAGGAACGAGAAGGATAAGAGCTACAAATAAGGGAGGCACAGAACACGACGGACGGGCACACCGCGCGCCAGTGGCCTGAAGAGGCCCCCGTGGTTCTCCGAAGGCCCCCGAGGGCTCGCAAGGGCCGCGAACCCCTCGGGGGCCTCCGTCGGCACCGGCATATCCTGATAAGTGCGACGCGTCCCCGGTTGGACCCATTCTGCTGAATCCCACCGCAAGACGACGACGACGACGTAGCAGTGCCAAAGTTGCCCATCCAGGGGACGTTGCCGGGGGTTCACAGTTCCCCGCGAGAACCCCCTGCCGCGAGTTATCCAAGAGCAGGTGGCCATGCCGGATCTTTCGCGCTTCGCGGGCTCACCAACGAAGGTCTTGCGCCAAGGCCTCCCGCAGCTCTCTCTGGCTCCCACGACGGCGGCGACGACGACGACGACGACAACGACGACTACGACGACGACGACGACGACGGATGGCATTTTTCAGGGGATTCCAAAGGCAAGTATTTGAAAGCAGGACCACTGGTCGGTGTTCCAGCGGCCCAGACACAATCTTCGGAGGCCGGAAGAAAACGGAAAAGGAACTCGCCGACCCCAGACCCGCCCCAAGACCGCTCGAAGACTGCTCCAGGAGGGCGCGGAGCTCCACCGGGAAGCGCCGAACAGGCCACCATTTGTCCAAGACCCAAGAAACATCAAGATTCTGAATTCCCTCACGCACTCGCTTCCACATGGCTATCCGAACCGTCAACACGGCTCCAACATTGCCCTGGAAAACGCCAAACACGTTCCCGAGGCACTCGGGGGCGTTCCAACAGGACCCCACGAAGCACCCCGGAGGCCCCAGGAAACGCCAAGGGTCCCCCAAATGGCCCCCATGGCCACACGCGGCCTCGAGAAGCCCCCACGAGTCCTCCAGGATGCCCCCAAAAAGCCCCTAAAAGACTCCCAAGATGCCCCAAGGGCCCCACGAGGCATCCGACACGCTCCAAGAAGCCTCCGCGAACATGCAACACCGATGACTTTATTGAGGTTGCGGCCACTTTTGCTTTTTGGGGGGACGTGGGCGTTTCTTCAAAGGCCCCGTGCGCCTGGGAAAGCCCTTTGCCTCCAAGACGGGCCAAGTTATCCCCACGCGCCTCTACACTACGCCCGCGACGCTCCACGAGGCCCCCAGACCGCCCCCTGACAGCTCCAACCGGGCAGTCCCAAGTGGCACCGAAGAGACGAAAATCAATCTACAACCTGGTGGCAATGAAGGGTTTGGCCTTCCTCACCTTCGCGCCCCCCATGGCCATCCGAGGCTGCACGATGGCCCCGAAAACCCCTGCAGGAGCGCCAGCGGCGCTCCCCGGAATCATAAGCAATTCGAAAAGGCCCCGCGCGGCGCCCAGGAGGCCTCGGGAGACCCGAAAACGCCGCAGAGGCCTCCTCGAGGCCCCGACGAGACCCCCTTTGCGCCCCCAGGGCCCCGAGGCCCCCTGAACGCTGCACGCGGCGTCTGGGGCCGCCGACACACTGCCCCCTTCCCTGGGCGACGCAGCGCCTCCTGGCAGCTTCAGGATGAGCAACTGAGATTACGCGAAGCGTCTGAATCTCTAGCATGGACCCCCCTCTACAAAAACATAAAGAAACCCCTTGACATTCGGCCCCCGGCGGGCAACCCAAGCGACCCTAGACGGGGATCACAAGAACACACGGCAGTCTCCGGAAAGACGGGGGCAACGAAAACGCGAAAGAAACCATGGAACGCAGACGGAAAGCAGGCCTCCACGAGAACCGCCTCCGTTGACAGCGGCTACAACCGCGGCGACGGCGGCGGCGACGGACGGCGGCAACCGAAATTCATGGCCGCCCGCGCACGACGATCCCGCGACGACGCGTGCGACGAGCACCGCAACGGACGACAACGACGCAACGCCGACGACAGACAGCGACCCGACCACACCTCAGAAACCTCGGAATGCTGGCGCCCCACGAGAATCGGCGAGGTCCCTCGACGGAGGCCCTGGAGGCACCGGCGAAAGATCGACGAACGCAGCGACGACGACGACAACGACGACGACGACGACGACGACGACGACGACGACGACGACGACGACGACAACGACGGCGACGACGACGTCAACGCCGCAGCGACGATCCGGGGGCAAGGCGGCGCGGGGCCGCCGCGCCTGCTGCGGCGCTGGCGGGCGTCGCGGCTGCAGGCGTTGGCCTCCGCCGCCCGGGCGCGGCGTCGTCGGTGCCGCGCCCCATTGGGGCGCGGCGCCCGAGTCTCCTCGTCCCACGGGTGCCATATCCATTACACGGACGGGTGTTGGCGACTGCACATACGCACGCTGCCGTCGTCAAGCTGACCTGCCACGGGCGCAGGCGGCCTCGCTGGCAGCTCCGCCATGCGTCGCACATGGATTGCGTCAGTGCATGTTCGGCGGTGACGGGCGTCAAGGCCGGGGACGGAAGGAAGGCCCACGGGGAGATATGACGCACGGTGCCCCCCCCCCCCGACGCGCGGCCCCGGCGCAGCAACCGCGCCCGCGCGGGCGACGCAACGAGGGGCGAGCGCCGATCGACGAGGACGACGAAAACGACGACGACGACGGCGGCGACGACGACATCGACGCCGCAGCGACGATCGGGGGGCAAGGCGGCGCGGGGTCGCCGCGCCTGCGGCGGCGCTGGTGGGCGTGGCGACTGCAAGCCTCCGGCGTCCAGGCGCGGCGTCGTCGGTGCCGCGTCCCATTGGGGGCGCGGCGCCCAAGTCTCCCCGGTCTCCGGGCGCCACGTCCAATATACGGACGGGTCTTGGCGACTGCACGTACGCACGCTGCCGTCGTCAAGCTGGTCTGCCACGGGCGCGGGCGGCCTTGCTGGCAGCTCCGCCACGCGTCTCACATGGATTGCGTCAGCGTGTGTTCGGCGGTGACGGGCGTCAAGGTCGGGGATGGGAGGAAGGCCTACGGGGAGATATGACGCGCGGTGCCCCAACGCGTGGCTCCCGCACTGCAACCGCGCCCGCGCGGGCGACGTAATGAGGGACGAGCGCCGATCGACGAGGACGACGAAAACGACGACGACGACGACGACGACGACGACGACGACGGCGACGACGACATCGACGCCGCAGCGACGATCCGGGGACAAGGCGGCGCGGGGTCGCCGCGCTTGCTGCGGCGCTGGTGGACGTGGCGACTGCAGGCGTTGGCCTCCAGCGTGTAGGCGCGGCGTCGTCGGTGCCGCGTCCCATTGGGGACGCGGCACCCACGTCTCCCCGGTTTCCGGGCGCCATGTCCATTACACGGACGGGTCTTGGCGACTGCACATACGCACGCTGCCGCCGCCAAGCTGATCTGCCACGGGCGCAGGCGGCCTTGCTGGCAGCTCCGCCATGCGTCGCACATGGATTGCGTCAGTGTATGTTCGGCGGTGACGGGCGTCAAAGCCGGGGATGGAAGGAAGGCCTACGGGGAGATATGACGTACGGCGCACCCCCCCCCCAACGCGTGGCTCCCGCACAGCAACCGCGCCCGCGCGGGCGACGCAATGAGGGACGAGCGCCGATCGACGAGGACGACGAAAACGACGACGACGACGAACAGCAGCAAAGTGGCGATATGCATTACTGCGCACGTATACACTACAGCGCTCGCGTGCACCATAGATCGCGTGTATACCACAGCGCTTGCCCACCCCACCTCGACCGTGTGCGACGCAGCGCCTGTATACACCGAAGCTATCATGTGCAACGCAGCGCCCGTGTACACTAAAATGATTGCGTGCGTCGCGGCGCCGGCCCCGCAACAGCACGTGAGCACCCTCGAATATGCGAGCAACGCACCGCTGGCGTACCCCAAAACACCTGCGTGCATGGGACAGGTCGACGGAGCACGCAAGTGATGACCTGCTGGGGAACGAGTAGATGTCACGCCTAGAAAAAGCCGATCATCCAACGCGACGTGTTTCCCTCCTTCCTCCTCCTCCACCTCCACCACCTCCCCGTCCTCCTCGTCCTTGTCTGCTTTCCCTCCTCCTCCTCCTCCTCCTCTCCTCCTCCTCCTCCTCCTCTTCCTCCTCCCCCTCCTCCTCCTCGTCCTCCGAGCCCCCCAATCGTGCGGGTTGCCGCTGCACCACACGCACGCATCTCGCCGCACACCGCAAAATGGTCGATTGAATTGATCTACTTGGTTTTCGGACTGCCCATAGAACTGGGATTCCTGGGCGCAGCTGGGAGGAGGTGGGGCGCTGCGGGTGCACTCGGGGGGACGCTGGGTTTCCACCGGCGTCCCGATGTCCATACGGAGTATTGAATACTGTTTCCGGTGGTTTCCACAAGCGCGCCACTCGGTCACATGTACTCGTTCTACACTTCTATATACAACAAGGGCGTTGTGTTGCACACCGTTGCCGTGGTGCACGCGCGAGCCGCGCTGTATAGAGTCACTGCAACGCGCGCAAACATTATGGTTACACTGGCGCTGTGTTGCACAAGGCTGATGTGGCGCACGCAAACCGAGTGAACAACAAAGGTGTTGTGCTAGCAGGCACGGAGGCGCAAATGACGCTCCGTCGCAAGCGGTCGATGTGGCGAACATGGGCGGCGTGGTGTACACAGGCGCTGCGGCGCACGCAACCACTGTGGTGTACACAGGCGCTCGCGATGCAAATCGCCATTTGCATGCTGGAGTTACCCGTCCTCGGCCATTCCAGCACATTCCCTGACGCCGCCAAAGCGAAACGTGACGTCATCGACAACCCCCACCCACCTTCGATGAGCGCCGTCATGAGCCAGGAAATAAAACGGGCGCCAGCCACGCCCGCGCGCATGGCGACGAGGCAAAGACCGACAAGCCACGGGCGACAACGCAACGACGACGACGACGACGACAACGACTGCGGACCAGACTCCTACGCGGACACATACGCGCACCTAACGCGCGCCGCGGCTGTGCCTGGAGCGCACTGGGGAGGGGGGCCGTTACGTCATAAGGGGGGTGGGGGGGCAGGAACCGTGACGCCCGACAAGCTCTAAGCCATGCGGGAACGGGTCCAGGGTCTCCAACCACTTGCCACAACCTATACGACCACGTCATCGGCGTGGCCTCCAAGGTTTCTCCCTGCCTTGTTATGCCTGCGCCTCTTCCTTCCCCCCCTGGTCGAGGCAGAATGGCTGCCTGGCGCGGAGGGCCGACCAGCGGGGCAAAACCGCCTCTCCCTCCATCGAGGGCCATCTTGCCAGCGTTCCAAGGCCGAGTCGGACGCGGGGGACACGGGGGGAAAGGACAAGGAGGGGAACAAAGCAAAAAAACGGAGGGCGGAGACGGGAGGCACGGAAGCTGGGGGACACGGCGGCGGGGAATGGCAAAACAGCCACATTTTGCAGAAGACCCGGACCTGCTGCAGCGCGGCATCCCGTTGACCCCGGGCCTCCTTCCGCCAAGCTCCCTCGCGCGCGCGCCACTTCTTCTCCCAGGCGGGCCCGCCGGCCAAGTGTCCGACGCACTCCGCCTCACCAAAGAGTGGCACGCACGCGGACCACCTCACGCCCCGCGAGATACGCACGGCTGCCGTTCATCCCTCAAAAATTCCACCAGGCCTCTTGGCGCACGACGCCTGGAGAACCCCCCCCCCCCGATTCCCCCACCCATCTGGGAAAACGCGCGCCCCCACCCCCTGCATCCCGTGCACCTCCCCCGCGCCAGGGGCGCGGAAGTGGCGTCGTGGCGGCTGGGCGGCGTGACGCCGCGACGCCTGCCATGCTTTGTTTTGGCCACTCATGTCATCTCTTCTGGCGTTCTGTCAATGCTCCGTGCGATCACTGTCCTTTTCTGTCCAGCTCGTTACGGGAAGAGGCAGAACACCCGAGAACCGACGTGCACAAGAAGTGTGGCGGCCGCGGCACGCTGGTTCCGTCCGTCAACGAACTGAAGCGGGAGTCACAGTGCCACCGAGACCGGCGGGGGTCCGTCGAACACCACGGAGGCTCTGTCGACACCGGCGAGTCGGAATTCGAGGGGGCCACCGGCACAACTGCGAATCTGACGAACACCACGCAACCTTCGTCGACGTGGCGGCGCAGGACTCTCGAGAACCACCAGGACAACTCGGGCGCTGGTGCTCAGATACGCGAGGTGGGCGAGCCAGAAAATCTCTGCTTCAAATTGAGCAACCCAGACCTGTCGGGTGGAGGATAACTGAGTATACTGTGGACCTCGTAGGACGTGTAATGTCGAGCATGCGGAACGACAATCTGTCGTCCCCAGGTGGCGCCTGCTCCACCGCGCGCTTCTCGGAGCCAGCCAACACGACTCGCACACGGTCCACTTCGGCGACGGCCTCCTAAGACTTCGCCTCAGCCTCCGCCCGCTGGCGGAGAGCGGTTGCCTCCCCGCTCTGGACTGCTCGCGCAGCTTCCGCCTGCAAGCGGCGCAACAAACTTCAACAATTACTCACTGCGTGGAGTTCCCCATCTGTGTATCTCATGTTTTATGTCATGCCATAGTGAACGTCTGTTCATGAGCGCTTGACTAGACTAGCGCGCCCACATGGGCGGCAGGACCGACGAAGACGAGTGAATCCGAATGCGAATGAGTGAATATGAGTCACCCGTATGGCGGCTTCTGTTTGGGGTGCTCAAACCAGCGCCCCGCCTGAGACATCCTCAACATTTGTTCCGAAAGCAACAAATGTTGAGCACCGAAACAGGCAAACCGCCTGAAACATCCCCACAATATGGCTTTGAACAGGCCCGTGCAAACACCCCTGGCGGCTCCCCTTAGGGATGCTGAAGCCACCGACCCGCCTGAGACATCCTCACAATCTGCTGTCCAAGCGAAAGATGCTGAGCACTGAAACTGGCAAACCGCCTGAGACATCCCCACAAAATCGCCGCGAACGGGCCCGTGTCAACACCCCTGGCGGCTCCCCTTCGGGATGCTGAAGCCAGCGACCCGCCTGAGACATCCTCACAATCTGCTGTCCAAGCGAAAAATGCTGAGCACTGAAACTGGCAAACCGCCTGAAACATCCCCACAAAATGGCCGCGAACGGGCCCGTGCAAACACACCTGGCGGCTCCCCTTAGGGGTACTGAAACCAGCGCCCCGCCTGAGACATCCCCCAATATGCTCTCCAAGCGAAGGGCGAGCACCGAAACAGGCAAACCGCCTGAGACATCCCCACACGATGGCCGCGAACGGGCCCGTGCAAACACCCCTGGCGGCTCCCCCATAGGAGTGTTGAAACCAACGCCCCGCCAGAGACATCCTCCAAATCTGATGTGTGTTGAAGAAGGTATGAATATGAAAAGGTCTGAGTATGAGTAACCATGCGTATGAGTACGTATGGGTATGAGTACGTCTGAGTGTGAGTAAGTCTGTGTATGAGTAAGTCTGTGTATGTGTACGTCTGGGTGTGCGCCTGAATATGAGTAAGTCTGTGTACGAGTAAGTCTGTGTATTTCTACGTCTGGGTATGAGTAAGTATGGGTATGAGTACGTATCAGTATGAGTAAGTCTCTGTGTGAGTAAGTCTGGGCATGAGTAAGTCTGAGTATGAATGAATCCGAGTAGGAAGAGACGAGGATAGGAGGGGACGAAAAGAGAAAGAGAAGGAGGAGTAGGAGGCGTCCACGTAATAACCAGAATCCCATCTTAAGATATGGGGAATAACCTTAGGAAGCCATTGTAGACCCTCCCGGGTTATCACTAACACAACACCGCTATTATATAGTAATGGGGGGCGGTTGCCGCGGAACGATAAGGTTAGCGCCGCGCCCATGGAACGACAATAACCAAATCCCACGCCCCGAATCGGGGGGTATCTCAATTCAAAGTGGAATTCGAGTGATATACGAATACTGATAGTCAAAACATGAACGAACAATACGACTGCAATAGTAGTGAGCAAACTAATGAGGAAATGTGAGGATACTACTACCCATACTCACATGAACAAGACGAAGATTCAGAGTCAGAATAAGAATACGAGTACGAATCATACTAAAGGATAGCAGGTACGAATCAAAAGAAATCCGATCCAAAGAGCACTTATTTCACGTTCTCTCCCTTTTCCTTATCCTCTACGATTCGTATTACCACCCCTGTTGCGCAGAGATTTTTCCCCAGTCGTCGCGTGGGGTAGTGCGTCCGAAGGCATCGCGCTGCCGCGCGCGGCGCGGTATCTGAGCACCACGCTCGCACACAATACTTACGACAGCTTGTCCCAAAAGACAACGCATACAAGAAAGCCAAGAATACGAGCCAGACTTCAAACAAGAACAACAGTTAGACGACGAATAAAGATACGCGTCCACATCAGGATTAAAGAAGACCAGAACTCCGAAAACAGAGGCGCTAGTTGCAAAACCACACGGAGACCAGATTGCACAAATGTCTCAGGGCCCGCTTCTGCAGAAGTACGGGCACATTCGCGCTGAAGCGGGCCGACGCCTTCCCATATTTAATCCAACCCCCCTCCAGGCGGCAACAAATAAGACTCTCCTTAGGCACAGGGGCCCCACGACACACACACACACACACACACACACGCACGCACACACACACACACACAAGAACGCAAGCACGCACACTCACGCACGCACGCACGCACACTGACACCGACCCTTGGCCCAGCATCGGCCCAGCCAAGACCGGTGCTGGCGCACGCTTGACGCCTCCCGGTGCTGGGCCACCCGTCCGGGCCCCGCCCGCAGCGCCCTCCGCTCTGCGGCCCGCTGCTCGATGCTCAGAGCCTCCAGCTGCCCGGCGACCAGCAGCGCGGGCGCGCGGGGCATCCCCGCCCCGCCCCGCCGGGCTCGGCCTCGCACGGCCGCCCTGGAGGCCCGCCAGCGCCGCTGCGCCGAGGCGGCCGCGCGGAGGCCGCGCGGGCGGCCGCGGCATCCGAGGCGGCGCGGGCTGCGGCGGGCGAGCGGGGGCCGCCCTGAGCCCAAGGCGGCTGCGGCAGCGGCTGCCCGCCAGACCACCACCCAGCCCGAAGTCGTCGCTGGGCCTCGATCTCTTCTGGCCGAGGGGCGCTGCGGAGCAGCGAGCAGAGACGACGGGGCGCGTACACCCCCCAACCCACATGTGCGGCAGTCTGCGGCCTTCGGGTTGGGTGGGGGCGGTTCGGCAAGTGACGAGACAAGCTCGCGTCGCGATAGCGTCGGCGTCGGTGTCTGACACCGCGTGGATCCGTCAGCCTTGAACGATAGCGGCTTTCCGACTGGGCAAGTCCTTCGAGATCGGCCGAGTCCTCGCCAATGTCGGCGCTCAATCTTGAATGCCCGCGCTGAGGCCGCTGGTGTTGCCGCCTCGTCAGCGCGGCGCGAATCTGCCGCACCCGGAGGTGCGCGAACAAGAAGCTCCTCTCCCCTCCTGATGGGCCTGTCTTCCACCACCACTATAAGTTGGAGGGGCGAGGGGGTCCTCCTCTTCCTCCTCCTCCTCCTTCTCCTCCTCCTCCTCCTCCTCCTCATCCTCATCCCCTTCCTCATCCTCCACCTCCTCCACCTCCTCCTCCACCTCCTCCACCTTTTTCCCCCCTCCAACTTGTGGTGGTGGTGGTGGTGGTGGTGGTGCAAGACAGGCCCACCAGTCCAGCTGCCCCATGCATCCACCGCGCTGCCCTCGGCACGCTGGGCCACGTTGGCATGCGCCTCGAGCCGTGTCGCAGAACTCTCGGCCCTGTTCTGAGCCCGCGCGCCGCCCCGCCCCCGACCGGCTCGCTCTCTGGCGCGCTCTCTTCGGCCTCCGGACGGCCAAAGCTTGCCTCGCGAAGGCTGCAAGATTGATTGCCCAACGGCGGCCCAAGAACCCCCCAAAAAAGGCCCCAGCATGCTCGCCCGGGAGGCCCTGAGGATGGCCCAAGACCAGCCCAAGAGCCTCCACCGACGCCCCACGAGGCCAGAAGTATGTGGAAAAAACGAAGGAAGCGTCGGTGTTGTTCACTTCCATCTTTTCGGCTCAAGATGGCCTCGGGAAGGCCTCAGATAGGCCAAAGAAGCTCCCACGACGGCCAAATGGTCCCAAGACGGCACAGGAAAGCCCGAAGACGGCCCAAGAGCCTCCCCAAGACGGCCCCAAGACCCACCCAGGCGGCCCCCACGATGGTCCAGTCGAGCCCCTTCGGGAGAGCTCGGAGGAGACGTCGTGCCCAACATGGTCCACCTGGGCCACCTCGGGAGAGCTCGGAGGAACACTCGCGCCACGAGGCCCCCGAAAGGCCCCCATGCAGGCTCCCAAGGAGGCCCAGGGAGGCCTCAAAGACGCCCGCAAGAGGCCTTCACGAGGCTTAAAAGAAAACTCGAAACGCAGTGCAAGAGGCATGCTACGTGACGGCTACGCTACGCTACAGTACCGCAGAGCCGCTTCCTAGACGCCCCCCAGGATGGTTTGAACGAGCCTTTTCGGAGGCATCTGCAAAATCTATCTGCATGCATTCGATGCTGCGATGGCACCGTAGCGAGGTTTGCCGCAGGCAGCCGGATGACATCATTCCCAACCATCCTGTGGTGCTGGGTCCTCGCTCCGAAGAGACAGCGCCCCGCGTTCCTCCCACGTTCTCTTCCCGCTCGTCCCTCCTCCCATCCCCGCGTCTTCCCTCCGCATGCCCGTGTTTCGGCACACACACACACAGATTGCAACGCTTCGTGGTCCCGTAAGGGAGATCCACCGAAGGCCCCAGTGGCAGGGACCACATAGCGGCGTCGGCCCATTGTGGCGCACCCCTCACACGGTTTGCGGCCCCATAAGGAGCTCCACTGAAGGCCCCAGTAGCAGGATCCACATTGCGGCGCCGCCCCATTTTGGCTCACCCCCAACACGGATCGTGGCCCCATGGGGAGGTCAGCCGAAGGCCACTAGGGTCCACACGGCGCACCCTTCACACGGTTCGTGGCCACATAAGGATCTCAGCCGAAGGCCGCAACGGCAGGGTCCACATGGCGGCACCGCCCTATTTGAACGCACCCCTCACACGGTCAGTGGCCCCATAGGAAGCTCCACCCAAAGCGGTGCCACAACTCGGTACTCACAAACTGCATATGGTTGTGCCCTTCGCCAAGATACAGGCCTGTTTCAGCACGGTCGGAGCTCCCGACCTCGTCTTTGAGCAGGATGCTTCAGCCACTTACGGGCAGGAGTGACCCTGCGCAGGAGTGGCATTTGGTGCGCGGCCTGCTGATCGCTGCATGCGATGCGACAGCGGCTCGCGTGCTCGGATCTGGCCCCCGCGCGCCTGCCGAAAGCTGCGCACCAAAGGCCACTTCGACGAAGGGCCTTCCTCACAGTCGGGGCGTTGACCCAAGGAAGCTTAAATAAGGAACGAGGCCCCTTGATCCCAAAAGTTAAGCTTGGATTTCCCATCGAAAACCTCAGGAAAACCCAAGCCAAACTGTAAAACAATCAAGGAACACGGAGCCCCTCCCCAACGAAAAGGGTTTCTTCTTCAGCGCCCTGACTGTACGTGCAGCCAGAATTCTCGAGCTGGATCCATCCGTGAGGGCCCCAGGCCAAAAAAAGGGGTGACAACACCCATCGCGCGCTTCTCGGATGTTAAGGGCAGCTCGCGCCCTCGAAGCACCTCCCCTCCGCCTCATCGTCTATGATTATCACCGCCTCTTCCTCCTTCTCCTCCTCCTCCTACTCCTCCTCCACCTCCTCCTCCTCCTTCTCTTCCTCCTCCTCCTCCTCCTCCTCCTCCTCCTCGTGGCCCTCCTCTTCCTCCTCGAACTGCCCTCCTGCTGAGACCGGCAGGCTCCTCGAGCTTGTCGCTTAGGTAGAGCTCGCGGGACGCGTCTGGCACTTCCTGCGAGCGAGGCTCCCCCTCCGCCCTCCGTCACTTCCCTCCTCCTCGTCCGCGTCCTCGTCGTCGTCGTTCTCCTCATCCTCCTTCTCATTCTCCTCCGCCTCCTCCTCATCATCATCAGAATCCTCATCGTCCTCCTCCTCCTCTTTGTATCCCTTTCCTAATACATAACTCCTCCCTGTCGCACCCCCAGACGTGTCGGTAGGATGGGCCAGGTTTTCCGCCTGAGACTTCTCACCATTTATGCTCCTGAAGCTTGAAAGTGATAACAGCTTTACGGATGGAGGGCGGGTCGTTTCCAAAATTGGGCTCTCATCTTAGCGCTGCGTGCACGCGTCATTAAAACATTGAGCATGTTCAAGGATAGAGGGCGAATGGTTTTCAAAATGTGACTCTCGCGGTAGCGCCGTGCACATTCGCCGCAAAACATTGCAATAGCTTCAAGCATGGAGGGCGGGTTGTTTCCAAAATGAGGCTCTCGCCTTGGAGCCACGCACATTCAGCTTGAAAGAATTTAACAGTTTCACGGATGGAGGGCGATTCATGTTCAAAATGAGACTCTCACCCGAGCGCCACGCACATTCGTCGTACAAGTGTGCAGCGTTTCAAGGAGGTGTATGGTCAAAGTCCCAGGAATGGTGTTCTGGCACGACTCAGGATTGTCAGGACGCAACAATCATGTTGATTCGCGGTGTTGAAGTCCCAGGAACGGTGCCTGGCACGAGTTAGTATTGTGATTCGCGGAGTTGAGGTCCTGGGAACTGCGTTTGGGCACGATTGAGGACTATCAGACGATAGTCTTGCAATGCAGCACATGCCGCGCAATGGAAATTGCTTCGTACATGGACCTGTGAAGAAGGAACTGGGAGGGAGGGCGTAATGCAACATCGCCGCACCATCTTGAGCTGCCACTGGTCCTCCTCCTCCTCCTCCTCCTCCTCCTTCTCCTCCTCCTCCTCCCCCTCCTCCTCCTCCTCCTCATTCCTCCTCCTCCTCATCATCATCATCATCCTCCTCGTCCTCCTCCTCCTCCTCACTCCTCCTCCTTCCTCCTCCTCCTCCTCCACCTCCCCCTCCTCCTCCTCCTCCTCCTCCTCCTCCCTCCTCCTCCTCCTCCTCCTCCGCCTCCTCCGCCTCCTCCTCCTCTCCTCCGCCTCCTCCTCCTCCTCCTCCTCCCTCCTCCTCCTCCTCCTCCTCCTCCTCCTCCTCTCTCCTCCTCCTGCTCCTCCTCCTCCCCCCCCTCCTCCACCTCCTCCTCCTCCTCCTCCTCCTCCTCCTCCTCCTCCTCCTCCTCCCCTCCTCCTCCTCCTCCTACTCCTCCTCCTCCTCCTCCTCCTCCTCCTCATTCCCCTCCTCCTCGTCCCCCTCATCCTCCTCCTCCTCCCTCTCCATCTCCTCTGAAGCCTGCCATCTTACCAGATCCTTGTATTGGCCAGGCTCCTGGACTTCCTCAAGGCCTTGCTCCCTCGGCCCACTGGCACCTGACGGCCTAGAACCGCAACGGCTCACTGTGAAACTGCTGTTCCTCCTCTCTCCTGCTCCCCCTCCTCCTCCTCCTCCTCGTCCTCCTCCTCATCCTCTACTCCATACTCCTCCTCACCCTCCCCTCCTCTTCCTCCTCCTTCCATCCTCATTCCCTCCTCCTTAGTCCCCCTCCTCCTCCTCCTCCTCCACTCCTCTCCTCTTCCTCCTCCTCCTCCTCCTCCTCCTCCCCTCCTCCCCCTCCTCCTACTCCTCCTCCTCCTCCTCCTCCTAATCCCCTCCTCCTCTCCTCCGCTACCTCCTCCTCCTCCTCCTCCTCTCCTCCTCCATCCTTCCTCCTCATCATCTCCTCCTCCTCATCCTCCTCCTCCTCCTCCTCCTCCTCCTCCTCCTCCTCCTCCCTCTCCATCTCCTCTGAAGCCTGCCATCTTAACAGATCCTTGTCTTGGCCAGGCTCCTGGACTTCCTCAAGGCCTTGCTCCCTCGGCCCACTGGCACCTGACGGCCTAGAACCGCAACGGCTCACTGTGAAACTGCTTTTCCTCCTCTCTCCTCCTCCCCTCCTCCTCCTCCTCCTCCTCCTCCTCCACGGGCCTTGAGCACCCCGTGCATGTCTGCGATGTAGCGCTCCTGGCCCGGGCGCAGCAGGCGGGAGGCGGCCGCACGCCAGGACGTCCAAACAACATCCTCGCGGCGTGGCAAGCTCGCGACGGCACAATTTTCGCCATTCTCGTGTTCCTGGGGCCCTCACCATTCCCCTGAGATCGCAAAAGACGACTCGGATGGTTTGTTTTGTTTGTTATATACATATAAAAAATGACTCGGAATGGAAAACCGGCCCCGGCACCTCTAGCGGGGATTGCGGGGGTCCACCGGGCGTTCAGATCGACGGGGCAGGAACCCTCTGGCGTTTCTGACCCTCTCGCCGCTCCCGAAGCCCTTGACGCTTCCGACGGACCTGACGCTCCTGGCCCCAGGAATTTCGCGGCGCTTCTGCTGCTGCTGACGCTCTGGACCTTCAGGAGCTCCAGGAGCTTCAATACGCTGGGCAACGCCTCGTGGGGATCCCACACCACGCTGACCCGCGAAACCTCCGCGCCAGCATGGTGCAGGGCCCCTGGAGGGCCGAACACCACGCCATGGGGCCCCTGGAGGTCCGACGCTTCTGACCGCTCCTGCCCGATGCTGACGCTTCTGACGCTCCTGACGCGCCCGGCCCTCCTGGCGTGCTGACGCCCCTGACGCTCCCAACGTTCTCCCCGCGGTCCCAGCGCTCCGGGCGCCCGGTGCCCCGTCTGCGGGGGCTCGAGTTGCAAACAAAAACATCGCAACGTCGGAGGCCTGGGCAGCTCGGAGAGTGCCCGCAGAGGGCGGCCTGCCGTCGAGGCGTGCATGGCAGACAGGTGGCAGGGACGCGAGGGCCTCGGAGGCGGAAGCGCTGGGATTTTTGTTTGGGGGGGCGGCGGCCGACAAGGGAAAACGGCGAAGGACGGGCCGCAGAGGCAAGGACTAGAAGGCCGGCCTCCTAGCTAGGGTCCGAGAAGATGTGGACGGAGGATCGCGTCGCATCGCCAAGGCATCGGCGAGGCATCGCCGACGTCGGCGACGTATCGGCGGCGTCGGCGCGTGGAGAACATTGGGCTCCGCATCGAGCCGCACCAGCGATGCATCGGCGATGCGGCGCACTCCGACACCAGCTGAGCGTCCTAGAAAGACACAAGGGTGCCCTAGATGACGGCGCGCGCCCTTACTAAGCGCGCCGACTGTATTCATCACCACCGTACCGCAGTTTACCACCGTGCCTGGCCAGGGCCATCAGGGGCCCGAGGACGGCCCTGGCCGAGGGGGGGTATAGCCGTCGTCTGAGGAGGGCAGGAAAGAGGAGGAGGAGTGGAAGGAGGAGGAGGAGGAGGAGGAAGAAAAGGAGGAGGAGGACGAGGAAGAGGAGGAGGAAAGCAGGAAGAGAAGGAGGAGGAGGAGGAGGAGGAGGAAGAAGAAGAAGAGGGCGACGTTCGCCTGCGCGCTGAAGCCCGGTCCCCCCGAGGATGGAGCGGTGGCGCAGCGGCGCCGAGCATTCGAGGCAAAAACTGGAGGAATGTGTTGGCGGTGCATCGCGGGGCGCGGCGCAAGCTCGAGCCGGGAGGGCACAGCACAGCGAGAAGGCAAACGAGCGACGACCAAACACACGGATCTTTCGCGAGATGGCACAGCGACCCTACGCGGTGGCTTACGCGGGCCGCCGGCGCGACGACGAGGGCGCGCACGTGCGGCCGTACGCGGGCGGCTGGCGCGCCAGTGTCGGCGCAGACGACCCCGTTTTTCGTTGCGTCGCTCCACTGGCGAGAGGCAGGGATGGACTCGAGATGGATTGGACTCAAGGAGGGGAGAGGGGCGAAGACATCTGGTTTCAAAGCAGCAGGAGCAGCATACGGAACTTTGTTCACCGGTGTCGGCATCCAAATTCTCCCCGCCCGGGGGAGGAACGGCTCGGGATGAGAGACTGGTCGTAGGAGTGGGGTCGAGAGCTCCAAGGGGCCAGCGACTTGAAAAATTCTCGCGGCAGGGCCGTGCGGACTTTGCGTAAAAGGCGTCCCGATACGATACGTTTTCTCTTGCCTGGATCTCCGTAGAAGTTGATGACTTGGACAATGGTTCGCAGCTTCGGAGAAGGTGATGATTTGAAGTTGATGTAACTGTTTCCCACCTGCTGGAGAGTGTGAGCACGCCCGTTAAAGATCTCCCGACGCCTCCAGGCCAGAAACAGCGATATATGAGACAGCTCGCAGCAGATGCAGGCAAGGGGGGGAAACGAGCCGAACCCCAGGGACACTTTGAGATCTGTCCGAAGAAACTTCGAATCGTGATCACTCCCACGGGCTTCCTGACTGCAGAAGATCCGATGGTTTGTATAGGGCGATTCAGATGTTGGATCGTATCGTGTAAATGTTCGGGGCTTCTCCAAATCGAGCCAAGTAAAGACTGAACTTCCCGGGAAACAACCGGAAACTGGTCAGCGATTTCGAAATGGAAAGCGACGCAGGGGTCATCGACCTTGTCGATGGAAGCAGGGAGCCAATCATCGTGCAGTGATTCGCAGGGAGGGGTCGGTAGAGGCATGCAGGGGTCGACGAACCACACCTGGGAGGGTCCTGTGCACCAAATGGATCGGCAACCACAGAGCCAAGCAGCTCTGGCCTCCTACTAACCGCTCGCAGGAACACTTGTGCATACAGTCGAGGCGTTGACCTAAGGAACCCTAAATAAGGAACGAGGCCCCTTTTTTCCCATAAGTTGAACGACGATTTCCTGTCGAAAACATAAGGGAAGCCTGAGGCAAGCTGTAAAACACTTAAGGAACGCGGAGCCCCTCCCCAACGAAAAGGGTTCCTTCTTCAGGGCCCCGACTGTACGCTCCTCCTGAAAGCAGGGCAGAAGCAGGAAGAGGTGAACATCAAAACCTGCCCCGAGCGTTATCCTTCTCGCCGCCGAAAGTGTTCGCGATCTCCTCTGCAAGGTAGCCAACCTCCCCTGGCCATGGGTTGCCCGTGGGTGTGGCAAGCGCCCCCGCCACGTCGTACGCTTCGCCTTTGCACAGGCCCCGGTCAGTCCGACAACGGCTCCACTGCGCAGATCTAAGGGAGCGCGATCTACCCTCGCCTGGCTTGAAAAATTCCCCCCCTTCTGCAAACCAGGAGGGGGGGGGGGAGGGGGGGGAAATTTCTCCCACTCCACCCTTCCTGGGAACAGGGGGAGGGGAGGGAACCCCCCCGAGGGCCCCCCCCCCGAACTTCCCCCCCCCCCCCCTGCCCAGGAACGGGGGGGGGGGGAATCAGAAATCCCCCCCCCATGCGAAGCGGGGGCGGGGGGGAAGAAGGCCCACCCCCCCTGGCGCGCACCGATGGGGGGGGCGAGGGAGAGCACGCCCCCGCCGGCTCGACTCGGGGGGGGGGGATGGGCAGGAGGGGGTCCGGGCCCGTGCCGGGGGGCCAGGGCAGGGGCCAGGGCCGGGGGCCAGGGCCGCGGGCCGTGGCTCCCACGCCCGAAGGCCCATATGAGCTCTGCTTGCGCTCTGCGTGGGCCTTGCGTCAGCGTTGTTCGCGCTCTGTTTTAAGCTGGAGCTTTGCTGGAGCTTCGGCTCAGCTCTGGTTGAGCTCTGCTGGAGCGCTGCTGGAACTTTTGTTTGAGCTTTGCTCAAGCTTTGTGTGAGTTTTGTTGGAGCTGTGCTTGAGTTGTATTTGAGCTTTGCTTGAATTTTGGTTGACCTTTGTTGGAGCGTCATTTGAGCTTTGTGTGAGCTTTGTTGGAGCGTTGTGTTAACTTGGTTGGAGCTGTGTTTCAGCTTTGTTTGAAAGTTGCTTGAGCTTTTGTGTGTGCTCTGTTTGAGCTTTACTTGATCTTCATTTGAACTGTGTTGGAGCGTTGTTGGAGATGTGTGTTAACTTGTTTGAGCTTTGTAACAGAGCTCTGTGCGATCTTTGTTTCAGCGTTGGTTGAGCCTTGTTTGAGTTTTGTTTGAACTGTGTTTGAGCGGTGGTCGAAATTTGCTTGAGCTTTGTTGGAGCTGTGTGTGATCCGTGTGTGAGCTTTGATTAAGTTTTGCTTGAGCTTGTTTGAAATTTATTTGAGCTTTGTTTGGGGTTCGTTTGAGCTTTGTTGGAGCTTTGTTTGCGCTCTGTTCGAGTTTCGTTTGAGCTTTGTTTGAGCTTTGCTCGAGCTATGTACGTTTGAGCTGTGTGTGAGCTTAGTTTGAGAGTTGCTTGAGCTTTATTGGAGCGTTGCTCGAGTGATGTTTGAGCTTTGTTGGAGCTTTGTTGGAGCTTTGAAACCTTGTTTGAGCTTTGTGTGAGCTGTGAACTGTGTTTTAGCTTGCGACGACGGCGACGGCGACGACGAAAACGGCGACGGCGACGGCGACGGCGACGGCAACCACTGGCACATTCAATGCAACCTTCACTCGGTGATAGTCACAATCACCACGTGTCACAGGGCTCGGGGGGCTCGGAGAGTAAAGGAGTAAGTGGGGAGGGCGAACGTACCTTTCTGTGCTCAGTCTGGAAACCTCAGCGACTCCAAAGTGAGTCGCTCCCTAAGCCTAAAAGGCTGTGCACAACTGCAGAACACAAAGAGAGGGGGAGAGGGAGAACAAGAACCCGGGACCAGGGCGAGCCGGGTTACGATGACAGTGCACCCAACTTTGGTGGGTTCTGCAGGGGAAGACCCCCCGCCGGACCCACCCTGGCCTTGTAGGACAGGTACATGGGCTCGCCGGCACGAGCGGGAATCTGGCGGGCGACGCGTCCCGCCTCGGGCTCCTCGCGGCCTCCGCTCCTCCGGCTCCTCTCTGCCTCCTGTGGTACCTCCTCCTCTTCCTCAACCTCCTCGGCCTCCGCCTCTTCCTTCTTCCTAGAGCCGTGCTCCTCCTCGCTTCCACGGGGCCTATCCTCCTCAACCTCGTCCCTCCTCCTTGCTTCTTCGATCAAAGCTCTCCGGCTAGCCCCTCGAGATCGGGACTTAAGAGACATATTCAACGCTCGCTCGTCGAGGCGCCCCCCTTCGTCGACGAGACACATCGAACCTCGACACAGTAAATCGTGCAGGGCCAGATTGCTTTTTGACGGATCGGCGCGGGTCAATGGATCGGCAGGCATGCGCCCGTGGGGGAGCCAACGGATCTGCGAACCAGTCGAGCTCAAAGAATCTCTGACAACAGCAAGCTCGATCGCATTACGTCGATCGGACCGGGACCCAGCAGCATTCTTACTCAACGTGTCAAACACCGATTTGGCATCCACCACGGCCAGGGACGCAGCTCGATCACTCAACTCGCAAGTCGAGGACATCACAACCGAGAACGGGGAGGCCCCAAGATTCCAAGACGGCTTCTGAACATCTCCGAAGACCGCATCACGCCAAAGAACCTGCAAATACTGGGCCTCAGCCACAGCACCGCTCAAAGCGAGAGTCTCTGCAGCGACGGTGGAGCTGATCACCCGCTTCAGTCGCTGCGAGCGCCACGAGAGCAGTGACACGCGAGCTCTGCGGTTCGCCCGGATCGAGGCGTCCGCCGCCATTACCAGCCAAGCACCCTGAGATCCGCCGCGGCTCGCGGAGCCCGGTCCGGAGGCGTCGGACGCCGCGACGAACACAAGCGAAAGCGGGTCGAGCCCCCACACGGTCAGCCTCTGAGAGGCCGCGGCCTTCAAAAACTTGCAAACCTTGATGAGCGTGAGAGCGTGGGAAACGAGAGGGGTCGGCATGGCCCCCGCGAGAATCGAGGCCGATCCCGCCACGTCAGGACGCGACTCCCTGGCCACCCACTGTACCTGGGCCACCACTGCTCGACACGACTTGACCTCAGTAGGCGCGAGGGGGGAATCAGGGTCACAGCGACGAGAGCGATCGAGAGGCATAACCGTAAGCTGCTCCCGTATATACTTTTCCTGATCAATGGTTATCAGATCCCTAAACTGGCGCAGGTGTCGACCGGCAAACTCCGAATCAGACTGGCACCACTTGCCAAACCGAAACCTGGACGTCGCTCTCTCCTTGAACCGATCCAAATACTCCTGGCGGCCGGTCACAATGAGGTCGTCGACCTCAATAAGCACCAGGCCCTCAAGGGCCCCCATTCGGTCCCGTTTAAGCCAGAGGCACGGTTCAAGCATGGACTTAGTGAAACCCTCCCCCGCGAGCCAATCAGTCAGCGTCCGATGCCACAAAAGTGGAGCATCGTTAAGACCATATACGGGCGCAACCAACTCGATCAACTGATCTGGGCCAATCGGCAGACCCGAGCACGGTTCAACAAAAATCTTTCCTCGGGGGCGCTCTAAACGCTGGCTCTGGCAAAAAGCATTCTTCGCGTCAGCTATGGTAAGGGTCCATCCGAATGACGCGGCAATCTGCAAACAGGTAAGAACGCTCTCGGACTGAGGTGTCGGGGCATAGACCTCCAAAGTTTCCGAGTCGGGATCCTGGTGCCCGTGGACGCACCAACGGGATTTGGGCTCGGGGCGAGAACCTACCCCCTCAACCGGTTTCAGCCGTCTAACCATGCGAGAGGATAAGATGCGATCGGGTAACCGCCTCCGAGCTGACACCGACTCCTCAGGCGAAAGCACACGTACAGCTCCAGTGCCCAGCATCGCTGCCCATTCCTTAGCGTCTGACTCCGAAAATCGGGCGCGATCCTCCGGGGACAAGTCTTTGAGTCTCACCTCGGCCCCCCGGGGATTGATCTTGGGCGGGGTCTTGTCAGACGCCGAGGTCGGGTACGACAGCTCGTCGAAGGGACCTAAGTCTCTCAAAAAGAAGCTAGCCAGATCGGGGGCTCCCCGCACCGCGGACCACTCGAGGAGCTCTTGGACCAGAAAGCTATCCTGTTCCTCGTCAGGAGCGTCCCAATCACAATCACCTCCACTGGCCTCCGGGTCCTTTCCGCCGGCACCCTTACTTTCGCCGGCCTCCTCCGCCTTCTCGCCGAACTCCGCCAGGAAATCACCGGCACTAGGGCGGGGCCCCGGGGACCTGCTCCTGCCCGAGGACCGCGCAGCGGGGGCCTCCGGGGACGCGCGAGCGCCCGACGACGGTCGAGCCCGGGGGACAGAGATGTCCCGCCCAGACCCCAAAACTCGTGCCAAAGGCGGCCACTCCCTCGCCATGGGAACGTCCAGCGCCGGGGCCTCCGGCGCCGGGCGAGGAAGCGGCTCGACGCTCTCAGGGACAGGATTGCTAGCGGCCCCCTTCGCTGAGGGGGAAAAAGCCGACCCAGGAGAGCCAGCGACAGGTTGACTTGGCGGGCCTTGGATTGCCGCCACTCGCTGCAAAACGGAGGGTCCGTCTGGGTACTCCTCAATCGGGGTAAGGCGCGGACGCTTATCCTGAGGCTCAGGGCCGGGGGAAAGCCTGACCTCGCTCCGGGTCTCCGGGAGGGCATCCGATCCAGGTTCCGAGGCGACCGATCCGACAGCGGGGACGAGGGAGTCCGCGGGGGCCGAGGGCACCCTGGTGCCCTGGGAAACCTGGCGAGAGGGACCCTGGGAAATCGGCGGGTTCGGGATCACCGGGACTTGCTGCCTCGCCGAGGGGTCCTCCGGGGGCGCCGCTTCGGGGGCATCGTTGGCCTCGGGAGGTGGGGGTCCTTCGGCGGTGACACCCACCGCGCCAGACCTCTTGCCGGGGGACCGGATGTCCTCGCGAAGGCGGTCGAAAGCAGCACTATCCAACAATTCGGCCCCCATCGACTCAGACCGAGTCGCCAGGCGCACCTGCTCGGCAGTGCACTTCAACAGCTTGGCCCTCATAGCCACCCACACGGTCCCGCCACCCTTGCTTCCGCCGGCTCCCGCGGACTGGTAGATGACGACCCCAGGACCAGTCCACCTGTCACGCTGGAGAGAGCGAGATCGATTGGAGGCGGTGATCCTCCGAAACACGTAAACCCAATCCCCCGGCCTGAATTCTCGCTCCTGATGAGGGCGAGCACGAGACGCCTCAGCAAGCCTAGATCGCGCATCCAGACCGGCGAGCGCCTTCCGGGCCTCCTCACGGATCCGATGCTGCCGTGCAAACTCGCCGGCGGCCGAATCAAGGTCCACAGCACGGGCCGAAACGTCATCCGAGCCGATCAAGTCGACTGGGTCGTCCGACAGCAAACTCCGAGGGATCCGAGGGTTTTGTCCGAAAACAAGCTGGGACGGGCTGAAGCCGCCACGGTGAAAACCCCGATTTTTGCTGGCAACCACTTCGCACAGAAGGAGATCCGTCTCCTCCCGGGTCTTGGGATTGATCGACTGGGCTGCCTTCGACAGAGCTTCCTTCACTAAGCCGCCGTGACGCTCACATTTGCCATTCTGATGCGGAGAGTTGGCCGGAATGACGTGCTGCATCACTCCATGATGTTCGCACCCTCTCGCAAAAATCCCCTCAAACTCCCCTCCCCCATCACACACGAGGACCTCCGGGACCCCGAACGGCCTCACCCACCATCTAAGGAACGCGGCCCAAACCGACTTGGCCGTGTCGTCAGACAAAAGAGCGCACTGCTGGAACGAGGTTCCATGATCAATGATGTTCATGACGGGGGTGCTCTTTCCTTCGATGTCAAGATAGAACAGGTCTATCGCGACAACCTTATTGAAAGCGTAAGTGTGGGGCAGGTGCGCTCTCCTGCGCCAGCTGGCCTTGGTGTGCGAAGCGCACTGATCGCACTTAAACTCATCCTTCACCCAGGTCAACACCTCCAAGCGGGCTCCTGCCACACGCAGGGCACGAAGGAAATCTTCATTCGAGGGGTGTCCGAGATTCACATGCAGGCGGGCCACCTCCTCCTGAAGAGCCAGATCCAGAGAGGTCGCCTTCGCGGGACCCTGGGACCGGGGAAGGCCCTCGGCGGGGCCCGAGCGGCCCCCGGAGGCCTCGTCTCCATCGGAGATCGCGGGATCGGCTTCTTCGACCGGAAACGACCACGACTCAGCCTCAGAGGCCTCGTCTTGCTCAAACAGGGTAGCGGGGCCCGCCCGTCGGACCTGGGAGCGCCGACGGTGAAACGCCAGAGCTCCGTCCTCCACGCCAGAGGCTAAACTACTGATCAGCTCCCTCGGGAAGTTCTCCGCGGCGTGCGTCCTGGCGCCGCCGGAAAGGGGAACATGGACATGCTGGTGACTGCAGCGTCGCAGGCAGTGAGCGAGGAGGGGAGAGGAGTTGGACATCACCCTGGCGGGTTTCTTGGCCGGTCCGAGCTCGCCAGTCCACAGCCCATGCATGCACTGATCCAGCTTCGAGACCTGGACCTCCGGCCTCTGGCACAGCACTCGCACACACTCGAGATGCCAGGAGCTGGCCGTGTCGGGATGTTCCAAGGCAAAGAACCGACCACAGGCGAGCTGATACTCTGCAACTCTCATGCACAACTGCATTGCGGCAAGTCCGAGCCGCTCCTCCTCCTTCTCTCGAAATGGATCCATCCGCCCCCAGTTGGAGACTCGGGGCGCGCTGAATGCCTTACACATCGGAGTCATGAGGACGAAGAGTGGCTGATCCTTGCGAAGCTGGCGCCACAGACGCGCCTCCCCCTCGGGAGAAAGAAGATCAGTGCCCAAGACTAGATCCAGAGGCGCCGACACGCTATGCCCACGGCGCTGCAACTCCGCTGAAACCTTAGACTGGCTGAATATCTCTAAAGCTAAGGCCCCTCCCCGCTGAGCCTCCCGCGCCTTCACCATCTTCCTGCGGGCCCTTCGGCCCGACCTGAGCCCCTCACCCCCTAAGGCGCGGGCCGCTGCCTCGCGTACTTGCCGGGGGGCCGACGGGGCCGCGGGAGCGACAGCTATGCGACCGTCTAAGGCTGCCGCTGTGAACCGGTCCTCCTCTATCATGGTCACCTCCTCCACCTCCCTCGATCTTCTCGCCTCTTCCTCTCCTCCTCCAGGTGAGTCCTTTTCGCACCAAAAAGTCACCTGAAGCACAGACTTCAAAGTCGAGCCGAGTGCCCGGCATATCTCGGAGGCCCCTGAAGTGGCCCACAAACCGGTGTAAAGCACGAAATCTCCGAGACCCGTGATCTCAAGCCATCTTGGGCCAGAGGGAAGAGACGAGTCCGGGGGCTCCTCACCGTTGGCAGCGAGCGCAAGGCCCGCGAAAAAGGCACTGCGCTCGGAAACCGAGAGACGGACGGGGGTCCACTGCTGGCTCTCGCAAACCCTCCGAGGACTGAGAAGAGCGCCCGAGCTTTCTCCCAAAAATCCGAGGACCTCCCTGGACGATCGACGATACCGAGAGCCCCTTCGGAATCGATTCAAATAAGTTCCCAGATCCTTGAGGAAGACGTCGCGGGGATCGCGACAGGAGAAGGTCCTACCAGCCAGCTCGGCCTGCCTCTCAGAAGAGACGTCGCTTAGACGTCGGATGCGCTCGCCTCCTCGGCCACCGCGGGCAAGAAGCCGCCCGGAGACCTGCCCGAGGAGATTGCCTGCATCATCGTCGCGATGCGAAAGAGGTCGTCGTTCTGGATCGTCGCAGGACGGGTCGCCAGCTCGGTCATCGTCGTCTCGGCCCAGGCCCTCTGGTCGGCGATCATGTTGCGAAGGTTCACGAACGTCAGCTCTTTGTCGCGGCGCTGCGACTCCAGCACGGTCGTCATGTCGAAGAGCGCTCTCTGCATCTCCTGCACCGTCATCGGGCGGGTGCTCGACGATCCCGACGTGGGCCCCGAGGTCTTCGGCATCGCGCCAAGCTCCCGAGACACCGGAGGGGGCTTCACCGGGACGTAGCCCTCGGCGCACTTTACCATCGGGATCGGGTGCTGGTCGAACTGGTCCTTCTCCTTTCGGCCCGGCGCTGGTGGTGGAGTCGGAAGGGGCAGCGCGGGCGACTCCTGCCAAGGGTCCGTCGCCTTGTCCCAGGCCCGCACCCTGGCCTTGCACTCGTCCTTGTACTTGGCCTTGATCTGCTTCTTCCTCTCGACCAGGGCCCTCTTCGCCCGGCGCGCCTCCTTTTCTTCGGTCGAAAACTTGGTGAAGTGGAGCTGCACCGAGCACGCCGTGCACTTCGAGTAGGTGCCGTGCTGGTTCTCCCCGTGCCAGTGGGCGTGCGGCGGGCGAGGGCAGTCCTCTGGGTCCTCGCGCTCCTTGATCATGTTCGGCATGAGGGTCGAAGCCAAGACCGCCTGGGTGCACGCGTGCATGTGCCAGAAGATCCTGATCGTCATCCTGCGCCAGCGCTGCACGTCCGTCTTCAGAGTCATGCGGCCCTCCACGAACCACTCCTGCTCCCGGTCGTCCAGCGCCTCGAGCTCCAGCATCGCCTGCAAGCCCTCGTCGAGCACCTGCTGCTCCGGCAGTTCCTCCCAATCGTCCATCTCGGTGTCCTTCGGGCCGTTCTCCAGGATACTCGAAGCACGAGTCCTCATCGCGCTCAGGTTGAAGCGAGTCCTCCGACTGGCCTGCACCCTCCTCGAAGGATGCGGGGCCTTGCCTCGCGACTCCTTCTTGCTGACGCCGGGCCGCCCACTGCCGGATGACATCGCGAACGCTGCGGCCTCCTCCTGGGCTACTCGCGGTGGCTCGCCTCTCCTCAGAAGTTTGAGCAGGGAGCTCCGGAGTGGGGGGGTCGGGTCCACAACATCGCAACCCTCTCGGGCCCCCGCTCGGAGGAGAGGAGAGAGAAGGAGAGGGACTGACGCTGCTGCTGACTGGCGCGGGCCGACTCTCACCGGCCGATCCCTCCCCGCGGTCCTGGACCACGAACTGCTGGGCCGACGTCCCCAGGGCGTCCTGGATCTCGCGGGCCAGCGCGAACTGGGAGGCGGGGCGCTGCACCAGGTCGACCGAGCGGTGGCCGGACGGATGCGAGACCAAATCAAAAGCAACCGATCGGCCTCCCACCTTCACGCTCATCTGGTTCCGGGGGAGATCGATAACCGAGCCGAGGCAAGTGAGAGACTTGGCGGGCAGCAGCGGCGGACAAAATCCTTCTAGAATCAAAAACTCGACGATGCCGCAGCCCCCCAACGTCACGGGCACCCAAGCCTTCCCGACCGGTACAGCTCGACCTCCGATCCCGGAGGCTGCGACGCCGACGACCGGCGTCCAGTCGAGGATGAGCCGGTAGCCTCGGAGCTTCAGGGCACCCTCCAGCTCCAACACCTCGGCCCGGCCGATCAGAGCCGGTGCGGCCGCGGTGTCCACCAGCGCGTGCGTGCCGAGGCTCCTGAGGGTCACGTCGGCGAACGTCGCGCGGACGAGGTCGACCATCCCCGAAAAGCCGTCCACATCTTCGTTCACGAAAAAGTAGGTGAAGCCAGTCGGCGCCTTGGCACCAGCAGCCTTCTCCTTGGCCAACCGATCCGCCTTGGACTGGAATGGGTTCGTGCAGCTCTCGGCCCAGCGGCCTCGCTGCCCGCAATTCGCACACCGTGACTTTCGGCGGAAATCCTTTTCTCCGATCTTCCGAAACCCAGGACGAGCTGGCTTCGAGGACTTGCGGCGGTCGAAGAAGTCACGGTCCGTCTTCTTAGCCAACTTCAGCTTCCGAGATTCGGTCCAGGTACGTCGACGCTCCTTACCATATTTTTCCTCCACTACTGCAGCAAAAACCTCGGCAGCTTCATGTTCGTCCATGTCCTGCTCTTCCACGGCCGTCAGGAAAGCCAAAGCCTCGTCCTCTGGCAGCTCTATCTCGTCGTCGTCGTCCTCGTAGTAGGTCTCCGGAGGCGGCGGGCACTCCGATGATGAGGATCCCTCGTGCAAGAAACTCTTGGGGACGGGCACTGGATTGGCTGGAAGGACCCGCTTCTCCTGCACATCAAGAAGCAACAGAGCTGACCGAATGGATGCCGCATCCTTCTGACCACCTGCCAGCGTACGCAGGTTGATCTTGTTCTGCGCCGATAGATTCGCTCCTTCTTCCAAGTAGCGTGCCAACACGTTGTCTGGGAGCACAAGCCCTCGAGCAGCTGCATCTGCCAGTTGAGCATCACGTCGAAGCACGAAATCGGTGATGCTCTCATTGCGTTGGATCATGTAATCGAACAGCGCATGGCTATGACTAAGACGATCTCTGCCGCCGGGCCGCTCTCCGTTGAGAACGCTCAGATGGTCCAAGTACGTGTCTACGCCATTCTCGAGCTCCAGGGCCTGTCGCACTGGCTTGAACTTCAGTTGGAGCTCCACAGGCAGGGATTCCACCAGCCTGGACGCCTGGGTCTCTGGCTGATGGCCGGTCCTCGTGGACCACGCCCGCACACTGCTGCTATACAGCTCTAAGTGTTCTAATCCGAGCCAGCTTGGAGGAGGCCCGAAGTCACGGCTGCGCCCTGGGCGGCCCCAGGTCGTGCTCTTCCAATCCTGGGCGTCGTACTCGTCCTGGTCGCCGTCACCGTCGCCTCCTGCAGCCGTCCACGGTGTCCACGAGTACCACCAGCCCGAGCCCCAGCTCCAGCTGTTCCACGCACTCTGACCCCAGCCCAGGTCTGACCCCGTCGCCTGAATGCCAACAGAGCGCGCTTCATCACTACCTATCTCGTCGAAACCGTGGTCATCACCATCCGCCGGCATGCCGGCGTCGAGAGGGCTCGAGCTCTTCCTGTTTGCGCTGAGGGTCCAGCACCTGCCACTTCTTTGCACGTCGGCTCCTCCCACGATCTGCCTCACAACCACGGGCTCCGCTTACCACTGTCACAGGGCTCGGGGGGCTCGGAGAGTAAAGGAGTAAGTGGGGAGGGCGAACGTACCTTTCTGTGCTCAGTCTGGAAACCTCAGCGACTCCAAGGTGAGTCGCTCCCTAAGCCTAAAAGGCTGTGCACAACTGCAGAACACAAAGAGAGGGGGAGAGGGAGGGAGAACAAAAACCCGGGACCAGGGCGAGCCGGGTTACGATGACACACGGACGTCGTTCGGGCGGGCGGGACATTCAATATACTAGTATTTGCTCAGTGATGGAGCGTTCAGTCGGGCGGGCGGGTGGGATATAGAATGCAATTATCCCAGTGCGACCCTACCTAGGAGTTGGAGCATCTAGGAGAGCAACGTCTACATCTACACCGACAGCTACATTAACATCTACACCTGTATCTACATCTACATCAACATCAACAGCGAGACACCATCTACATCTACATCTACACCTACATCTACACCTGCATCTACATCTACATCTACACCTACATCCACATGTACACCTACACCTACATCCACATACACATCTACAATTTAGCTATGCTATGCCATGCCATGCTATGATATGCTGCGCTATGCTATGCTATGCTATGCTATGTTATGTTGCGCTATGCGATGCTATGCTGCGCGATGTTATGCTATGCTATGCTATGCTGCGCTATGCTGTGCGATGCTATGCTATGCTGAGCTGTGCTATGCTAAGCTATGCTATGCTATGAAATGCTGCGCTATGCTATGCTATGATATGATATGCTGCGCTACGCGATGCTGCGCTATGCTATGCTATGCTATGATATGCTATGCTATGCTATGATATGCTATGCTATGCTATGCTATGCTATGCTATGCTAATGTTGACCTGCGCTAAGCTAAGCTGAGCTAAGCTAAGCTAAGCTGAACTAGGCTAAGCTAAGCTAAGATAAGCTAGGCTAGGCTAAGCTAAGCTAAGCTAAGCCACGCTAAGTTAAGCTAGGCTAAGCTAAGATGAGATAAACAACGCTAAGCTAAGGGGACGTAACTGGGGGAACCGCGGGGCGGATCTTGGGGGAACCGCCCGGGGCGTTTTCCACTGCCCGGCCCCTTTAAGCTAAGAGAGTAAGAACCCTTCTAGGCAGAGCGTAGGTAGGGAATCTTCACTTTGTGATGGGAGAAGATTGGGTGAAATATATCACAACCACCGGGCACGCCGTTCGGGCTGGCGGAACATTAAATATACCTTCCACTCAGTGATGGAGCGTTAAGTCGGGCTGGGTGGGCGGGAATTAAATACAACCTTCACTCAGTGATGGGGCGTCATCATCATCACCATCATCATCAGAATCATCATCATAACTATCATCATATCATTATCAGCAGCATCATTATCTTCTTCATCATCATCATCATCATCATCATCATCATCAATATCGTCATCATCATCATCATCATCATCAACGCCATCATCGCCACCACCATCATCCATCATCACAATCATCCTCGTCCTCCTGCTCCTCGCCGACATCGTCATCGACGTCGTCGTCATCCTTATCCTCGTCCTCATCCTCATCCTCATCCTAATCCTCATCCTCATCCTAATCCTCATCATCAAAATCCTCCTCCTCATCCTTCATCATCCCCACCCTCATCATCATCATCAGCAGCATCATCAGCATCATCAGCATCATCATTCTCATCCTCGTCCTCATCACCATTAGCAGCATCATCATCAACATCAACATCATCAGCATCAACAGCAACAGCATCACCATCACTAGAATCATCAGCATCATTATCATCATCATCATCATCATCATCATCATCATCATCATCATCATCATCATCATCAACATCATCAATATCAACATTATCATCACCATCACCATCATCGTCGTCATCACCAGCAGCATCATCATCACCATCCTCATCCTCATCCTCATCCTCATCCTCATCCTCATCCTCATTGTTATCATCATCAGCAGCATCAGCAGCATCATCATCCGCATCATCATCATCATCATCATCATCGTCACCATCATCAACATCAACATAATAGTCATCATCATCAGCATCATCAGCATCAACCTCAGCATCAGTATCAGCATCATCAGCATTAGCATCATCATCAAGATCGTCAGCATCATCATCAGCATCAGCATCAGCATCAGCATCAGTATCATCATCATCATCATCAGCATCATCATCGTGAACTAATCATCATCGTCAACGTCATCGTCATCGTCATCATCATCGTCATCGTCATCATCATCACCATCATCAGCATCATCACCATCCTCATCATCACCATCAGCATCATGAGAGTCAGCATCTGCACCAGTATCATCATCATCATCATCATCATCATCATCATCATCATCATCATCATCAGAATCATCATCATCATCATCATCATCATCATCATCATCATCATCATCATCATCAGCACCATCAGCATCATCGCTGGCAGCCGAGAACGGCCCCAGCCCCAGCCCCTGGCCCCCGGCCCCCGGCCCCAGCCCCCGGCCCTGGCCCCGATCATAGTCATCGTCATCGTCATCGGCATCGTCCTGGCCGCGAGCCCTGGGCCGCGAGCCCTGGCCCCAGCCCCGGCCCAGACCGGCCCCGGCCCAGACCGGCCCCGGCCCCGCCCCGACCCCTCCCCGCTCCGCCACTGCGGAGGGGGGGGAAATTTTGACCCCCCCCCCGTTCGAACTGGGAGGGGGGGGGGGCGCGTGCCAGTAACGGTAGAAAGAACTCTCCCCCGTGCATATCTGGTAGTCATGTCCCTGAGACCTCCACGCATCCTGCACAACATTCCCCATCCCTCCAGCTTCATTCGACGTTCAACAAATCGTTGCGCTTTCCGTTGTTCGATCTTCTCTTCCCTGGCGGGGCTGACGGCAGGAGATGCAGACGTGCAACTGCAATCCCAAAGAAGTGCACAGAGCACGTCTCCATCGATGACCTGTCATGAAACTCATGTATGCTCAGCTTCACAACAATCCAACATGAGAAAACACGAGAGCCTTCGCAATCGCAATCGACTCAGAGATATCCACTTCACGTGGGCACGAGAAGCAACCGTACGTCGATGGCACCAGAAATAGTCGACCACGGGCCTTTCAAGGAGTATAGTGCGGGCGCGGCCGCAAGAAACCCTCGCAAGAAACCCAACCCTGAGAACCCGCGCGCGAGGTGCACCGGAGGGGAAACCTGGAGCACCCTGAACGCAGCAGCTCCTTCAACGGCCGCGGGAAGTCGCCGCACAGCGCGAGGAGCCAAGAAACCGAGGATACCCTGACGAAAAAAAGCGTATGGTTTCTTGATGCGCGCCCCCACTGTACCTTCTACTGGTTGATGATAAAGCCGCTTTCGACAGGCGGCTGGGCGGGCGGGGCATGAAAGTGGGCGGGTGGGCTTCCAGACAGCCCCGCGGACGGGATCCGCGCCAGCGCCGCCTCCTGCCGCCCTGCCGCCGGACGAGCAGGCGTTCCTCGAAGGGGGGAGGGGAGGAGGCCGAGAACGAAGGGGGGACCCCAGCAGGAAGGTGCGGGGGGGGGGGGGAACAGGGAGGAGAGGGACCCCCACGATAGAACTGCACACGAGGGGGAGGGGCAAGGAGGCCGGCGGCGAGGAAAATCCCGCAGGCAACCCGCTCCAAAGTTTGGAAGCATCCGCGCAGGACGGCCACCCTGCCGGACTCCTCGTTCAACATTCTAATGCAAGCCTGCACGGGACACTGGGCGTGCGGGAAACAAACACGTAGTATTCACGGGGAACGCAACACGCTACGTGGCAACGCGAGAGAGGCAACACACAACTACTACTCTGCTCTACGCGTCGCGTGACGAAGCAGGGGGCGGAAAACAAGACGGTGCTGCTCGACTCGTCGGGTGGCAGCACCGTGGGGAGGGAAAGCTCGCACCTCGGCAGAGGGTGCACGCACCTGGAGAGGCGCGAGAGCGCGTGGGAGAGAGGGTGCAAGCCAGTCTGCAAAAACGGCACTGTGCAATCCGAAGCAGCGGCGACGAGAGCCGGCGGCAGCGGGCGAGCGCCCGGCAGCGGGTCCGCCAGCGCGGGTGCGAACGGCCTCTCGAGGCCGAGCTCAGAGACCCAACAAGGACAAAAACTGAGCCACGACGGCCCCCCCACTCCGCCGCCCACAAGGACAGAGGAGAGGGGGTGTGGGGCTGAGCAGCGGTCGAGGTGGACTGCCTAGACCAAGTCCACCCCCGGCGGGATCCTAACTGCTGGGCGGGCAGACTTCAAACGGTACCCAAATGGAAAAGCTACTTAATGCCCGAGCTCTCCATTTCCAAAGCAGCCCATATTATGATCTTTCACAATTTTGGTCTAAGTTCACCGACCGAACAGGTCACCCCACCCGCAGACCTGTCGCTCCACATACAGATTTCTCGCACTCGTTCTATTCTGCCTCCTGCGCCGCGCGCAGAAGACAACCAAACATCCTCCTCTTGGCCCTCCTCCTCCTCCTCCTCGTGCCCCTCCTTTTGTCCTGCACAGCGACGTCGAGGAAAGCGGCATTGGTGGGCGTTGCCAGAGGCTCCCGCCGCCATGGCCAGACGCGGCTCGGCAAACTCCCCATGCCTCCTTTCTCTCCCATCCCTCCCTGCTGGCCGCGCAACCGACCAGCCCGCGCAGCCCGACAACGAGGAAGGGCGCTCCCCAATTCGACCAAACCAAAATCCTGGCTTGCCCGACGTATTTGAAGGGGCCCACAACACACACAAATAAAAATATGTTCCCGTATTTTCTGGGTTTGTGTATTCCCCCCCACTCTCCATATTTTCCCATATTTTCCTGGGAGTCGACGGTTAATTGTGTCTGTGTGTTTCCTCCCCTCCTGAGTATTTCCCGGGGGAACCTGGCAAACCCCCGCTGGAACGGAACAGATCCTTGTTCGCGCGGCGTGTCCTGGTCCGTCTTTTGTGCTGCCCAAGGTACTCCAGATTTCGTAATAAAGGGAGGGGGGTCTCATTTCGGGGTGGGGTCTCTTCCAGGCTATCTTGGAGGGCCTGGGGGGTCTGGGGACGATGTTTTGGAGGGTTCTCCCACGGGGGAGGTCTGAAATGGCTTGTCTTGGAGGGTCCCGACCCCCTCCCTTTTATTACGAGATCTGGAGTGCCCTCGGCTCTGCGTGCCGTTCTGGAGCCTACTCGGGCCACTGGGCCTCGCGAGCGGCACTCTGGCGTCTGTAGGTCTCCCTGGAGAGGCGGGGTCCAACGTGGGCCAGGGCCACCTCAGGCAACACCCCGAGAGGAGGCGGACGCGAGCCAGCGGATCCGCCAACGGGCCGAGCGGCACGTGGACAAACCACACCGCGAGACGGAGTGAGCTGTGCTGCCCGAGGTACCCTCGGCTCTGCGTGCCGTTGTGGAGCCTAGTCAGGCCTCTGGGCCTCGCGAGCGGCACTCTGGAGGTCGTCTGTAGGTCTCCTTGGAGAGGCGGGGTCCAACTTGGGCCAGGGCCACCTCTGGCACTACCCGGGAGGAGGCGGACGCGAGCCAGCGGTATCAGCCAACGGGCCGAGCGGCACGTGGACAGACCACACGGCGAGACGGAGCAAGCTGTGCGCGACCTTTCCGAGCGCGTCGGAGGGCGCGCCTTGGGAGGACGACGACGAGAAGGACGCCGAGCTACCAGTGGTGCCGTTGGCATGCCTGTAACACTGGGAAACACACACACACACACACACACACACACACGCCGAAAAGGGGGACTCCTCGACGATTCAAGCAGACGAAGTCCGCGACGATCTGGTTATGCAACGGCTTTCGATTCAACCTGACACTCCTACAGAAAGTGCAATGGTGTTTAGATCCTGCCCAAACTCAGCTTGTGGCTAAAAGTGCTGCGGAGAGCGGCGCAAAGAAAAGAGAGCGCACACAAAATGAGCAGGAACCGACCGTCCCGGCATTGTCTTAGAATCCAAAAATATTTTAAAAACAAAAACAGTGTTCTTGGAACGTAAACCCGACGAAACAAAACAAGACACTTTCGACCAGACAGTTTTCAAGGACATCTCGCGCAAGCCACAAGAGGTCCTTAGAGCACTCTCTAGTGAGCCTACAGGCAAGCAGGGGCGCTTCGCCACTGCTCGAGGGAGAGCGGCGGCGCCAGGTTGGCCCAGAGGAGGAGGAGGAGGAGGAGGAGGAGGAGGAGGAGGAGGAGGTGTAGATGGAGGTGGAGGCGGAGGAAGAGGAGGAGGGGGAGGTGGAGGAGGGGGAGGAGGGGGAGGAGGAGGGGGAGCAGGAGGAGGAGGAGGAGGAGGAGGAGGAGGCGGAGGAGGAGGAGGAGAGGGAGGAGGAGGAGTGTGTGCCCGAGCGCCCCGCACCCCCGGGCCCGAGCGCGCCGCGCGGGCCTCCCCAGCATCGTCTCCGTCCGGACGAAGTCCCCCCCGGGCACGCCGCCGCCAGGCTGCGCAGCCTTCGAGCGGGCGACGACGACGACGACGACGACGACGACGACGACGACGACGACGGCGACGACGACGACATCGACGATGATCGACGATGATCGACGACGAGGCCGACGAGGTCGATGCTGTCGACGACGACGACGACGACGACGACGACGACGACGACGACGACGACGACGACGACGACGACGACGACGACGACGACGGCGACGACGACGACGACGACGACGACGACGACGACGACGACGATCGACGAGGTCTCCTCCCAGGCGCTGCCGGACGTGACCCTGGCCAAAGGTGGCCCCAGCTCGTCCAGGGAAGCCCAGATAATTCCTAGAGCACCTTCGCACGAGGCTCGTAGGGTCCCACCCCAACATGGCGCGAAAAGCTTGGGGCTCCCTGTACCAAGACGACCTCAAGCGACGTCCGATCCTCCCTCCTTTTCCTCCTCCCCTCTTTGGGAAATTAACAAACACCCGACCTCTCCGACACCCTCCCACCCATCCCCAGCCCCCCCCCCCCGCTCTTCTCCCAGCGCGCCGTAGCGGAGGGCGGAGGTCCTCCCCAGGGGAGTCCCACCAGCCCTCTGGGCGTAGGTGGTTTAAGGAGTTTCCTCTTCCACCCCTCCTCCTTCCCCTTCGGGGAAGGGTTTATCACTGTTCCCTATTAATAAACACCCCCTCCCCCAGGCGACTGGGGGCCAACCCGAGTCCATGCCGACCCCCCCCCTACCACCATCCCTTGCAAAAAAAACATACAAAACACACTTTGCCTCCAAATTCGGAACATGCGCAGCCAACCCGATGCGGCCCCCCCCCCCCCCGCCATCCCTGTCACAAAAACAATACAGAGTACACTTGGCGGCGGCGGCGGCTGCGGCGGCGGCGGCGGCGGCTGCGGCGGCGGCAGCGGCGGCGGCGGCGGCGGCGGCGGCGGGGGCGGGGGCGGGGGCGGGGCGGGGGGCGGGGCGGCGGCGGCGGGCGGCGGCGCGGCGGCGGTGGCGGCAGCGGCTGCGGCGGCGGTTAGGCAGCGGGGGGCGGCGGCAGCGGCGGCGGCGGCGCGGCGGCGGCGGCGGCGGCGGCGGCGGCGGGGGGCGGCGGCGGCGCGGCGGGGGCGGCGGCGGCGGGCAGCGGCGGCGGCGGCTGCGGCGGCGGCGGCGGCGGCGGCGGCGGCGGCGGCGGCGGATTGGCCCCCAGTAGCTGCCCATCCAAAGACGACTGCTGAATATGCTGAGGCTCGGGCCAGACTCGGGTGCTACGTATGTGTTGGGAGGGCGGGTGGGAGTGAGCGAGACGGCTTGCGGGCGGGGAGGGGGTAACTTGACCACTCCCCCTACCCCCTCCCCTGGACCTGGACGGGGGGGGGGGCGCTGGTCGGCAGGGCGTCCAAGATGGCCTCGGCGAGGAAGCCAAAATCAAGGTCTTGGCCCCATTTTGGCCTCCTGGGGGGGGCGACGCTAATTCCCCCCCCCCTCTTTGACAGATCTCCTTCAAGATGGCCCCAAAAAGCGCCCAGGAGGCCCCAAGAGGTCCCAAGATGGCCCCAAGATGGCCCCAAAAGGCCCCCAGGAGGCCCCCAAGAGACCCCCATGAGGCCCCAAGAGACCCCCAAGAGGCCCCAAGAGGCTCCCCGAGATACGCAAGAGGCCCCAAGTACCGCCAAGAGGCCCCAAAGACGGCCCAAGAGGCCCCCAAGCTCGCCATTGTCCTCCTCCTCCTCCTCCTCCTCCTCCTCCTCCTCCTCCTCCGCCTCCTTCTCCTCCTTCTCCTCCTTCTCCTCCTCCTCCTCCTCCTTCTCCTTCTCCTCCTTCTCGTCCTCCACGTCCTCGCCCTCCTCCATCTCCTCTTCCTTCTCATCTTCCTCCTCCTCCTCCTCCTCCTCCTCCTCCTCCTGCAAAACCCCGAGGAGGGTTCTGCACGGGAGCTTGGGACAATGATAACGATAGGTCACCTTTGCACTCCCGAACGGCACAACTGGTCGATGTGGATTCGACCGTTAAACACTTGAGCCAAAATGGCTACGGGGTTACTATTCCTCCCCTGTCACACGCATGCTTGCATGTTAACACCCCCCCTCGGACGCCAGTCCGCATTGGCTGACGGGGAGGTGCTTGTAAACACAAAGACAGGTTAAATCAAGCGACAGGCTGCGTGAGTATCGTCACACTGCCGAATTCGAAATATCTCATAACCACGTTCACGAGCGCCACGTCTCTCAGACATGTAACGCGAGCTCAAGTAAACATTCAATCAGTTACGAGTTTAAAAGTAGCATCCAAAGTTCACACGGCGGGCTAGCATTTACATGGTTTTGATTGCTTTCGCTTTTTATGTGCCAATACCTGCGGTAACTATAAAAGATGCACATGCAAATAGATTCAGCTCAATAGTCTACTGCAACGCTATTGTTAAGCCTGGTTGAGAGGGGAGATGAGAGCGAGCGTAAAAGAAAGACATGCCGGTCACCTGTCACCGTTTACGACCGGCGCGGGCGCCTCACTGACGGAGCACGCGCGCCCCTGGACTTCGGTAAACCACGGTGCCCCACGCTGGCCGCCGTATAGGACGACACCCTGTTAAGGGCCTGCGTCGGGCTGTAATAGTCGGTGTCCAGGTACGCGTTAATGCGCTCCTCGTCGTCCAACCAGCACCCCTCGTCAAAGCTCTTGGTGGACCCGTCAACGATATTGTGGTAAGTACCGATGGCCCTCCAGTAACTGGCGTGGGGAGCCTTCAGCAGAGGTTTACCACCTGGATTGTTGCGGAGGTGCTCCTCGACCGCAACTCCAGTAAACGGGTTCACAGTCCAGTACGGGTCGGTAAGCCAGTTGGCAAAGTCGTCACACGGCAACCACCCAAACCAACAGAGCTTCTCGCGATGGTCACTTTTACGCTCGGTGATGTGGTCGGCAAGCCAGTTGTCACGGTAGAGCGCCCTCATGGACCCCTGGTCGTTAAGAGCGACCTCCAGGATGGTCTGGTGCCAGTAAACCGGGGGCTTGTTGATGCTGCCCTTTAACTCCTCGGCGCTCCTGACCTCGAGGTCCTCGATGAAGTAGTTGCGGTAATACACCTGGAGCCCGTTCATGCAACGGCAATAGAGCTTGGCAAGGTCGTGTGTCGCAAACCTGATCACGGTAACCCCAGTTGAGATGTAGCCGTGCGGTCCGTAAGTGTCTTCCACTAGGTGCTTAACGGAGACCACGGCGGGGTTCCCGTGGGGCAGCATCCCGGCCCACGTTAGCAGAAGGCCGTTAAGCTGTTTCTCGTTCATTTCTGGCGCCTTGTTGACGTAGACCTGTGTGTCTGGGCAGCTGTGAACGTCGAACCACACTGGGTGGAGATCGTTAACGTGAATCGGCGGCACGTACTCGTCGTCGAACAGGGATTGTACGTGCCCGACCGCGTCAACCCACTCGTCGTGCTTTTCCAGCTCCTTCTCCGTCAACTGAGACCTCCAGCAGCTTGGGCCCTTTAACACAGCGTAACCAAGGAAGCCGTAGGCGTGCTGCCCGTAAATGTCGACGAACACCTCATCGTAGTCGTTGAGTTCCCGCCCCGCGTTGCCCGGGATAGATCGACCACCTGGAGTCGTTAACCCCTCTTTTGCCACATGTCCGACGAAGTTGCCTTCGAACCTGCGCCAGTTGTCGCGCGTCTTCATCGTTAATGCGACTACCTCCCTGGGGTCGGGCTCCACCTTGTAGTTGACGTCGTGGTCCTCGCTCCTGTCGTTTACCATAGGCATGCAGCCGTTGACATGATACAGTGGCCGGTACATGCCCCTGGCAATGTTCCGCGAGTATGCCACGAGCTGCTCGTCCGTACGGTTAACGGCTTGAGGCTGCGGTGGAGGAACATACTGGGTCGATAACTTCTCGGGCACCGGAGGCGGGGGATTCATGCCGCTAACACTGCTTGATGCACCTGACTCTCCAAGGCCTGGAGGAGGCGGCTTGGGCGCCCTCACGTTCACCACCGGGGCAGGGCCTTTTGCTACTTCGTCACGTTGACTGCCCCGTGCACGATCTTCATCCATCTTCATTCCCAGCTGCAGTAACTCTTCCAATTCCCGCTTACGCTCATGCATGGCCTTGGGTGCCTTCTTGTAAACAGGTCGAGGTGACGTTGACTGTGGGATCTTATTCGGCGACACGGATCGACCGAACCCTCCGGTCTTGGGCGTGGTGCCGGTAAAGCCCTGAGCCGGAGGCGCACCCGATGCCGCGGCAGCACGGGCTAGAGGCTGGCTGGCCCCGGCCGCCGCGTTGACTGCAGTGGGAGGTGCCTTGGCGGCCACTGCCGTTGGGGGCTGCTCGGGCAACGGCGGAGGAACCTGCGGGATGTTGGTAACCGGGGAGTTGATCGAGTCATGCAAGAACCTCTGTAATCCTTCCAGCCTCTCTGTTACTGCCACCAACAGGCGTAGCGCCGCATCACGTTTACCCTCGAAGTCCTGCAGGGGCGTGATGTTATCGGTAAGGCGCTTGGCGGTGTTCAGGAGGTAACCAATGTTGTCGTTGATGCGCCTATACTTGGTTGCATTCTCCTCCGCGTTAACCCCCGAGTCGCGATTCTGAATGTTCAGGTCCGTAATCGTCGCCATCAGATCGTTAATCTCCTTCTGCGCCCTCTGGAGATTCTCGTTGACGTCGTCACTGTCCTGGATCAGCGCATCGTTCTGCCGCGTCAACTCCTCGATCCTCTTCGCCATGTCATCCGCGGCCCTTTGCACCTCGTCAACGTGTTTGTCGTAGGCTCCGTGGAAGTTAATCGCCATGTTAAAGAGGGTGACGGTAAACGCGTGGGCAACGTGCACCATGTCGTCAACACGACGGTTGAGGTTCTCACGCGTAACCGGTCCATCCCCAGCCGGGCTCTGGTCGACCATGGTGCCGTTGATGGTGAGGTTGACCTGGGGAGCCGCCATGCCTTCGTTCACGCTCAAGAGTAAGAGGTGATGGGTAGAGAAGGCCTTTAATAGCTGCAGTTTGCTTGATAGAAATGAGCTGCGAATATCAACATTCGGTACGTCAACATTCGGTGGCTGGTGCAAGCTCATGCCTGCCTGTTAATGCACATTGATTCGTGTTTCGTAGATGTGTGCTCATGCTTTCACGACTGACATACTTGGTCAACGCATCTGCTGCATTCTCGTGTGTCCCTACTTTCACAATACGAATCACTCCCTCCTTAACTTTCTGCTGTAACCACAATTGACATACCTCGATATGTCTTACCTTCCCCAAGCCTCGTCTGCTTGCAATGGCAATCGCAGCTGTGGCGTCACTCTTCACTGTAATCTCAACTTCCAAGTTAAAGTCTATCAATACTGCCTGAAGTCCTAAACCCACTGATCCTCCTTTCACCAGTCCATAATACTCTGCTTCACCTGACGATAACGCGATTACACTCTGAGTCGTGCTCCAAGACTTTATGAGATGTTTACCCCACATCACTACTCCCCCACTCGTAGACTTCCTCGTTCGCTTACATCCTGCGTAATCTGTGTCAGTCCAAATGGTTAACTCCTGGGGCTGCTCCTGATATTGATACACATAGCCGCTTCTGCTGCGGTACTTCAAATACTTTCCTAACTTGACTAAACCTTTCCAAGAGCTCATCGTGGGCTTTGACATGGTCCTAGCGAGTTCCTTTACCGAATACTGTATGTCAGACCTGTCCTGAGCTAAGTAATTTGCTCTGGCCGTCAACGCTTGATATATTTTAGTCATGTTGGGCGAAAGTTCTTCCTCATCTCCCTCTTCAACTGGAATTCGCTCACCTGGCACTTCAGTCCTCACCTTTACTCCTTCTAGCTCAAGCTCTTTCACAATTATCTCTGCATGCCTCTGATCTGCCTCATACCTCAATCCTTCCTGGGTCCATTCCACAATCCTGTTAAGAATTCTGATCGCTTTCATGTCCTCCTTCCCAGGTCCAAGTCGCCCTCTCACTTTCACTTCAAACTCCTCCTTAATTTTATTTCCAAACCAGTCGAGATCATGATCACCTCCTAACAGCGTGAAATCATCTCCATGAGCTGTTAACCATAACGCTCGACTCTCATGCTTGAACACACAGGGTGACGCGATTCCGCTCTTGAACCCAGCCTCGTTAGCAAAATCCATGTAACAGTCCTCCCAGTTACTCGCAGCGTCTCTGGTTCCGTACATTGATTTTAACAGCTTTCCGCACATACCTGGTTCATAGTCTTCGTCTGGTAACCTGATAAATATGTCTTTCTTTGCTGGAGCGTAGAAGTAAGCTCGTTTGATGTCAATGAATGCTAGCTTTAATCCTTTTTCACGCTCACCGTTCGTGAATCCAACTCCCTCGGTAACTGCCATTGAGAAAAACAGCTTTTGTGCTTCCAGCGGAGGTGTGGCTGCGAATATGTTCTTTTCTTTGGAGTTGTATTTAACTTGCTGGGCTACCAGCCTTGATCTGTGGTCTGGGCTTAACTCATCTCCTTTGTTGATGTCTATCCATCTGGTTCCGATGGGCGCCTTCCCCGTAATTTGCCAGCACACTTCCTCTTTCACTTTCTCGTAAACTTTGTGTTTTTCTGAATTGTTCCATTTCTTCTTGACGTGCTTTCACAGTCAATTTAGGGTCGAGCTCGTTTCCCGTGACATCATCCCAAGCTTGAGTAATCTCTTCATTTTCTTTGTGGACAACGTTGATCGCGTTCATTGGGAGAGGGTTAACTGTGCCAGTTCTTTCGCACGCCTCACACGTACTAGGCGTCTTAAGCCATCCCTCATGCTCACATGCACAGCATTTCCACTTGTGTGGAGCAATTTCGCCGACAGCTTCACACGTAAAGGTGGTGGAGGTGTTAACTGGCCCCTTCTTAAACATTCTCCTTCTCTCTTTCCCTGTGATCTCATTCACGGGCCTGTCCTCGATAATTTTCCCGGTGTCTATGTTAGCGGTAATTCTCCTAATGCATGAACTCCATTGTGGTCCACTTGGTCCCGGCAACATTAATCTTTGTGTTCCATAGTCTCTCCTCGTCCACGTTAACTGGTGCTTGTGCTTTCTATCTTCGTTCTCATGTTCACATGCCCAGTTAATCTCGCCAATCTGCGCCTCACTTTGTTCTTCTTCTTCGACTTCCATGTTTGCTGCTTCTTCTTCTTCTTTAAATGTACCCCCTTGACGGCCGTCGATCTTCATTTGCTTTATAAGTCCTTTCAGTATCGCTCGACACAGTTTATCTGGATAGACCTCTGATCTGTGCGTCCTACTGCCACCAGTTAACTCGATGTGTCGATGTTGCCCTTTACATTTCCCACTTAACTCATGTCCGCTGGCTGAACTGTTCGTCATGAACTTGGTAGGTTTCTTAATGTACATCTCTTCGCCTTTGACCACCTGCTTTAAGTCGTAACGGCACAAATCTCCATCATATACTTTGACATCCTTGTTTCTGAGTAGCCGTTGCACTGTTGAAGTGCCCCAGCTGGTTGCTCCTGCAGGGTGTTCAAACAGAAAGTATAACCCATTTCGCCGTTGAATTTCACAAAGCTCCATCGCGAACGTCAAATGCTTGATCCCGTAATCCAACATCTGTTTCACGCGGTCGGCACCTAATCTTTTAAAGTTAAACGATTGGGGTCTGCTGAAGGCTGCACACATGGGGCTCACCACCAGTAGTAGAGCCGCTTTGGATTTGACAATCTTTTTTGCTTTCGCACGCATGGCCGGCACATTAAAATCCCATGGGTTACCACGTTGGTCTCGCGTCGTTAAGTCCATTGCCAATCCTGGTATCAAACCCATTTTTTCTGCCATTCCAGTAACTCTTACCGGCGAATACGCCTCTGTTACGTGCGCCTGAGTCTCGTGTTGGCGTGCTCCATGGAGCCTGGTGGCTCTCCTTACCTCGTTTAATTGGCGCACGATGTTCAGTTCACCACTTGTCAACCATTCAACCAATTCAGAGTCAAATCCCATCATGTTGAGCCCCACCTTGATGTCGTTTACTTCTGACATTTCTTCATATTGTTCCATGTCAAGTTGCCGATGCTGAGTTGCCTGTTGATCTTCTTCGTCATGATCGTCCTCCGCTTTTCGTTTAATGGGTTCATTCGGGGGATCTTTCATTTCTTCATCTTCTACTTCGAACTCGGTCCATCCGGTCCAGTAACCGTTAAAGGGGTTTCCCATAGCCCATGTTTGATCGTCTCCATCTTTACCATACCAAGCATCTTCGTGCTCATGTATCTTGCCGCTGTCAATCATGATCGCGTGGGTATATCTTTTAGGCTTAAGTTTGTCCCAGTCCACTGGACACCCACCATTGGTGGGGAAGGCTAACTCTTTCCTCGGTCGTCGGTGCTGACATATAACTTTGTTCCCCTTTATTACCCACTCGTCCTTAGGTTCCTCAACTTTGGCGCTCGGCGGGGGCGGTACATTGATCCTCATTTTCTTCGCTCGACTTTCTGATTCTTGTTCACGATTTTCTGGTGCACGACTTTTACTCTCAAGCCTTAACTGGGCAGACGCTAATCTTGCTTGGATGTTCGGGCTCTCTTGTTTCTTTAACCATTTAATAACTCGAGCCCTGCAATCGGCGTTGTGCGGCTTGTGCTCCTTGTCTCCTCTCACGAGGCATTTGCATCCGTAACACCCTGGCGTCGGTCCCATTTTCAAGTATTCGTGCTTTTTAACTGCAACTCCTCTTGCAATGAGTGGCTTCGTCTCAGGCGCAGTTAACTCTTGCTCTGGTAGATCCATGGGTACCATGATCCTAGACTGTAATTCCATTCCCGCGGTGCTTGGGTCAGGCTGCCAAGGTAATCCCTTTACTTCGGTGATCTCGGCAATATTCCATCTCTCAGCATCACTTCCTTTTCTTTTAAACTCGTGCGCCTTGATTGCGCCATGGGGCGCCCCAATAATCAGCTCTTGACTCTTCTCGTTCATGCCCAGGAACACTCCACTTTCCCATCTCATTTCGAGCTTCTCACGACCTTTGTGCGCAGGAGTCTTTAAATACATGACACACTCACCGAACTCTGGGATTTGCTTGTTAAATTTTCGTCCCCTGCACCTCTCATGAGCCGTCTTCCCATCCGTGTCTATAGTGAACTTGTTAATCAAAGAGGACGCATAACTCACCAGCCAAGGTATTGTCTGATGGCTTTCTCCAAACTCAGTTTTATAATTGGCGTCCAAGGCGCTCTTTAACGTTCTGACCTGGCCCTGCACCGTTCTAACGGCTCTCTCAATTTCGCCGTTGGCCTTTGAGTCTCCCACTGGGCTGACCTCAACTCCCATGTCAAGATCACACGAAGCTTTAATCCTATTGGCCAATGCTGTGATTGCCGCTTCCCCATCACTTTTGAGTATCACTTTCTTGTATCCGGTAAAACTTATCATGTCACATCCTACTTTTACCGAGTACGAGTCCACTCCCTTTTTCATTAACACTCTGCTCCAAGTCAACTTGGTCTCTCTGCAATGCATGACCAAAATTGGGTTGCCACTGCTGCTGCTTTCACCTTCATCTTTTCTTCCTTTAAGCCACATGTAGTCCATTGAAATTACTGGCACGTTCCCGTTCCCCTCTCTTTTGCGTCTACGGTGATTGCGTCTGCGAGCTTTTCCTCTGACGCAATGTGGGCACCAGCTTCGGCAAGGTAGATGCGTCGTGTTATGCGCTTCAACTTCCTCTTTTGAGGGCCTCATGTCACAGTAAACTTTCTTTGGTAACTCTGCTTCGTCACTCACAAATACATCTTCCACATCACTTAACTCACTGTCGTTGCCCCCACTTTCACTCCCTTCGTCTCCTTCGGTATTAAAGACGTTTAAGTTTTCGCTTGGTCTTACGGGTGACGGGGGGCTTAGTAGAACAGATCCGCCTCCAGGGTTCCCGGCCGCGGAAAACCCTCAGTCACGTTCACTTCACTCCTGGGATTGACGACTTCCGCTGGTCCCTTCGGCACCGTGATGTTGAACTGGAATGTGCCATTCTTTTCGTGGATGGCTGTTAACTTGCCAGTCGCCTTGTTCATGATGTGGCTCAGGGACCTCCCGTTAGGGTCCTTGTCGAACACCACTCTGTTTCCAGCGTTTACCATTTCTCTGACCGACCCTAGGACCTTGTTGACCTCTGCTACCTGAATTGGCATACTGACTGCGTTCCCATGCTCATTTTTACCTGTGATCACGCGTTGACCATAATTCTTTATCGTGGTTCCATTCACTGCACTGTAGTGTCGTCCCTGCTTTGACGCGTCCGCATGCTTAATAGGGAAATGAGTGCCAACTTTGGGGGGCCCCACTGTGTTGTAGGCGCCGGAGTCCACGGTGACCACGATCGTCTCATGCGTTGTACTTGGCGGTGGCACCGCGTTAATCTCTGGATCACATCCCCGCATCTCAATTAGCCCAATTTCCTTGCATTTCGCCAGCCAACTTTTTTCCTGCCTCACGCTTTTACTTATTCTTTGATCCCACTGACTAGCATGATGACGGTCCCCGTTGTACTGGTGTTCCTGATAGATTCTTCTCAAGTTTACCGCGTTGTCACGCGCCGTCTTCTTTCTGGCGTAATAGGGCAGGTCCCATTTCTCGTTAACCTCCTCGATCGCAGTCTGGTCTAGCGACACGTTCATTGCTTCCTTCATCTCGACGCTGAGAACGCGCTGTGGTTGACCAAACGAGGTGGTTTGTTCAGTTTCAGTGTTCACTACAGGCTTCTCTTGCTCAACTTCATTGGCGGTCTTCTTGGAGCCCGGACAGTTAATGGCAATATGCCCTTTTCCGCCACACTTGTAACATTCACGTTCACTGTGCGGGGTAAATTTCCCTCGGCTTCCGTAGCTTCCTCCCCACGAGCTACTTCCTTTACCCCCTTGTTTGCCTCCGATCTTACCTTTCACATAGGACCCGTAAGTGGCTCGGTAACCTTTGCCTTTTCCGCCTTTGCCACCTTTACCTCCTTTGGTGAACTGCTTGGGTCTCGTGCAGTTCCTGGCTAAATGGCCCATGCCTCCACAATTGTAACACCTGGGGCCCGTTCCTTTACCCTTACCTTTGTTTACGGCGTCAATTTCTTCATATTCTCCACCGTCACTTTCATTGGCCCAGGACCCGTGATTCCACGATCCATCCTCTGACCACCAGTTTCCCTCTTCGTCAACCCATCCTGTTTGGTCCCAAACGTTTTCGGACCCTTGACTCATCTCGTTGATATTCCCAATGTCCATTGCATCCTTATTTTTTGTATCTGAGTCAAGTTTCTTTTTACGCGCCCAGTCTTCGCACTTTGAGTATAATTTCTGAAATGAGTCAATGTTAAGCGCGTCAGGCGTTCGCCAACATGCCTGCTGCCATTCGTCAAACCAGTCGTTCGCGTGCACCATTATGGCCCTGAGCGCGGTGACTTTGAAAGGAAGAGGCAGCGAGTAATCTTTGCCATATTTCTCAAGGTTTTCTGCCAAAGCGCTCCATTCCTCAAGTCTGGTAACGGTGTCGGTGATCTTCTTGGGCGGTTCAGGATTCATGGCATGCGTCATTTTTGATGATAAGGTCGCACCGGTTACTGCCGAGTACCATTTGCAACCTTTTGCCAAGCCATGATTCCATCTCCATCCATCAGTCCCTTTAATTTTCCTCTGGCCTCCGCACCTTCAAGTTTCTCGTTCAGAATGTACCATAAGTCTTCTTCCATTTGAGTCTTGTCTCCTTCGGTAAACTCATAATCGCCCTTGTTGTCGTCCTCGGCTTGTTTGGCTTGACTTGCCTTCAGGTACTCGCTTGCAGTTAATCGACCGTTCATTATGCGTATGATGTCATCATCGTCCTCTTCTGGCACAACTCCGTCAAGCGTCTCCAGCTCCTTGTTTAGCATTTTCAGTGCCGGTCGGTAACTCGGCTTCACTTGGGCTAGTGCGTTCAAGAATTTGTCGTTCCAGTCTCTGAACTTCGCTCTTTCCCCACTGAAGTTCTTTAGCGCCTGTAATGCTTTATATTCGCTTATCGGTTTACTGCTCCCGTGCTTGTTTCCGCTTCCTCCTTTGATTGCTTCCGAGATCTGACCGAACCTTTCGATTCTCTTTTCTTGTACTTCACTGTTAGTCTCCAACTCGGTGACTCTTTCCACCCGTCTGCGAGCATCCCTTTCGAGCGCAGCGTTTCTCTTCGTGATCGCTAACAGCATACTGTTGGTCTTGTGGGCACTTTGTAACATTTGGAATGCTTCGGCGTTCGATACTTCCCTTCGGTCCTGTGCTACTCGCTCGTTAATGAACGTTGCGAGTCCAAAGTGGTTCGCGAGTAGCGCCGTTTGAACGTAACTGAAGTCTCCGTTCACGTATGCTTGCTCGCACAGATCGTTGAATCGATTCGGATCCATGTTGACCCATGCATCTCTGTCTGCCGGTACATTGAGATTAACTGGCGGGTCGCCCTGTCCAGGTCTGGCCGCAGCTGCCGCTGCCGCTGCCATGGCAACCGCGCTCCGCTACCATGCAAAACCCCGAGGAGGGTTCTGCACGGGAGCTTGGCGACAATGATAACGATAGGTCACCTTTGTACTCCCGAACGGCACAACTGGTCGATGTGGATTCGACCGTTAAACACTTGAGCCAAAATGGCTACGGGGTTACTATTCCTCCCCTGTCACACGCATGCTTGCATGTTAACACCTCCTCCTCCTCCTCCTCCTCCTCCTCCTCCTCCTCCTCCTCCTCCCCCTCCTCCTCCTGCTCCTCCTCCTGCTGCTCCTCTTCCTCCTCCTACTCCGACGACGACGACTCCTCCTACATCCTCCCCCTCTTGGGGTATATGGCGGCTTACCCCACCCTTTGTTCTTCTGCATGCTCCCCCGCTTCCCTCATCACCTCCACTGCCCTGGGGCTCATTTCTGGACGGGCTGGTGGGGATACGCGAAGCGTTTAGAATTGCCCTGGGGCCTGATGGGGCGATGCGACCGGCTCGCTTCAAGCTCCGTGCCTGGCAGGGCATCGAGCCCGGCTTGCACGAGCGAAGCCCGCTCTGCGCTTCTGTCCGCCGCGCCGACGCCTCCAGCGCGACACTCAGCTCCGCTCCGCGCCGTTCTCCTGCCTCCCCCGCCCCTCCTGGCATTCCCTGTGTTTGTGTTCGGTTTCGGGCGTGGTTTTTCCCAGGATGATCCAGGATGCTCCTTGATAACCCCCGCCGAGAAAGAGTGCACACGCCCGAGCGAGACCAAGCCTCCCCCTCCACCTCCTGGAAAGGGTGTCTTTTTAAGCCGCCGCCGTGTCGCCGCTCGCCGTCTCGCCGGCGGCCCCGCCGCGGGATGGCGCGCTCAGGACCAGCAGCGCGTCGCTGAGGACCTCAAAAAGCCCGGCCTTCGCTTCCCATCGTCGTTTTCGCCGCCGTCGTTTGTGGTCTTGGCCGTTTCCTCTATCTCGGCCTGGGGGCCGTTTGGACGTTTTCGGGGCCATCAAAATATCCGCCACCGTGAACTGAGGCACGAGTTGAAATGTCATCAGGTCCTTCTTTGATCTTCCTTCAATGTCAAGAAACCTCCCAAAAAGGCCCCCAGAGGCACAACGCGCTTAATTCCGTCAGGAAGACGCTGGTTCTGAACATATACTACGTTTCGGCGTCACGGCGTTCAAGACGGCCCTAGAGGCCCAACAGATCGCCCCAAGACGACCCGACAGGCCCCCGAGAGGCCCCAAGATAGCCCAAGATGGCCCCAAGACGGCCCAAGAGGCGCCCCAGACGGCCCAAGAGAGCCCCGAGACGGCCCCAACAAGGGCCCAAGAGGGGCAGCCCGAACCCACAATTCGAGCTGCCCCAAGATACGCACATGAGGACCACAGGAGGCCCAACAGGCGGCCCCAAGAGGCCCACACGAGGCTCCCAAGACGCTCCATGAGGCCCAAGACCTCCCCCAAGAGACCTCAAACTGACCCAAGCAGGATCCCGAGAGGCCTCCCACGACAGTCCAACGAATATCCAAGAGGCCTCTCACTCACAACCCAAGCACGGAGGCGGGATGGGCCGAAGGCCATTAGATATTTCAAGTGGGTCCGGGTCGAAAGACTGCCCAAAAGAGCCCGCCAACCCTCGGTGCGTTTCAGCGCGGCAGCACATAGCATTGCTGTTATTCAGAGCAAAGGAGATCACGCAACAATGCGCACGAGCCCACGCGTAAGAGTCCCCATGTGAAAGGCGGCCCCGCAGGACAGCTCCCCAGAAAGCAAATGAAACAGCACCAAGCGCAAGCACTGTCCCTCCTGCAAGCGAGTGGCCGGCGGGACGCGCCGGAGCCCCAGGAGGAGGAGGAGGAGGAGGAGGAGGAGGAGGAGGAGGAGGAGGAGGAGGGGAGGAGGAGGAGGACGAGGAGGAGCAGGAGGAGCAGGAGCATGAGGAAGCATGGGTCAAAGTGTGGCCTTTGCACAGCGGCCCCCGCTTCTCCTTCCTCGGAGACCACGCCCCCAGACCCCGACTACAGAGGCCGACAGGATGCCGAGCTCGGTTTCTTATCAACTCCTCCTCCTCCTCCTCCTTTTCCTCCTCCTCCCCCTCCCCCCGTCCTCCTCCTCCTCCTCCTCCTCCTCCTCCTCCTCCTCCTCCTCCTCCTCCTTCTCCTTCTCCCCCTTCTCCCCACGAACGAGCCACCATGGAGGCGCCATCGCTATCTGCGTGAGGCGTACGTCGGAGTCCCACCGGCCCTTTGGGCGTGAGTGGTTTAGAGCGCCCGCTCTGCTCTCAACCCCCTTCTTCCCCTTCGGGGAGGGGTTTACCCCTCCCCCTACCGCCTCCCCCTGGGCCTGGAGAGGGCGCCCCGCGGGTCGTCAGGGGGGTCATTTTCGATTCCTGGGAGGGCTAAAAAACGACACCCCTCACGAGGATTCTGGCCCCGACGGGGGGGGGGGGGAGAAAAAGTGCTCCCCTCTTCTTTGAAGCCAAAATCATTGATTTTACTACGGTTTTGGCCCCATTTTGGCCTTCTGAGGGGCAGCGCTCATTACAGCTCTCCTCTTCTTTCAAGCCAAAACCATTGATTTTACGAAGGTTTTGGGCCCATTTTGGCCTTCTGAGGGGGCAGCGCTAATTAAAGCTCCCCTCTTCTTTGATCGATTTCCTCCAAGATGGCCCCAAGAAGCGCCCAGGAGGCACCAAGAGGCCCCAAGATGGCCCCAAGAGGCCCCCAGGAGGCCCCCAAGAGGATCCCAAACGGCCCAAAGAGGCCCCCCCGAGGCACCCAAGACGCCGAAAAGCCCATCAGGACGACCCTCTACTCGCCTGGGCGTCGTTTCTGGACGGGCAGGAGGAGGGGCCCGAACGACTCACACCAGGACGAGGGGCCCGAACAACTCACACCACGAGAAGCCCGAACGACTCACACCAGGACGAAGAGCCCGAACGACTCACACCACGAAGAGCCCGAACGACTCACACCAGGAAGAAGGGCCCGAACGACTCACACCAGGACGAGAAGCCCGAACGACTCAAACCACGAGGAGCGCTTTCTCTCCCTCCTCCTCCGCCTCGTCCTTCTCCCGCTCCCACCACAAGGAGGATGTACAAGGAGGCGGGAGGAAGGAGGCACAGGGGAGATATGCGGGGGCAGGCGGAAACACGCCTGAAAAACACGACTGTCGGCATGCTTCGCTAGAGTTGCTGTTTTGAGATGGGCTGGTGGGGATACGCGAAGCGTGAAGAATTCGAAGAACTTGAGGGACTCTCACGCGGAAGTGGACCAACAACAGGCGGGAGCTTTCACCGACAATCGCCCCTGAACGTTGATCCATCGGAGAGCTGCGGCGCCTGTGCGGTCGGCCTTCCCAGCGCGGAAAGTATGGTTTTTGAGAGTGATTGCGTCTCAGGCGCATCCTTGTGGCATCCGTGGGGACTTTGGGAGATTCATGTTGAGAGTCCTTGAGGAATAGCAGGGTCGTTCTCGCGGGCTCGTGTGAAGACTATCGGAGCGTCTTGGGGCTCTTGTCAGTTGCCGCAGGACATCATGATTGGGCCGACCAGAGGGGTTGTGGAGCGCTGTGGGGAGCACGCCCAACAATCCAGGGTCTCGACTCATCCCCGTTGGGCCGGGGCCACGATGGCGTATACATCGTTCCTCTGTCCTCGTATTTCCTTATTCCTCGTGTCTCATCTTCTGCCCCTCACATCCGAGGCTTCCCGAGAGGCAAACAATTGTTGCTGCTATCGCCTTGTTCTGCCTCTGATGCGTCTGAATAGCCGTCCAGCTGGCATCAAGATGCCCCAGAGAGGCCAGATGGACCAATCAACGGGCCAAGGGGGGCGGGTGGATGCACTCAAGATGGTTGAGCAGGCAGCGTTTTCCAGAAAGGCCGTAGCTGGCAGTGTAGACTCACACATCCAGGTAGCACGGACGAGGAGGAAACGGAGAGAGGGAGGATGACGAAGACGCGAACGATGAGAGCGAAGAGAAGATAGATTGTTCACGCCATCCCTGGTACCCTCACCATCTTGTACGGGTTAAGAATACCATTCGGATCAAGCGATCGCTTCAACTTGGCCATGAGTTCGATCGCCTCCCGGCCTTTCGAATATTCCAGCACGTCGCGCTTCTTGAGACCGACCCCGTGCTCTGCAGAGATGGAGCCCCCGACTCTTTGAGTCCACTCCCAGAGCCAAGGCTCAAGTCGCGATTGAACTCGCTCGCTGTACTCAGAGGCCGTCAGGTTCAGATGCAAATTTCCATCGCCCAAATGCCCGAATCCAACGACGCGCGTGACACCAGAGTCACCCGCAAATCGGCGGCGGGTGTCCTCGACGACCCTGTAAAAGTCTGGCAGCGGTAAAGAAATGTCATACTTGTACACATACCCGTCATGCTTCAGTGTCTCGGTTACCCGTTCGCGAACCTCCCAAATTGATCTCATCTTTGAAGGTTCTGAAGCAACCACTCCGTCATGCACGGATCCACTCTGCATGGCGCTTTCCAAAAAACGGTGGAGCTTCTCCTCGTCATGCGCTGCATCGGACCCTGCAGTCTCAACTAAAACGTAGAACGGCGCCTGCGTCTCTAGCGGACTTTTCACCGCCGACCACTGGCGCAGGACGTCGATACAGGCAGCATCCAGCATCTCGAAGGCGCTCAATATCTCCCCCAGATGTCGTCTCGCTTCCCTATAGGTCTGTAGCACAGCCTCGTAGGACGAACACGCCATGAAGGCAACATGCTCTGACAAGACTTTTGGAGGGCACGCGATAGACAGCTTTGTGATAATGCCCAGCGTTCCCTCAGAACCAATCACGAGCTGCCGAAGGTAGGAACCGGTGTTGTCCTTACGCATCTTCGAGAGGGCGTCAACTATGGTGCCATCCGCAAGCACAAACTCCGCGCCCACCACACTGCCATGCAGAGATCCGTAGCGCAGAACCCTGAGCCCGCCGGCGTTGGTGGCCACGTTGCCCCCGATCTGGCAGGACCCCTTGGCCCCTAGATCCAGCGGCATCCGAAGCCCATGCTCGGCCAGCGTGCCCTCGAGGCCTTCCAGGACGCAGCCTGCCTCGCAGACGAGCACGCCGGACAGCTCGTCTATGCTGATGACTTGGGCCATCTTGCCCAGGGATACGACGACCTCATCGAAGACTGGCACGGAGCCTCCGACGAGGCCGGTGTTGCCTCCCTGTGGGCAGACGGCCAGCACGCGGGCGTGGCAGTGCGCCATGACCGCCGACACCTGCTGCACGGTCCTCGGCCGCAGCACGACGCCCGCACGCCCTCGCACCGTGCCCAGCCAGTCCACGTTGTAGGCCTCGAGGCCCGCGCCGTCCTGGCCGTCCTGCACCAGCACGTCCTCGGGCGGCAGCACGGCCCTGAAGAAGGCCAGGTCTTCCCCCGACAGCCGGGCGAACGCGCCACGGGACACCGCGTACCGTTCCGACGTTAGCGGTGGCACCCTCGGGGCGCCGCCGCCGGCGCCGGTCGCGCCGCGCGCCACCCGCTGCCGCTGCACACCAGCGGGGGCCATCGGCCCCCGCGCGGGTGGCCGCCTGGACCGCACCGCCGACGCGGCAAGCGCAGCACAGCGCGCGGGCGCCTGGAGAAGCTGGTTCATCACCAGAGAGCCCACCCGAAGGGGGGCGCGCGCGCAAACGCGCACTGGGGCTCGCCTCGGGCCACAGCGGCTACGGAGAGCTCTTCTACTAATCCCCAAGCAGTACTTGTACTCAAGGGGCCCCACTTCTGTTTTGAGTCTTTGGGTTGGTGTGTCGGTCTTGTGGTTATGTAGGCGCTGTCGCCGCCCCGTCCTCGCCTTGTCGCCGCTTTGTCGCCGCCCGTCGTCTGAGCTATGTTGCCGCCGTCGCCGCCCCGTCGCCGCCGTCGCTGCTCTTGACCGCCGTCAGATTGCAACACGTAGTTTGCCCAAAATAGGTTGCACATCGTAGATAGTTTCACATATAGCGCTACGCATAAATTGCGCAACATATATAGCGCACCACATACACTCTCCTTTCTATGTTTGAAAAAGCACTAAGACACACCATCCACCTGGACATATCGATCCCCCTGGGGATGTGCAATGTACATGTGATTCTGGCCCGTCACTCATACGAAATATGGATCCATACCACCCCTGTTAGGCCAGGATCCACACACACACACACCATCCTCGTCAAATAATACTATGCACGCACACTCGTTTATCAAAAAACAACGGGTTGCAAGAATCCAAATTGCCCCCCCGCACACACACACACACACACACACACACACACACACACACGCACACACACACAAAAAAAAAAAATGCACACGCATGGCACGTCGCGCGCGCATGCCGAAATCCGCCACGGAACCGTCGGCTCCGTGAGGATTTGAAAATCGAGGGCCCCGGAATCATCGGAGATTGGGGGGTGAGATCGCAGTGAAACGGAGACCCCCCACCGGGAAATCGGTTTCGGTTTCGTGTTCGTGTCGTGCGCGCGGGCGAGGCGAAGCTGCGCGTGACCCTCCTGGAGCTAGGCCGAAATAAGAGCGAAAGTCCGTTCCCATCGGCCGGTGGCTGGGAGGTGTCCCAATTGGGCCGGGCAGTGTCCTGGGTGTCCCGGGTGTCAGTAGGACCGTCCGCCGGTGGCCGGGTGTCCCAATTGGGCCGGGCGGTGTCCCGGGTGTCCTGGGTGTCCCGGCCGGGCGTCGCGGCGCTAACGCATGTCGCTAATTTCATAATTCATTTGTTCGGCGCCTGCGGCGGGCTTTCTTATCTAAACCAGCTTATTTTATCAAATCCATCTTGTCCAATCCAACGCATCTGATCTGATCCAACCCATCTTGCCCCATCATATATTATCCCACCCACTCCCCATCTTGCCACCGCCATCGCTGCTGTCAGCACCGCCGAATCCATCACCCATCGTCACTGCCATCATTGTGGTGGAGGGGGAGACTAATATATATATATATATAGAGAGAGAGAGAGAGAGAAAGAGAAAAAAAAAAAAAAAAAAAAAAAAAAGAGAGAGAGAGAAAGAGCGAGAGAGAGAGAGACAGAGATTACCGAGTGTGCGCGATGGTTGCCTCGTGGTTGTTTTGTGATTGTCCTGATGGTTGTCTGGTGGTTGTGCCGATGGTTGTCCTGTGGTTGTCCGACAGCAAGTCGTTATTCGGCGCCCGCGGCGGGTTTTCTAATTTTGCTTTTGAGGTCGATAGTGAAATCGACAGTGAGATTCACCGATAGGTCGGTCGACGGATAAGTACTAGTGGGATATCACCGTCATCGCGATCATCATTGTGGTGGAGGGAGACTCTGATAGAGAGGGAGAGACAGCGAGGGCAAGAGAGAGAGAGACACAGAGAGAGAGAGAGACAGAGAGAAAGAGAGAGATGATATCAAGGTGACAGGCTGGAGGTCTGTCAGAGTGGGCATTTGATCTCAATCCCCCCCAACGTCCTTATCGCCCGCAGGGCGGTCGTATAGGTAAGAAAACAATATGGCGGTTGCAACATCATATGTCGAAAAAAAATCACCGCGCGACCTCTTGAGAATTCCTCCGGAAACCGCAAGTGTACACCACGCCCATGGAATGCAACCTAACTGGCCATTTCGCATTCGAACGCCCTTGCGCGTGCTGTGGGAGGGCACGATCCCTGCGAAAACAGACCATGCGGGCCACTCGAGCCCGTCGGCTGCGCGCGCGTGTCGAAATTCTTCCACAACCTTCATCACCGAAACGTACACACCATCAACGTCATCGGCCTGATCAGAATCGGCGCCGCCGTTGGCCTTGCCGTCGTCATCGTCATCGTCACTAGTATCGCTATTGTCATGATCGTGTCTGTCGTTGTCGACGTCGCCATGATACTGCGCCCGCCCGAGTCACCGACTCGAATTGAAGTGCCCGCGCGTCAGCGCGGCCTGCGAGACGCGCCGGGAACTGTCCAGCGGTCAGCGCCACGGCGGCCGCGCCAGGCGCGCCAGACTAACTGGCCGCTCTGTGCGCGAGCCTGCGCGCGCTAGCGCGGCCGCACCTATGCGCCAGCCATCGCAAGGCAGTCATCGCAATCGTCGCCGCATGGGTTTTGCAAACCAAGTTGCGGGTGGGTGGGTGGGGTGATTGCGCAAGCAGTGGAGTTGACAGTTCATGGCGACTTAATATTGGTTGCGCCACATAGGTTGCACCACTTAGCTTCCACCATACAGATTACACCACAAAGATGGCACAACTTACATTGCACAACATGTATTTGACAACATAAATTCTCCTTTCTAAAACAAAAAATGGACTCTACCCCCCCCCCGGACTTAACGTTTCCCCCTGGGATAATATAACTTCACACACACACATATATATATATATATATAGATGTATATATATGTGTATATATATATGTTCTGCACACTCGTCCATCCTAAATATAAAATCGTACCATCCCAACTAGGCCGGTTTCCCCCACCCTGAGGGTCTTTTTAAACAAATATTTTTTCTTATATAAAAACTATGCGGTGACATGTTTTGCTCGAACATACAACACTTTTTCGCGAATCCCTTGCAAAAAAATATGACGAAGTGCACACGCGCGCGTCGTCGCGCACGCATGCGAAATCCTTCAAAAACCTTCGGTGCCGGAAGGATTCCGCAATCGAGTTTCCAAAAAAACATACAAAAACACAGGGTTTCGCAACACTGATTTGCTAAGAAAGCTTTCGCGCGAGCTCTTGCGAAATCTGAAGAAAACCATGGGTGTTTCAAGATTTTCACAAAATGTTACCAAACGGGCGTCGCGCGCGCATGTCGAAATCTGTCGAACGCCCTTGCGCGTGTGCCGTCGCGAGAATCCTCTACAACAAATGAGACGAAGTGCAGACGCGCGCGTCGTCGCGCGCGTACGCCGAAATCCTTCAAAACCCATCGGTTTCGGAAGGATTTCGAAATCGCGCGTCCAAAAAAACCTACAAAAACCCAAGGTTTCGCAACACGGATTTTCAACAAAAGCGTGCGCGCGCGCTCTTTCGTCGTCGTCGTCGTCGTCGCCGTCCTCCCTCCTCCCGCGTCGTCGTCGTCGACGCCTACGTCGTCCTCTGTCTTTCCTTGTGTTCGTCGTCGTCGTCCTCTTTGGCGTCGTGGTCGTTTCCGTCGTCGTTGTCGCCGTGGTCGTCCTTCCTCCTCCTCCCTCGTCGTCGTCGTCGTCCGTCGTCGGCGTCTCGTCGTCGTCCCTCCTATTTCGTCGCCGTCGTCGTCGTCGTCGTCGTCGTCGTTGTCGTCGTCGTCTTCCCTCCTCCCTCGTCGTTGTCGTCGTCGGCGTCGCCGTCCTTCCTCCTTCGTCGTCGTTCGCGTCGTCGCCGTCCTTCCTCCTCCCTCGTCGTTGTCGTCGTTGTCGTCGTTGTCGCCGTCGTCGTCCTCCCTCCTCCCTCGTCGTCTTCGTTGGCGACGTCGTTGTCGTCGTCGTCGTCGTTGTCTTCGTCGTCGTCGTCGGCGTCGTCGCTTCGTCGTCGCCGACGTCGGCGTCGTCGTCGCCGCCGCCGTCGTCGTCGTCGTCGTCGTCGTCATGGTCGGCGTCGTTGACGTCGTCGTCGTCGTCGGTGTCGTCGTTGTCGTCGTCGTCGGCGTCGTCATCGTCGTCGTCGTGGGTTTTGCAAACCAAGTTGCGGGTGGGTGGGTGGGATGTTTGCAAGAGCGCGGGATGTGTCAACTCGTTTGTTAAAATCAATTGCAACCCGTAGATTGTACCACAGATCTTGCCCCAGAGTGCACAACCCATGCTGCACGACATCGATGGCACAACATAGATGGTACAACATAGATTGCACCACGTAGATGGTACACTGTAGACTGCATCACATGAGCTGCACAAAATAGCTCCCGCAGCACAGATTGCACCACCTATAATGCACAATAGAAATTATGCTACCTCCATTGCTAGAAACACACCGTTTGGGGTCCAAGCTGGCAAACTCATTCCTATTACAAAATATTATTCCCGACTCCACAGGGGCGGGAAAATCGCAACGAGACACGAAATTAGAAGAGGAAGAGAAGGAGGAGCAGGAGGGTCAGAACAGGATAGGTACTGCGAGAGTTGATCCATTATTCCTGCTCATCCTCCTCATTCTCACATGCGGAGACGAGCCAGGGCGTAGATCTGGATAAGGGACGACCCCGCGAGAAATTTTAGATGCACCACGAGGAGCCTGCCGCCGATGTTGATACATTGCCTGGTAGCAGCTGCGCGTCGACAAAATTCATGGTAAGACGTGCTGCGTGAAGGTGCCATGCAGTCGCATCTCCAAATGTTCATCCTCAATGGTCGTTATTCGTCCTCCTGCTGGTTTTCCTCCTTTTCTCCTTCTGAGGAACCGAACTCTATACACCAACGCTTTTTCCGGCCCTGCAATGAAATCTGCAGCCAGAGAGCGGATCATGGTGTATACGGAACCGTGGTGTATACATCTTTCGCTGGTTCCCTATGTAAACGGGAAACAAATATACACCACACCACCTCGACGTCGTCCCCAACCCTCAAAAAATCGTGGGATCGAAGGACAGCCCGCCACTGGTAATGTATATGTTCCAGTTTCCGACCTTCATCTCCTCCTCCACTTCCTCCTCCGCCTTCTCCTTCCATCCTCCCTCTGCGCTTTGTCATCCTCTTTGCAGCCCTCCTTCCTCCTCCTCACCCTCCTCATGCTTCTCGTCATAATCCTCATCATCACCATCAGCACCATCGAACGCAGCATCGTCATCATCATGATCAGCAGCAGCATAATCAGCATCATCAGCTCCCAATATCGTTATCAACCGCGTCATCATCAACCTTCCCATCATCATCATCATCATCATCATCATCATCATCATCATCATCATCATCATCATCATCATTAGCAGCAGCAGCAGCATCATCAGCATCAGCATCAGCATCAGCATCAGCATCAGCATCAGCACCAGCATCATCATCATCATCATCATCATCACTCACTCATCATCAGCATCATTATCAGAATCATCATCATCATCAGCATCATCATCATCATCATCATCATAATCAGCATCATCATCATCATCATCAGCAGCATCATCAGCATCAGCATCATCATCATCACTAGCATCATCATCAGCGCCATTAGTGACATCATGATCAGCAGCATCATCATCACCACAATCGCAATCATCATCAGCATCATCATCGCCATCGTCATCAACATCATCATCATCATCATCATCATCATCATCATCATCGTCATCATCATCGTCATCATCATCAGCATCATCACCAGCATCATCGCCATCAACACCACCATCACCATCCCCACCATCGGCATTGTCAAAATCATCGTCATCATCACCACCGTGGCCGTCATGCACAATCATCATCACTCACTCATCATCAGCATCATTATCAGAATCATCAGCATCAGAATCATTATCATCAGCGTCTTCATCAGCATCATCATCAGCCGCAAGCAGACGCAGTAGCAGCAAAAGCATAATCGTAATCATCAACAGCATCAGCATCATAATCAGCCTCATCATCCTCACCATCCCCATCATCAGTTATCAGTATCATCGTTAGCATCATCATCATCATCAGCGTCATCAGCACCATCAACATCACCGCCACCATCACCATCAATATCATCATTGTCAATGTCGCCAGCATCATCAACATCAGGGTCATGATTCCGTCTCGGGTTCCTAATACCCTACCCACCAATTCTTCCTCCTCCCTCACGGCCTCCTCCTCCTCTTCCTGGCGTGGCCTCCTCCTTCTATTCTGGCACCACCTCGCCTTCCCCACCTACTATATGACCAGTGTCGTAAGCATACCAACAGCATTGTCAGCAGCCTCCTCACATCACCAATCCCTGCACTGTCTGATCCACATGCGATCTTATCAGAATGCGTGTCATGCTCATCGCTTTCATCATCCCAATCAGCGTCCCAACCATCAGCACTGGCATCATCACCATCATCGCTTTCCCCCTCCTAATCAGCAAGATCACCACCATCGCCGTCACAATTAGCATCAGCATCAGCATCGTCGTCCTCGACGCCACCACCAACGCCATCATCACCACGACCAACAACACAGCGACCATAATTACCATCAGCATCGTCATCATCATCATCATCATCATCACCGTCATCATCACGATCGTTGTCGTAGCCGCCGTAATCGTCGTCACCATCAGCATCATCATCATCATCATCACCATCATCAGCATCATCAGCATTAAAAGCAACAACAACAACAACATCAGCATCAGCACCGTCAACAGCATCAACAGCAGCAGCATCCGCAGCGTTCTCATTGTCGGCGGCGTCCCCGCGGTGATCATCATCCAAAGCATCGTCACCATCATCAGCAGCAGCGTCATCATCATCGCCAACATCAGCCGCAGCAGCACCAGCATCTTCAGCATCAGCATCAGCATCACCATCAAATCACCAGCATCATCAACACCATCAGCATGACCATCATCACCATCGGCATCAGCATCGCAGTCAGCATCACCAATAGCATCATCACCCCTACCACCACCACCACCACCACCACCACCACTACAACCATCCACATCAGAATCAGCAGCACCACCAGCATCATCAACATAATCAACGAGGGCGCGCCGCTGGATCTCCCCAAGAGAGGGGGGGGGGAACCCTTCCCCCCCCCCCAGTTTCATCCGTCGTCGGGAACCCCCCCCCCCTCTTCCCCGATCCGTCGTCGGGACCCCCCCCCCCCCCCCCTTTCCTGGTCCGTCGTCGGGAAACCCCCCCCTCCCCCCTTTTCAAAAAGAGGGGCCCCCCCCCTCCCCCCCTTTCGCCACGCCGCCCCCTGACTCCGGAACCCGACCCCCGCCACCCCTACCCCTAGTCCCCACCCTAACGCAAACCCCTAACTCTAACCCCAACCACTAACCCCAGCCCCAAAGCGTACTCACTACTCATTACTCACTACTCACAACTGACTACTCGCTATTCGTTACTCACTTCTCACTACGCCCTACTCACTACTCCCGACTCATTACTCACTATCCACTACTCAGTACCCACCACCCACTACTCGCTACTCACTACTCCCTACTCACTACTCCCTCCTCCCTACTCACTACTCACTACTCACTCCTCACTACCCACTACTCAATACTCACTACTCACTAATCACTACTCACTACTTCCTAGTCACTACTCACTAATCACTACTCATTACCCACTACCGCCTACCCACTACTCACGACCCACTACTCATTGCGCACAAATCACTACTCACTACCCACTACTCGCTACTCGCTACTCCCTACTCCCTACACAGTACTGACTACAAAGTACTCAGTACTCAGTACTCGCTACTCCAATACTCGCTACTCAATGCTCACTACCCACGCCGCGCTACTCATACTACTCACTACTCCCTACTCACTAGTCACCACATAGTCTCTAGTCACTAGTCACTAGCCACTAGTCACTACCCACTATTCGCTACCCACTTACTCCCTACTCCCTACTCACTACTCACTAGACACTACTCGCTACTCCCTACTCGTTACTGACGGACCACTACCCACTACT